>ML663006.1:13636164-13773277 GCA_007570785.1 Antilocapra americana | reverse complement strand
AGCATCAATCCTGGGCTGGCGATTGATTAGACACATGACAATTAACATGTTTCAATGCCCTTCTCCCATATCATCCCACCCTTACCCTCATCCACAAAGTCCACGAGTCTACGTCTCTGGCTAAAATGCTGCTGTTCTTAAACAGCAGGGGTTGAATCAAAGTAGGATAAAATCCTAGGCTTAAGCTATCTTTTTTCTTTTTCTCTTCTCATTCTTCAACTATCATTTAAAGACTTGAGGAGCCCCTCTGGGGAAAGAAGGGGTTGTTGGTACAGAGCATACTGAAAATTCTTGAATGGAGTTTCCTTCATCTTGGAAGAAAAAGAGGACTGAGAACTGCGTGTTTGTTTTTTCTCCCAGCTCAGTGTCTGTCTGGGTCTGGGAGAAATTGTTTCTTGTTCAACGTCCCCTATTTCTTCTACTTCCAGCCCAAAAAACTTGCCTTTTTATTTAGATTCACTCCCTAATTACCAAGGAATCACACTCCTGCCTGAATCTGCTGTCTTGTCTTTCAATTTTGCCTACATAACATTCCTGTCCTACTCAAAGTGGCTGGGCATTTATGGCTCTCATGGAATCAGTCATTTAACAGTCAGCCAATCAACAGAGAGATACCAAGACACAGCCTCCAACATCAAGGAGTTCACACCCTTGCTATCATGAAAAGCAGACACTTGTAAGAGGGCCATTAGAACAGACCATTCTAGTGGAGAACTGTAAACAGAACAGTCCAGAGCAAGGAGAGATCTCGGTTGGCTCAGTCTAATGGGCAAATAGCACTTACTCTTCCTTCCTGGATGCTTCCTTTTTCTATTTTGGAATTGACATGGAATTTATATAAAATAAAATTCACCATGTTAAAGTGTATAATTTGGTGCTTTTTCGCATACTTAAAGGATTGTACAATCATCACTACTATGTATTCTAGAATATTTTCATCACCCCCAAAGCAACTCCATACCCATTAGCAGTCACCCCTCAACGCCCCCCCCATGCCCAGCTCCTGGTAACCACTAATTTGCCTTCTGTGCCTATGGATTTACCTACTCTCGCTTTTTCATATAAATGGAATCATACTGTATGTAACCTTGTGCATCTGGCTTCTCTCATTTAGTATCATATTTTCAAAGTTTGTCCATGTTATTGCCTGCATCAGTGCTTCATTTCTTTTTATGGCTGAAGCATCATTTAAAAATTCTACCATGAATATACAAGGGTTCCTCAACTTGATCTGGTTCCCTTGTCTTTTTCCCTTACTCACAGATTATTTCTTGCAATTTGAAATTTTATGTTTACCTATTAGACTTTACATTTTATTTTTATTCATTATTTAGCTTCTTGTTTCTAAGTGTCTAGAGTCGCATTTATCCAATTCAAATAAACATATACAGAAACCCTCATCTAGATGACAATGAAATATTCTCTTCACACAGCAAGAAAATCTATACAAAATATAGATTTGGTGACAACCTTAATCATTCTAATAATCCTAATATCATCCCTAAAAATAAGCAAGCTAAATTCATCTTTTTATGGTGGGAAGATTTTTGTTGGGGGATTTTGTGTGTTTGGATGGAAGTAACAGAAACCTCCATCAGAGGTTGCATGATGGCTTCCCTGAAACAAGAAATCAGAAACCAGGCTTCCCTGGTGGCTCAGTGGTAAGGAATCTGCCTGCATGGCAGGAGACACAAGAGACACATGTTTGATCCTTGGGTCAGGAAGATCCCCTGGATGTGAGCACGACAACCTACTTCCAGTATCCTTGCTGGGAAAATCCCAAGGACAAAGGAGCCTGATGAGCCGTGGTCCATGGGGTTACAAAGAGTCACATATGATTGAAGGGACTGAGCACAGATGACAGAAACCTCATGAGAATTTGAACAAATATAAAATAGGTACCCAGGAGTTTTCCATGGAATACAGCTATAAGAGCTCTGCATTGTGCCCACTGCTCTGTGCATACGAGTTCTGCTCTTCTTTGTCTGTGATGTGCCCTCCTGTGAGGCTTAGCTCCTGCAGCAGATGGAAGACACCTTTCTGCAGGTCCTAAGGTGATCCTGTAGGGAAGCTCTCTGGAGGATCTGGCTTGTGACAGGGATCTACCAATGGTCTAATCAACAGTGGCCAACAGAAAAAGTCTCCTACTGTGGAAACATAGTTGCCAGGAGCCCATTACACAAAGATAGATTAAAGGACCCTTTGGATGTATGTTGATATTGCAAAGTATGTTTCTTCACGAGTGAAAGAAGACAAAGATGAGGAGGAGAAGTGGCAAAGGGAAAGAAGAGAGATAGTGTGAGAGTAAAGGAAACCATTCATGCTTGTGGCTGAGGACTACTTGGGGAGCTGTGTCCTCTGAGGATGGAACTGTGCAGAGGACTTGGTGGGTTCCAGGGGAGCCTGAGACAGTGGGAGTAAGAGTGCAAATGTGGCCCAAATTATTCATGAAACTCCTCAGTCCAGGTTGTAAATGCTCAGGGCTATCATAAACCCATCTTCCACAAGGCCATTCTCCATATGGATTAAGAGTTCCCAGGGGGAAGGCCACGTTTCTCTGAAACAAGCATCACCTTGTTCCTAGTTGCCAGGGAGCAAGGAATAAATAAATGCACTTGGAAATATAAATGCCTAATAAAGAAAATAAAAATGACAATAAGACACAGTTTACCTGGCAAGTTACCTCCTTATTTTAATGAAATCCTTTTTATTGCACCATTTACCAGGCTTGTGTCCAGTCAATAGAAAACTTAATAATGAAACAAGATCCCACAGTGCTTTCTGAGGACACTTGTAAATTTGGTTGTGGGTTGGGAGGAGTGTTCCTTCTTCCTTATTCACCTAAGATTAAATATGGCTCTTAAAATCCTGCAATGGAGACTGAGAAGAAAAAGCTTTATTTCTGCCATGGCACATGAAATAGTTTTGATTAAAACTCCATGGAGTACAAAAAGATTCTGCTGTATGTGTTCGTGCTGTATAGTAGCCAGCAATGCACTACTTGGAACAAAGCAATTCCTTTTCATTAGCAACCTTATATCAGAAAAGCAAAATGGGTTGGTTTTGGATTGGCTGCCATAGATTAAACTCCTAATCATTCATGTGAAGTACCATTTTAGAAAAACTACACTCAGCATATGTCTATAATTACATTTTCTCATGATTAAGACAAGTCAATGCATAAGGAAAATTGTGACTTATTGCCTCATGATACCTATGACCTCACAAGTGTTATTTCTAGTCTCTTCAGAAGTTCAACCATACTGTATATATTTCTATTATGTTTATATTTCTAATCAGAGGGGAGACAAAGATTGTTTAGTCGCTGGCAACGGGACAATTGGCTATTGATGTAGAAAAGAATTATACCCTCACCTCACACAATAGACTGAGATGAATTTCAGATAAAAGAAAGAATTAAATCTAAGGAAATGAAACCAAGAAAATAGAGGTGGTGTATTAGTAGTTCTCAATGTGAAGTTAGCCTTCCCAAGCCCGAGAGCCAAGGAAGAAAGTTCAGTTTATGGTTTCAACTACATAAAATAAAAACAAATTTCTACATGCCTCAGTGACCATAAATAAAATTAAAGAGCTAATGAACCACCAGGGGAAAATACTTACTAAGTACAACAGAGTATCAACATCTCATTAAGAACTCACACCAACCACCATAACAATCTCACACATTATTGAAGAAAGAGGAAAAAGGAGTGAGTAGGCAAGTGATCAAATAGGACTGAAAATTTGTGAAAAAAAATGCTTATTAGTAAAAACAAAAAATAAAAATAAATAAAAACAATCTACAACATTGAGATACTGCTTTTCAACTATGAAGTGGCCAACCACTTTTGAAATAACACCATTAAACAGCATTTCCCAACTTTGGCACTATTATGTAATATTTTTGGATAATTATTTGTGGGGAAGGGTTATCCTTGTAGCAGAAATTAATTTAGGTACTCCATTATGTTAGTGCTTTCTCTCCACTCATGCAAACTACAGATTTCCCCCGCCTTTCTTGCTTAATCACATGCTGAAAATGATTGCCCTCTAGCTAAGGTTACTTCCCCACTGCTCAACACTCTTTTCCCCTGGGAGCATTCTTCATTTCAGAAAGAAGATTGGGGAAGAATAACCTTGAGGACCACATGTTCTGGAATCACCTGACACCAGCCCTAATGATCTCAATGCCCCAGGAGAAGGAGAAGACTGCAAGAACTACATCAGCCCCAATTCTTATCTACAGCTCTATTTTCCATTCTAAAATTGTAAGATTTCTTCCAGCTTCCCAGGAGGTGGGGCATAGTCTTGAGAGCATTAGTCTGTGACCTTCTTTGCCTGGCAAAGTAACAAAGCTACTCCTTTCTACCCCTCCAAAGCTCTGTCTCTGCATTTCTATTTGTCACCAGTGAACAGAGACTGAGTCTGGGGGGCAACATCCTGCATTGAGTCTCTACCCACCAGATGTCCCTTGCACTCTCTCCCTCTAATCCTGAGAAAGGTCTCCAGACAATATCCCATATACTCTTGGGCCCAAAATCGCCCACTTGGTTAGACTACAAGGAAATTTCCAGGCTTGCACATTTCTGGCTCAGAGAGATTTGGGGAAGGCAACATGGCAATGTTTATCAAAAAACCTGGGAACATATATTCTCTCTTACCTAGCAATTATATTAATAGTGTTTACCCCAAGGAAAGTATCTGTGCACTGTCAACTACAAATTGGCTTGCCATTGGCACTTGCCATCCACTTCTACAAGGATTAAATTATGTGCTGCTGCAGTTGTTGATTTTCAAAATCCCCAGAAAGAAGTTCAGGCTGGAAAGCAGAGATGAGGCTCTCTGTGTCCTGGAAAACCTGGCAGAGCAGGTCTTTGGATAGTTATATATTGTCAGAAGCTGATTTTATGAGCCCTATTTTTGTATCTCCTCATATCTAAAAAAGCACCAAAATCCTTCATGGTGATATCTGCTCCTCATAACTAACAGAAATCTTCTGCAAAAGAATATGTGCTTGATTGCATGTATTCCTTCTTCACCGAAATCACACATATACTGACCTTACCCCCTGCCTCTTTGGAACAGTTTCCCAGAGCTATCTCCCGGGCTATAGTCCTATCAATGCTCTCTCCTGGGCTGCAGTCCTCATTTTGCCACAAATAAAACTTAACTTGCAACTCTCCTGTTTTGCATTTTTTTTGAAGTCTGCAGCACTAACATTTGAATGTGCTATAATATTCAAAGCCTGTTTTTAAATGCCAACAATGATAAATCACGTAATCTCCAATGGCAAGGAGTGAGTGGTTTGGTATAGAACAGTAACGTCATATCTGGGATCTCTAAAACCATGACCAATGTACAGAAACCGTCTAGCTATAAAACAATATTTAGCTTAGGAAGTGGGGACAGGAGTGGGGTATAAATGTACACAGAAAAAGACTGCCAGGACAATTATCAAACTGTTTGCTGGATGGTAAGTTTTGGTTATATTAGTTATCTACTGCTTTAAAACAAGCCAAAAACTAACTAGCTTAAAGCAAAGCTCATTATCTCTTTGTTTCTGTGGGTCAGGAATTGCAGGTGAGTCTGTTCAGCTGGGTGGTCCTAGCTCAGTCTCTCACAAGGTTGCTACCAAGACGTCAGCTGAGGTTGCATCATCTGAAGGCTTGTCTGTGGCTGGAGGATGCATTTTTAAATGCCTCACTTGAATTTCTATTGGAAGGATGATGTGGATGGAAAATGACACCTCTGTATCAGTAAATGGGCTTTCCAGGTGGCTCAGTGGATAAAGAATTCTCCTGCAATGCAAGAGGCAAAAGAGATGCAGGTTCAACCCCTGGGTTGGGAAGATCCCCTGGAGAAAGGCATGGCAACCCACTCCAGTGTTCTTGCCTGGAGAATCCCATGGACGGAGGAGCCTGGCGGGTTACAGTCCATGGGGTCACGGAGAGTCAGATATGACTGAGCGTGCATGCACCCTGATATCAGAAAACAAATGATGTTGCAACAATCAAACCAATCAGCCACTGTGCTGCCCCTAACAGTGCACCTTGAGGGGATTCAGGATGGTGGCATGAAGGACACTGGCCAAAGGTAACTGAGGGAGGTGCTTAGCAAAGGAATGATTTCAATGAGCTCAGATTCTTGCATCTTTTTATACAAAGAAAAGCATTAAAAATTTACTTGCGCTATCTGGTTTTCTTTTTTTTAAAATTTTATTTTCTTTACATTATCATGTTGGTTTTGCCATACATTGACATGAATCTGCTATGGGTATACATGTGTTCCCCTTCCAGAACCCCCCTCCCTCTTCCCTCCCGATTCCCTCTCTCTGGGTCATCCTGGTGTACCAGCCCTGGTTTTCTTTATAGTAATCTGCTGCTCTGATTAGCTTTTGTTTTGTTGAAAACCTCTTATATATCCTGGTTTCTCTCTTACCTCTTCAGAGCAGTCCCTCAGAGAGATATGAGAAAAAAGTCCTCAGTTTTGTCCACCCAAGTAAACATCACTCTCAGCTCTTAGGCTGTGCGTGTTTTTCAGTCAGCAGAACTCTCAGTTCTCTGCCCCCTGGTCCTTTCCACAGGGCAGTTTGAAGAACTTCATGAGCCTACACATGACTTCTCTCAAAGCACATGTTCTAGGAAAGGGAAAGCAAGGAAGAAGAGGATACCTCCCAAGATCTAGTCTCCGAAGTCACACCTCATAGTTTCTGCCCCACTCCAGGCCTTAGAGGTGAGTTGCTTTGTCCAGCTCACCCTCCATGGGGGTGGAATTAGGCTTCATCATTCAAGAATTTGGGGGTGGTGAGTGTAACTCTTCCTGGGAAAGTCAGAGAAGGTTTGCTGGGACAGATGGCACATGACCTAAGTTTTCAAGAGTGAGTTCACCAGGGAGGCAAAGGAAACTGTCTGTCTTTCTAAGAAAATGGAATTGTACCCACAAAGGCATGGAACTGAAAAAGAGTTCCATCAGCCCAAGAGGCGGCTTTTGCAGAGTTCGAATCTCTGAATATATGGAACAGACAGGTGGGAGGCCAGGATTGACAGGAGACAAGCTTCCTACGAGGACCTGAGGCATGATCCAGAAGGGATTGAAAAGTCATTAAAAGTTCAGGCGGGAAAAGAACACAATCAGATCTGTACTTTAATAACATCACTCTTGTGATTGTGTGGAAGTTAAGGAGGTAAGCAAGGTTTCCCGGGTGGTGCAGTGGTAAAGAATCTGCCTGCCAATGCAGGAGATCCTGGAAATGCAGGTTTGATCCCTGGGTGGGGAAGATCCCCTGGAGTAGGAAATGGCAACCACTCCGGTATTCTTGCCTGGAGAATCCCATGGACAGAGGAGCCTGGTGGGCTACAGTCCATGGGGTCACAAAGACTCGGACATGACTGAGCACGCATGCACACACATTAAGGAGATAAGCAAAGAAAATAACTGAGAGATTCCTGCAATATTCTATGTGAGAAACAGATGAGATCTGAACCAGGGTGGTAGCAGTGTGGAAGGAAGGGAAGAGAAAATCCTTATGTATTTAGGGTGAAGTGTCAGTAGAGATTTATGATTAATTCTACGTAGACAGTAAAGAGGAAGGACTAGGTAAGACTTTGAGAAGATTTTCAAATGCAATAAGCACCTAGGGAATTTTTAAGACCATTTTATAGCTACAAGGGGCAAAAAAAAGAAATAGAAGGCATATATTTTGTGACATGATAAAAAATTAAATGTTAATTGCTTATGGAAAGTGTCCAGTAGGACCTTGGGAATTCAGTCTGGATTTCAGGGGCAATTTCCTAGATAAATACGGAGCCATTTTTTTTTATAGTTGCTGGTGGAGGTTGTGGTGTCCATAAGATGCCATGGAGGGTACTTAGAATTGAAGAAAGAATATATTCTCAGAGGATACTTAAGAGGTAGGTATAGAGGGAAATAACCCCACAGATTAACACTAAGGAGGAAATCAGAAAAGGAGGAAAAAATGACAAAACCATGAGCTCATAGCCTCAGGAGGAAAGAAGTGGGTCATGTTAAGTGTTATGGAAAAATAAGACAGATGAGAAATTAAACACATCCTTGAGATTCCTAATTAGTAGGTTACCAGTGACATGATTGGAAATCGTGTCCACAGACTGATGGGGAAAAGATAAATTGCAGTTGGCTGAAGAGTGAAAAATTTATTTAGTATTGGCAGACAAAAGAGATTTTCAACAGGAACCCTGGATTCTAGCAATGAAGGATAAATGGTTATTTGTACTCTATAACCAATTAATGAAAGAGATTTCTACTCTTCAGAAGATTTAATGCTAGACACATGTGCAGAATAACGACAAAATTAATAATAAAAATTAAACATTTGTTGCAGTGGGAACTGTAGCTTTTTAAGGCCAATGGAATGTCAATATTCTGATGCAAATTGCAGGTACTTACTTATGTGCTAAGTACAATCAAGAGAGCTAATGTTTATTGAGTAGCTCTTATGAACCAGAAACTTTCCATCTCTTGTTTTATTTCTTCCATCCTTTAACTCCAGGGTCTTTGTCCCTGAGAACGAATGAGGTATGGCCATCGATCCCCCAGTTTCACTTTTTGGGCTCTCCTCTTACTTGTCACTACTTCTTTTAGGAGTCGGGTCTTGGGTAGAGTTGGAGAAGACTCTAGGTGTTGGCCATCACTCAGTGAAATTCATCTCTAAACAGCTCAAGCAAAATGGTAATTCATTGGCTCATGTTATAAAATGATTTAAAGTGGAAGCATGGATTTGATGTCAAGAAAACTGGAGGCAGGCTCTCAGACTCCCTTGGGATTTCTTTTGCTCACTAAACATTGGCTTCATTCTCTTATAGCTGCTTTCTACCATGTGAAGGACACAGTTACTGGTGGCTCTGGATCTTATAGGCTTACAGCTTTTTTTTGGGATGTGGACCATTTCAAAGTCTTTATCAAATCTGTTACTATATTGCTTTCTAAAAAATTTTGTATTGGAGTGTAGCTGATTCACAGTTTGTGATAGTTTCAGGTATACAGTAAAGTCATTTAGTTTTACACATTGACATATCTATTCTTTTTCAGATTCTTTTCCCATATAGGTCATTACAGAGTATTGAGTAGAATTCCCTATGCTGTACAGTAGGTCCTTGTTGATTATCTGCTTTACATTATGGAGGTGTGCATATGTCAGTCAAGACCTCCCAGTTCATCCCTCCCACATCTTTCCCCCTTGGCGACCACAAGCCCACCTCTTAAGTCTGTGAGTCTGTTTCTGTGTTATAAACAAGTTTATCTGCATCACTTTTGGAGTCCGCATGTAAGTGCTATCATACTGTATTTTTCTTTGTCTGACTTACCGTGTTGCTGCAAATGAAATTATTTCATTCTTGTTTTAAAAAATAGGTCTAAGATATTTTACATGCAATAAAATTCACTCTTTTTGAATAAACAGGTCTTTTTGTTTTGACAAGTGTATGAAATAGTGTAACCATCAGCACAATCATTAAGTGGGACATTTCTTTCTTTTATTTATGTTACAATATTGCTTTTTCTGTTTTGTTTTGGTCTTTTGGCTGCAAGGCATCTGGGATCTTAGCTCCCCAACCAGTGACTGGTGATGATCCTGTACCTCTTGCAGTGGAAGGGGAAATCTTAACCACTGGACTGCCAGGGAAGTCCCAGGATCCCACAGCTTTTCAGCCTTTCAGCAAGAAGAAGAAAGAGCTTCTGCTTCTAAGATCCGATTTGAAAATTCTCAGGAAGGACTCTTATTGGCTCTCCTGGGTTACACATCCATTCATTTTATCTATCAGTCACTGTTGCCTTCTGGGTTACATATCCATTCAACGGGCCAGTCAATGTCGCCTGGAGGAAGAGGGAAGAGCTGGTGTGTTGGGTCCAGTATAGACCACAAGCCCAATTTCAGGTCTGGGACAAGCAGTTAGAGAAGGATTTTCAGAGAGATTCTGGGAAAACATGCCTGTGGCTGCAACCAGCTTCCCACCTCTACCGTGATGTGCTTGATCAGAAAACCTTCCTGACCAGTCCCACCGCACCTTGCAAGTCAGCCCACGCAAAACAAAGGCTGTGTCTCATCCATTCCATGAACTCAAAAACAAATCTCAGCTCAGGCTCAGAGACTCCTGTTCATCCCCAATCCCCCATTTACGTTTGTGGGCCAGTACCTTGCCCATGGTCATATCTCCTCCAAGAGAAACAGAGCTGCGAGCCCTCTGTCTGACGGAGACAGCACTGCCATTCACACATTACACTTTGCAAGATTTGGGGGCTTTAAGTATTTGAGTTTGACAAGGAAGAAATCAGGAAAAACTAACATTTCTGATTTGCTTTTCTATTTATCTGAGGTTACTTCCTTGGTGCCTCAGATGGTTAAAAAAAAAAAAAAAAACCTGCCTGCAATGAAGGAGACTGGAGTTTGATCCAACACAACTGAGCAACTAACACTTATCTGAGGTTGGAATCAATAATTATGAGCTTACCCTATGGAAAATAATATGGAAGTTTCTTTAAAAACTAAAAATAGAGTTACTATATGACCAAGTAATTTTACTCCTGGGCATATATCAGGAAAAGACAAAAGCTCTAATTTGAAAAGATGCATGAACCTCAGTGTTTATAGCAGGACTATTTACAACAGCCAAGAAACGAAAGCAACCCAAGTGTCCAGCAACAGAGGAATGGATAAAGAAGATGTGGTATATATATAACTCAGCCATAAAAAAATAAAAGGATTAAATATTTCTCTTTGTAGCAACATGGGTAGGTAGGCCTAGAGATTATCATATTAAGTGAAACAAATAGACAACGAAACTCATATATTGTATCATAACATTTAGATGTGGAATCTAAAAATTAATACAAATGAATTTATTCACAAGACAGAAACAGACTCACAGACCTAGAAAACAAACTTAAGGTTACCAAAGAAGTAGAGAGAGGGAGGGATAATTTAGGAGTATGGGATTCATGGATGCAAACTCTAATACTATACATAAAATAGTTTTTAAAAACCAAGAACTTACTGTATGCCACAGGGAACTATATTTGATATCCCATAATAACCTATAAAGGAAAAATAATCTGAAAAAATATATATATATAACTGAATCACTGCTGTATACTTGAAACTAGCAGAATGTTGTTAACCAATTATAATTTAAAAAAATAATGAGCTTAAATCCCTTTCATTTGGAGATCAGGAAGTAAGGGTGTGTCTGAAGTATATGGAATTGATGGTCTGGGACAGGGCAGTAGAATGAGCCAAGTACTGGATACTAGGAGACTGTATCTAGTCTTGACTTTGCTGCCAATTACATGTGCAATCTGGACTTGCCATTGCAGTGTTTGTGTCTTGACTTTATCTTCAAAAAGAGGAGGAGGAAGTCCCCAGAATTTTTGTGTTCATTTTCTTAGATATTCATGAGCACACAGATAACCATTTTCCCCTCCACTGGAGAAGGATGTACAGACCTGTGTTGTTATTGGATGTCCATGTTGTTAGTGGATGCCCACAAATCATTCCTTGTGATAACCACAGCAGGATTATCCTTGGTGAAACAGTCCTTCCTACTCTCTGGACGTGTGGTTTGGGTAGTTTTACCATCTCAAATCCAGTTCAGCCAGGCTATCCCCTTACTATAGTCACAGGAATTAAGCAATGGGTGTGTGACCCTATTTGAGATGCTGACAGGCTGAGAAATATTGTTGGAATCATCAGAAAAAGGAGTTCCCTCTCACCTAGATTTGAGGCTGTAGATTTGTAAGAGAGTAGCTGCAGAGGCCACTGGGTGGGGAGGGGCTGCCAGAGAGAGATGTCAGTACCAAGGAAAGTCAAGCCTGGAGGTGGAGAAAGATGAAGGCCTGGTGACCACCTGGATCCAGCCATTCCTAAAGGATTCTCCCTCAAACTTTCAATTCATGGGTTCCTTTCACTGAGGCAGGACAGGGACCGCTTACGATTTCTGTACTCCTAATGTCTGGCAGAATGTAGGTGTTCAATTGGTGTTTATTGAGTTTTGCTGAAATGAACAAAGGATTACTTTGCTGTTAGCAAGGGTTCTGGTTACCCATACTGCTTACCAAACCACCCAAACTCAATGGGATAAAATAACAATCTCTTTTGTTATGGTCACAGATTTTGTAGCTCAGGAATTCACACTGTGGGGGTGGGTCTCTATTCCACACTGACCAGGGACTCATTTGGACATGTTGAACAGGGGTTGACCAGTTAACTGGAGACTGGCATTATCTGAAGGCTCTTACACTTGTCTATTTGGGGTCTCAGCTAGAGACCCTGAAGATTAGGACTGCCCCCAAGAATGATGATGTATAATTTCTCCATGTGACCCAGCTGTCCCAGGCCACAGGCGGTTAGCACCTCAAGGATCCAGGAAAAAGGGCTCCAGAGAGCAAGGTGATCTACTTTCTCTGGTTACCCTGGAAGTCATACGGCATCACTTTTCTATTGGTTACCTGGAGGCAGAAGCCCATGTAGATTCCAGGGAAAGGGGGTAGAGACCCCGTCTCCTGATGAGGGAGGGAGTTAAGATTACATTGAAAAGATCAGATGGTTGGGGACATGGTTGTGGCTCTCTTTGGAAAATACAATGCCATAGTTTTGGATAAGGTGTTTATTTGGAGGGTGGTGGGGAGAGACTGGCCATATTGGATGAAGTAAATGATTGGAATTAGCAATGACTGTAGCTCAGTTGGTTAACAAGAAATCCGGGTTCGATTCCTGGGTCAGGAAGATCTCCTGGAGAAGGAAATGGCAACCCACTCCAGTATTCTTGCCTAGAGAATCCCATGAACAGAGGAGCCTGGCAGGCTACAGTCCATGGGATTGCAAGAGTTGGGCACGACTTAGCAACTAAATCACCACCACCATTATTTATTAGCATTAGTTCAAGTGGTCTTGCTTTCCCCAACCAGCTTGAAGGTAGAATGTAGGACAAGTGTTTTTTGGAGGAGGAAGGGGTAAGCAGACACCTGTACTGACCTTGGAAGAAGATGAAGAGCAAGTGTTTCTTTCTCCAGTGAGTCATTTGACTGTGGGGTGGGGCTGGCATTGAGCTTAGGAAAGGGTGCCATCCCCCAGCTCAGGTGAGCAACCCTGTTTTCTTGCTACACTGCAAAACAGTTATATACACACCCCAGCAACACCATTTTAAAATGGCAAGTCTGACACTCAACTTGAACTTGGAGGTGCAACAACTCAGGAATGAAACCTGGAAATGCTACGTGACAGAACAGTTTGCATCCCAGTCAGCGCTTTTTCCTAACCGTGTGCACCAAAAGGAAAAATCAACAAATAGAACTTACACCTGCAGATGCTTCATCTTGGAAAACTTGCAAGCACATGTCTTATTTTGTTTTTGTTTCCAAGACTTGGAATTTTTTTTGTGTGTGTGGAGAAGAGAAAAACTTTAGCTGAGAAAGAACAAGATTCTTAAACTCTGAGATAAGTAAAGTTGATTTATATGCATTGTTTCTCTGGCTTTATGTGCATTGTTTCTCTTAGACTTTTGTTTATAAGTCTGATCCTCAGGGATCAGACATACTGATTTAACATCATGCTAAGAAAATCTGTTCCTGGCTTGGACCCTGCAGAAACCCAATAAATTATGTGGATAGTTATACAGGTAATTGGACAAGGATAAATATAACATTTTGAAAGAAAAACATATTTCTGGGACTTCCCTGGTGGTCCATTGGTTAAAAGTCTGCACTGCCAATGCAGAAGGCATGGGTTTAATCCCTTGTTGGGGAACTAAGATGCTATATGCCATGCAGTGTGGCCAAAAGATAAAAAAAAAAAATACACTTCTATTCCTGCAGGAAACAGTAACTAGCAATAGCTCTTGAAGACTCTTGAGAGTCTCTTGGACTGCAAGGAGATCCAACCAGTCCATCCTAAAAGAGAGCAGTCCTGGGTGTTCATTGGAAGGACCGATGTTGAAGCTGAAACTCCAATACTTTGGCCGCCTCGTGCAAAGAGATGACTCATTGGAAAAGAACCTAATGCTGGGAAGGATTGGGGGCAGGAGGAGAAGGGGACGACAGAGGATGAGATGGCTGGATGGCATCACTGACTCGATGGACATGGGTTTGGGTAGACTCCAGGAGTTGGTGATGGACTAGGAGGCCTGGTGTGCTGCGATTCATGGGGTTGCAAAGAGTCGGACACGACTGAGTGACTGAACTGAACTGAACTGAATATTCTAGGATGCTGAATATCATGTAGATGCTATATATGGGTTTTCTCAATTCTGTAACAGCCCGACATATCAAGTGATACAATAGCCTAGATTGTTTAAGTTAAGGAAACTGAGGCTCAAAGGGGTTAAGTAACTTGACCAAGGTCACACAGCTATTAATTCAAGTCCAAGCACAGACTTTGCTTTAACCACCCCACTGCCCTGCCTCAGAATGGTACTGGGTAGACAGGAGACCTGGGAAATAGCCATGTGGTGAGTTTCATATTAAAACCCACCCCTCTCGCTCCCATGGGAAAAGGAAATACAGACAAGGCAAGTCACATTGCTTCTTTCAGTATCCCTTTCCCTACCAGTGAAAGGACTGGTCTAATTAACTGAGTTCCAAGCCAGAGTTCAATGTTAAATTCATTACGTTGACCCGTTATTTGGCCCAAAGATAGCAGGGAAACAGTCCCTAAGCAGTGTCCTCTTCAAACAGGAAGGAGAATGCACATTCCCTCAGGCTAGGGGAGGTGGGGAAGGAGTAACTGCTTCATTTTTCAATTTTTAAAATTTTCTACTGGCATGTGGTTGATTTACAATTTACAGTTGATGACAACTGGAGTATGGTTGTGTTAATTTCAGGTATACAGCAAAGTGATTTAGGTATACATATAGCTATTCTTTTTACATTCAGGTTATTACAGAATTTTGACTAGAGTTCCCTGTGCTATACTGTAGGATCCTGTTCCTCTGTTTTATACCTAGCAGTGTGTATATATTAATCCTAAACTCCCAATTCATTCCTTACCCCTTTTTCCTTTTTGTAACTATGTGTTTATTTTCTAAGTCTGTGTGATCTCTTTCTGTTTTGTAAATAAGTTCATCTGTATCATATTTTTAAAGATTCTGCATACAAGTGATATCACATGATGTTGCTCTTTCTTTAATTTGCTTTCCATGTATAAGAGATAGCACATTATATTTCTCTCTTTGATTTATATGCTTTTAAAAACGTTACCGAAGGACTGGGTTTATCTGTGGTGTTCTGAGTGGTGGGGATAGACAAGTGAGCAAACACAGCTGTTGTTCTCAGGGAGCTTGCACTCCAGGTGATGGAGAGAGACAGGTGTTGATCAATGACATGAAACACAACACAGGATAAGAAGAGGGAAATCCATGGAGGTTGCTACTTAAACATTGCCTCGAAGGAAGGCAAAGGGATGCTTAGCAGAGACTGGAAATGAAGTGAGGGAGGAACTGTATGGGTATCTGATGAACACGTGTTCCAGGTAGAGAGAACAGTCTGGTGAGGCAAGATTCGTTAGGACAAATCTTGTGTGGTGGAGGCAGGGGCAGGGCTGGCTGAAGCAGGAGAGAAGGAGGGGTCCCACTGAGCATGAAGGAGGGGAATGGGACACCCCACCAACAGCTTGAAGGGCACTGTGGGGACCTGAGCTTTTCACTGAGATGGGAGCCATGAGAGGGTCTGATTAGAGTGGCAAGACCTGACTCAGTCTTTCCTTGACCAGAGGAGAAGCAGAAGCTCAACCAGTGGGTCAAGTTTGAGGAGAGATGAGGCATGATCTTCCAGTAAAGAGGAGCCAACTCCTCCTAGACTAGCTTTAAAAGGTGGAGTTTGGGAACTTCCCTGGTGGACCAGTGGTTAAGAATCTGCCTTGCAATGTAGGGGATATGGGTTTGATCCTTGGTCTGGGAAATAAGATCTAACATGCCGCGGGGCCACTAAACCTGAGCCCCGCAACTTAAGAGTCTGTGTGTCGCAATGAAGGTCCCGTGTGCCACAGCTAAGACCCGACACAGTCAAATAAGTAAGTAATTTTTTAAAGTGGAGTTTATGTGAAACTAAGATATTTCACAGAAGGTGGGAAATGACTGGAATGGCAGCCAGAGTTTGTCTCTTAATTCTGTTCTCCTCGTGTTGCTTCCTCCAGATTGTTCGGAGGGGGCAGCATGACCAGGGGCTCCTCAGTCTTGTATCATGTAGGGAGATGGCTTCCCCCACACCTCACTTCCCATGCAAATGTCCTGGGGCAGGGCTGTGATGAGTCGGGCTTAGATGCCACTTCCAAGCAGGCATCGTGTGGTTGAAACATAGCAGTGCCAGATGTGCCAACAAGATACATGGTTTGAGAACCTGCCACTTATTGAAAAAACATCCATTCAGGGTGGGTGCATACGTGACTAACTCTAGTTTTGCTAGCATGGAAATTTTAGCCAAAGTGGAACCTCTTTTTTTTTAAATTTATTTATTTGTTGGTTGTGCTGGGTCTTCCCTGCTGCGCTGGGGCTTTCTCTAGGTGCAGTATGCAGGCTTCTCACGGCAGGGCGTCTCTGGTTGCCGAGCACAGGCTCTAAGGCAAGTGGGCTTCAGTAGCTGTGGCACGTGGGCTTCAGTTGCTCCACAGCATATGGAATCGTCCTGGACCAGGGATTGAACCTGGGTCCCCTGCGCTGTCAGGTGGGTGCTTATCCACAGTACCACTAGGGAAGTCCACAAAAAGGTAACTTCTTGAAGGCTAAGTTTGGAAAGAATTTTGAAATGTTTGCTAAATAAATATGTTTTAATCACACAGGTCTCATAAGGGATTTCCTAGAAGTCATTTCCATAGTGTTCCCAGTACAAAAACACCAGAATCAAAGACGAAGAAAAGAAACCCCAACAATTTGCATTTTAGTTTATTTGAAATGTATAACACCTGCAGATACTCGCTAGTAGTCACTTTCAGATCTAACTGAAAATGATGCCTAGGAGGGGTCAATTTTGATGATCAGAAGTGGTTCAGGCTCATATTTCTACTTCCTAAATTATTTTATCCTCATAGCAGTGTTTTTAAAAGGCAGCAATAACTAAATTAAGGAATTCTCTGTCTGGTCTTTATTTGCTCAAATTCATCATGAGAGGCTTGAAGCAGGAAATGCCAGGCCGCCCCAACCCTAAGGTTCTCTATTTTAACTGGTCATTGCCGTTGTCAACGACACTGGCGTGACTCTGGATGTCTCACAAACCCACGAGGCTCTAAACCATCACAATTAAAGTTCTCTCTGCCAGGAGTCCAACCCAAGGTGGTCCCTATTTGAGATTTCTTCTTATGCTATTCTTTTTACACACACACGCACACATGCACGCACGCGCGCGTGCGCGCGCGCACACACACACACACACATTCTTTTTCATATTCTTTCCCATTCATTTGTCTTAGGATATTGAATGTAGTTCCCCCTGCATACAGTAGGATCTTATTTACCCACTCTATATATACTAGTCTGCATCTGCTAACCCCACACTGCCAATCCATCCCTCCCCTCCCCCTTGGCAACAAGTCTGTCCTCTTTGTCTGCGAGTCTGCTTTTGTTTCATAGTTACGTGGCTTTACGTTGCATTTTAGATTCCACGAACAAGTGACATCCCACGCCATTGGTTTTTCTCTTTCTGACACTGCTTAGTTCGATCATCTCTGGGTCCATCCATGTTGTCGGCAGTGGCATTATCTCTTCCTTTACTATGACCGAGTAGCATTCCATTGTATGTATACAGCGTGTCCTCTATCCGTTCATCGGCTCCATGTCTTGGTTATTGTGACTAGTGCTGCTATGAGCATACCTTATGCAACTCTTTAAACTCCCCCTAAAGGTACTGGGGATTTTGCCTTTTCTTAAGAGACACATTTGATCCTGAGAAAGTAGAGGAGGCTGCTCGCTTCCGCTTGTTTGGAAACATTTATCTGAATAATCAGCATGGTTGCCCTATACTATCTATTTGAAATTATCAATTACTTGGCAGATTTGGGGGCTTCCCTCGTAGTTCGAATGGTAAAGAATCTGCCTGCAGTGCAGCAGACTCAGGTCCAATCGCTGGGTCAGGATTGAAGGGAATCTGATCCAGTACTCTTGCCTGGAGGATCCCGTGGACAGAGGGGCCCAATGGGCCACAGTTGATGGGGTGCAGAGAATCGGACATGACTGAGTGACTAACACACTGGCGGATTGTGAAGAACAACCCAAGTTCAACTCAAGTATTACAGTGGGCACATGCCATACAAACGCTTATGTTTTCATTTTTAAGTTAATTTCACAATGTTGCTATTTTCATTTTTTAGGAGCATGTAGGGCTCAAGGAGGTGACTCTCATTTCACAAGACCAGACTCAGAATTTCCTTCACCACAGTCATGGGCTTGGCCATCCTCTTCGTTTGTTAAAAATGATGTAATAAATTAAATTTCCGGTTTCTAAAAATATAATTTGGCCAATTAAAAACATGACCGCCTGTGACTGCGGGAAAGCAAGATGAGATGCCACCGCTTCAGCACTAGAGGTCGCTGCAGGCCCACTGATGCTGTGAGTCCGCGCAGCGGTGCAGCCGGCGCCCAGAGGGTCCCAGCGCCAGAGCGCTGCACCGCTGTTCTCGCTGGCTGTGCAAAAGGAAACCTTGAGAGAGTCCTGTTTCCAGGTGCTGCTTTGCAGCCTTTCTGATGTATCAAAATAACAAAAACAACATTTATCCAGTGTCACATATATTTTATTATTTGGGGGTAATAGTTGAAAATGATATTCTAAATCATTCCCTCAATGGTCAGCCACTGCATTTAAGACCCAAAGAGCTCACTGATGTCACTGGTCATTTTTTCCGAGATGGACCTGTTTCGTCTGATAAGACAAAAATCAATCTAAAACAATTGATCGTATTTAATCACATTGGATGACTCCTATGTCGATCTAAACACCAGACAGACTTTTTGACAAAATGGAAAACTGCTATTTGAGAATGGTTAGAAACAATCTTTTGAAAGACTTTTTGTGGCTGTTGGAGGAGGGGACTCGATGTCCTGACTTGGACCAACAAATTTGTGGGAGATGAGACCAAAGTAAGTTATTGAAATCTCTGTACTGTTCAGACAAGCTAGCCGTCGGGAAGAAACTGGAGCGTACACCTGATTTACTCGGTGATCTCAGAGGACTTTTATTAAGAGGAAAAGGTAGGGTTTTTTTTTTTTTTTTCCAAGCCCGAAGTCTTCCCAGCCCTATTCTTTCCATTTGTTTATTCCCCAAAGCCTCCTGAAATAACTTCCAAATTAGTCCGTTGAAAACATCCTCAGATTTCAGCTTTGAAGCTGTGGAATGTTCACTTGTAACAACTCCCAGTGCTCAATTTCTCTTTGATGTTGGCAAACTCTACAAATTGCCAAATAAAGCGTTCCCTCCGTGGCCGCTCTGAGTTCCTCTGGGGCAAGATCAACTCCCTCTGTGTCATTTTCATAAGCATTTGGCAGAGGGGCAGGGGGGCAAGAAGCCATCTCCTTCCATCACAACCTGGGATGTGTAACATCTTATTTAAAGGTCTGCAAAGGGGCTCGTTTGTTCCTTGACAAAGGTGTATGGAACCCAAGATCCAGCCTTTCAAACTCATTGGAAACACTGATTTCAAAGGGGTTAAAGAAATCAGACCATTTGATGCTGAACTCAGAAGAGAAAATGGGTCCTGTTGACGCGTCGGACGCAGACTCACCGCGGGGTGCTGTTTCGGGCCATACAAACACTGGTGTTCTCTGTCTGTGATCAAGTGCTTCCCTGGTGGCTCAGACAGTCAAGAATCTGCCCACAGTGTGGGAGACCCGGATCTGATCCCTCGGTCCAGAAGATTCCCTGGAGAAGGGAATGGCAACCCACTCCAGTGTTCTTGCCTGAAGAATCCCATGGATGGAGGAGCCTGGTGGGCTTCAGTCCGTGGGATCACAAAGAGTTGGACATAACTGAGCAACTAACCATTTCACTTTTCAAGTGTTCTGGAAGAATAGGTGAGGACTGGCTCTTTCTCTGGGAAAGATGCTCTCTGGAGTAAGACCGTCAGTCTGACACCCTCATGTGCTTTCTAACAGTTTGCTCAGCCCACTCTCAACCAAGGAGCCTCGTGGAAACAGGCTAAGAAATGGCTGCTCCTAAGGACCACAGAGGCAGGAGCTCTGTATGGTGGTGGCTACCAGCTGCCCAGCAAGACGCCATCAAATGGATCTCCAGCTCCGGCCTGGACTTCAACGCTTATCAGCCTCACCAGCCTGTTTTCTTCACCCTGGAGGATAATACAGCCAGCGCAGGGCACGCATATGAGCCTCATGACTGATACTTGTTAGGTGAGGAATGAGCACAGGTGTTTTCAAGCCAGAACACAGGGACCTAAAATCAGATAAGAAAGTGGGACGGGACTGAGTGTGCCTGTGGCAGGCCCAAACCAGCCACCCTGGGCACAGCAAAGCCCATCTGGTTCTGCGTATGTGATTCTTAACTTGCCAGCTTCCCAGGAATCCACATGACACACAGAGGCCCCATGTTGTGAAAGCAGGAAGGTGTGGGCTCCAGGAGAAGATGAGAGGCTGGAGAGCTCATGCTTGGCCCCTGCCTCTTAGGTACTGGAACATCTAGAGACCTTCTAGAAATGTGAGTAGGCTCATAGGACTTGACATCCCACACAGGGCTCTCTATTCCCTTACACCAACCCACATCTAGGCTGCGCCTTTGCCTCCCATCTGTCCCCTGACTTCACCTCCTTCTGTGCTGTCCAAGGCTCACTCAGCCCCCAGCCCCACTATCTTCTGATTCTCCCAGTTTTTTTTTTTCATACCTGAGGACCTTTGCACTTTCTGTTCCCTCCATCAGAGGCACACAGAGGGTCCTTCTCACTAGTGGGATCCCCTTTCTAAGGTCAGCTTCTCAGAGAACCCTCGCTTGACCGCTCTGAAGTAGAAGTAAACGCTGTCCTGTTTGAGTGTCTACTTAGGCTGTTTTTGAAAGTATCTTGTTCACTATTTGCTTGTCTTCTGTCTGTCCATTGTCAAGAGAATATAAGCTCAGCGGTGGCTTTTACACTTGCTAAACTTCCAGTGCCTGGCCAATAATAGGCATATAATAAATCCATATTCAATGGAAAATGGGACCCATATCAATTCCTTCCCTCAGAGTACCCCAGCCATAAGGACCCTCTCTTGGAAGTTCCAGCACTTCTCTCTGATAATACACTCTAAAGATCCCAAGAGACCAAGTATAGACTCAAGTATAAGGGCGGGATGGTGCTCCACACTGCATCCTGGTGTGGGACCCAGAGCACCTTTCATGCTCACTGATCAGTGTGGTTAGTGCAGCCATCTCTTCAACACAAAACCATACCTTCCTCCTTTGAGCTCTCCTGATATATATCATAGATGATCCAAAGCTTAATTATAGTTCCCTCCACTGGGCAGCCCACTCCAGTGCTCTTGCCTGGAGAATCCCAGGGACGGAGGAGCCTGGTGGGCTGCCGTCTATGGGGTTGCACAGAGTCGGACACGACTGAAGCGACTTAGCAGCAGCAGCAGCCACTGGACTATAAGCCATTTCTTGGTGAGCTGGAGGGGGGTGGGCTTTATTTTATGCTTTGCTTGTACCCCACTCCTGCTTCTATGGAGACAGGCTGAGATCAATGGAGGTGTACTGGTTAAGAGTTTTCACATCAGCTGTCATAACAAGCCCCCAAACTCTAGTGACTAAACATGATATAATCTTTTTAAAATTTATTTTTATTTATTTTCAATTAATTTTTTACTTTGGCTGCGTTGGATGGGTCCTCTTTGTGGCACGTGGGCTTCTCTAGTTGCTGGGTGGGGCTTCTCTAGTTGGGGCACTCATGCTTCTTTGGGTTGCGGAGCACAGGCTCTGCAGCTCACAGGCTCAGTAGCTGGGCTTAGCTGCCCCACAGCATGTGGAATCTTAGTTTGCCAACTAGGCATCAAACACGTGTCCCCTGCATTGGAAGGCAGATTTCCAACCACTGGACCATCAGGGAAGTTCCAACATGATACAGTCTCATTTCTTGCTGGCCCTAAATTCAGTGCTGTAATGTGCTAAATCCAGACTTTTCACACTTAGGGGGCCAGCCTCCTTCCTTCTCATCACTCGGCCTTTGTTCCCAGTTCCCTATTGAACTTTCGTCTTCACCTGGAAGATAGAAGAAAAGAGTCACACTGGGTGGAGGTACTGTAGGCTCTTCCTGGAAGGAATGGGCATCGCTTCTGCCTGCATTCCTTTGGCCACAACTTAGATCTACAGCCACACTTAACGTGACCCCATGGACTACAGTCCAGGGAATTCTCCAGGCCAGAATAGTGGAGTGGGTAACCTTTCCCTTCTCCAGAGGATCTTCCCAACCCAGAGATCCAATCCAGGTCTCCCGAACTGCAGGTGGATTCTTAACCAGCTGAGCCACAATGGAAGCCCTTAGGAAGGCCAGGGTGCCTGATTTGGCTACAGGTAAATAGAGGGGGTTTTGGTGAACAGGGAACATCCATCACAAGCTCCCATGAATAAACAAGTGAGTGAAAAGTCCAGGAGGTCTTTCAATGGTGGGCATTTATGGCAGAGGCATCCTTGCAGGCTCTACTTGCCCTCCAATAGAAGAAGCCTTACCCCTGATGGAAGGGCCCCCAGGGGCTGGTGAGGCTACAGGTAGAAATGCAGGATTTCTTCCAGGCAGCACTGCATATAACTTCAAAGAAGACTATTTAAGGCCCTTCTGAACTTTCTATATTGATCCATGAATCAGTAAAATAAGGCAAAAGGAGCACCCTACTATTGATCTTTGCTAAAGAGTTTACTCCTTTAGGTTCACCTTGGGGTTACCTGGCGAGACCAGGAGTCACCTGGTTTTTTAACATCTGCTTGTGGACCCCTGGGAAGACTTGAATAAGAAGAAGAGTAGAAGAAGAGTCTACATTTCACTCTGGTGACCCAGAAGACCTCAGAACTACAGAATGGCGATTCCCTCCCGCTGGATGTCTCATGTGACCTGGAGGGGGCTTTGCTTCCCTGCACCTGCTGCTGGGCTGGCTGCTGGGGGTCCCTGTCTTGGAGCAGCTGTACCATCTCAAGCATGTAGTCTATTCAGCCCCCTCGGCAGGGATGTGGAGCAGAGAATAGCAGACACTGCACCATCCTCAAAAGCACTTCATGGGGTGTCTCCAGGATGCTCTGTTTGGAGGGATGACCTTGCCCGGCCTCATCAGGAAGGGTGAGAGGCATCACTGCTGCGCACAGGGCCCTCCACATCGGAATGCTGTCTCCGTTCTCGAAAGAGACAAGTCCTTGGATCTGGCCGTTCTATTTCCAGGCCAGCCCATGAATTTGGGGAAACTGAGAAGAAAAGAAGTTTCACGGGCTTCCCTGGTAGTTCAGTGGTAAAGTATCTGCCTGCCAGTGCTGGAGACTTGGGTTCAATCTCTGATCTAGGAAGATTCCACACGCCACGGAGCAATGAAACCTGTGTATCACAATTATTGAGCCCTTGTTCGAGAGCCTGGGAGCCACAGTTAATGAAGCCCATGCACCCTAGAGCCCGTGCTTCGCAACAAGAGAAGCCACCGAAGTAAGAAGCCTGCACTGCAACCTCCTCTTGCCGCAACGAAGACCAGCACAGCCAAACATAAATAAAAATAAACATTAAAAAAATTAATAGAAGTTTTGGAAAGGCTCCTCTGCACCCTCAGGAAGGACTGTTCAGGTAGCTCGCGTATCAGCCCCATGATTCTCAAACTTCAGGCATTTCTCACCATCCTCATGAGTTTTGTCAAGGGGGGAATGATGACAAATGTCCTTGTGTTACTAATGATTCAATGCTCTCCTTGAAATAAGCCCAATTCTTCAAAAACTTAGGTAACTTAATTGAAAATGCACCTTACATCACTAAAGAGAAACTGCGACATCAAACACGTTAATAGTCAAAGTAAAAATAAAACCAGCATTCAAAAATTCTAGCTAGACACCATCACTCTGCACAGAAAAATATGCCTTCTATTTTGAAACCAAGGGCATTTATAATCGTGAAAAGTCGTCCTAAGAATTGCTCAGGCCTTGGCCTTTCTCCTTGACGTGATCAGAGGGTTGGAAGAGGAACTGATTCTGTTTTAGAGGAGGCTCCATCTTTGTGGCATCCAGGAGCCTCCTATAACCATCCGTGGGACAGTTTCCTTCCATCCTGGAATTCCACCTTCATCATTTCCTAGTCTTTCTGGAAACTGCTGCAGAAAAATGTTTTGTTTTTATGGAAAGACAACCCAACCCAAACTGCCTGGTGTCCCAGCTTAATGCACAAAGTGGGAACAGTTAGTACTGTTTAATTACTGACAGAATTAGGCTTACAGATTGATTTATGGCCTTGCAGAGGAAACAGATATTTTTGGAGAAAAGCAGATTTCTCACAATTAATTTGAGGCAGGCTCTTCAGATGGGAAGTGCTCCCAGAGGCCTGGGATGCTACTGAAGAGCTGGCAGGCCTCAGCCTACTTGTCTAAAGTCTTCCTAAGGCATTGCCTCTCCCAGGATTAGTTGTGCTAATTACCCAAAGAAGATTAGATATATTAGCTAGAACGGCATCTTGGAGAGTGAGTAGTCATGCTTACATCATATTTTAGCCACTGATCCAGTACCTGGAGTTGCAGCTTCCCAAAACTTGAAGATCAAAGAAAAACTTTTTGTGAGAAATAGTTTACCTTGGAATCTGTTAGCTAGCTAGTTTTGCCCTGAGGATGCAGATAGAGAAATTTTTTTGCCATGACATACCTCCCTTCCTCCCCCCAAAATGTACTTGGTGATTGCAGTTCTGAAAAAAAAAATTTGAATTAGAATACATAAAATGATTATTTTTAATAAAGCATAGATCATTAGATCCTAGTCAATACATTTGAAAAATGTTTTAGAAATAGACTCTGTTTCACATTGAAACAGACTCTGGCATCCTGGAGTTGGCATTTTGTGCAATCTACTGGCTCCGCCATTAAGAGGACAGGTAGAGGTGTGCCAGGGACTAAGCCTCAGTTTCCCCATCATTAAGGTGGAGGGGATAGCAGACTCAACCAGTGGTCCTTGGATGGGCAGCATCAGTATCACCTGGCAATTGTTAGAAACGCAGATTCTTGAGTGTCACCTAGACTTGATAAATAAGAGGCTCTAGGGGTGGGGGTGGAGGACTAACTATCCCAGGTGATGTTGATACTTGCTCAAATTTTGTAAGCACTGAAACACATAATCTCTTAGGTTCTTTGCTGTATTAACTCTTTAGAGTTTTATAGGATAGAGATGCAAAGTGGAAAGGAAGGAAGTTTAAAAAGTAAATGAAAAAAAGCCCAAAATAACAAAACCACCCAGAAAGACAGACAGACATTCAAAAAAGTAAATATAGGATAAAGTAGAAGCGACATCTCACAGAGAATGAAACCCAGACAGACTCTTTGGAAAATCTGCAAGCTAAGCACCCAAAGTGTTGATATATTTTTGCAACGACGGGCATATAAAATAAAACTTCCGTGGCTCCCTTGGCTGGATGATAATGATCCATTTTTACCTACTGAGGTAAAGTCACCTCATTTGATTTGGTTGTTGTCGGTTTACAAGTCTTTAAATATTCAGAACGCTTTCTCTCGCTCTGATTTCTGATTCGGGTAATTCAAAGGCTCCCATGGAGAAGTCCTTGGGCTAAAATCTGAGGCTGATGCTCTGTAGCCTTGGTTTCCGGTATGTCTTAATTAGGCATTCAGGAAGGATAAATGAAGAACTCATCTTTTATCTTCTCAAGGCCAAGTTAGCCCCTAACGGATCCATTCCCAGTTCCAAATGGGCCAGAGGGGAGTCAGAACGGAATTGTTTTAGGATCAGTGACCTAAAACATTCCAGGATAGAGGTGGGGTGAGGCCAGCATGACCCTCAGGACGGTTGGCAAGTCAAGTCCTCCTCCCCAGATATTGTTGGGGAAGATCCAGCGCGGGGGTAAGGGGCCCTTTACAGCCAGCTTCGCGTTTACTGGCAGGCGGAGAGCCTTAGGAACCCCCAGGACAGAGGACCTGCCCTTAGCTTGAGGTCTGACTACCTTCTCAGCAGGAGAAGGTAAATGGCCTTCTTGACACCTGTTGGGAGAGGGGGAGCTCCCTGCCGCCTCCTCCGAGCTGGCGGAGCCGGCCGGGTACTAGCCAGCCTTCCAGCCTCTCCACTCCGGCTCCCGCGCGCAGGGAGGGGGCGGCCGGGAGGGTGGGTGAGGGGCAGACCCGGAGAGGTGGGATTGACTGTGCGGATTGGGGCTTGAGGCTGTCACTCCGAAAGGGTGGGGCTTTTTAAAAAAAGACAAATTTTTAAGGCAGACCCCGAGTCCGCACCCGGCACCGTGGCGCTCGCGTCCGTGCCGGATGCAGTCTCGGCGGAGCGCGGCCGGCGCGCGGGCGGCGAGGTCCCCGGGCCCGCGGGTCCTCCTCCGCGCGCGGCTGGCGCGCCTCCCCCAGGCGGCGGGGGCAGCCCTGCGTCCTCGGAGCTGGCGGTGCGCGCCGCGCGCTTAGGGCTCCGCGAGCTTGTGTCCGGGCGGGAGCCGGGCCGGGGCGGGCCGCGCGGGGAGTGACTGCTCCCAGCCAAACTTTGGCGCCGGTGCGCGCCCCGGGGCACCGCCGGGCGGGATGGGGGCCGTGCGCCCGGGCGCCCCGCGCCGCTCCGGGCGCCGGGCCACCCGGCCGGGGGTCCTCGCGCCGCCTCCGCCCGCGCCCAGGGCGCTGCAGCCCGGCCGCCTCGCCGCCCATTAGCCTACCCGCGTCCCCGCGCTCCCGGAGGCGCCCTTTGGGGGCCACCTGGGGGCCAGTCCTCGCTGGGTAAAAGGAAAGGAGCAAATCCGCGTGGATGAAAATAAAAATATCCTGGTGGGGGTGAAAGGGAGGTGGGGTTTGCCTGCGCGCGCGCTGGACTCGGGAGAGCAACTCCGGAGCGGCGTGCGGTGTCGCCTCCCGGCCGGCCATGGACTGGCGCGAGGAGGGCGCAGGGCGCCGCGGCCGCTCGCGCCCCTAGCCCGGCGCTCCTTCGCCTTCCCGCCCCGCTCCGGCCCTCGGGGAGCTTGGCGACCGTGTCTTCATCGCCCAGACGGCGCCGGGGAGACGAGGATCTGCGCTCCGGGTCTCCGGGATGTGCGCGTCTGAGATGGGGACGCTGTGGCACCATTGGTCCCCCGTGCTCATCAGCCTGGCCGCCCTCTTCTCCAAAGGTGAGGAGACGCTGCCGCCGCCACCTGGGGCCCCGGACGAACTTTGCTGGGAGTGAGTGTGTGGGAGGGTGTGCGCGGATGGGGGTGGCTGGGCGAGTGGGTGTGGGTGTGCACTGGTGCGTGTGCACGCGCGCGCGTGCGGCAGCCAAGGTCCTCGCGGCCCCTTTGCAGCAGGTGCCTCCCGGGAAGACTTGGGCGGGAGGCCCTGGGTGAGAGCGCCAAAGGCGGAAAAAGAGCCCGGTCCACCTGGCAGCCTCGGGGAGGGGGTCGCGTGGAGAACCTTGAAAGGAAACGTGGGCCCTGGGAGGGCTGAGAAAGACGTCCGAGGAAGGGATTGAAATGACCTCCTGGAAAGGTTCTGGAATTTGGACTTGACTTTTTCTGCTGGCAGGCAGCCGTGAGGGTATAATTCCAGAGCACGCCTCTGTATGGGAATGCAGTTGAGTGCATCCGTTGGCTGCGACGCCTGTGAGACGGGGCCAGCTCTGGAGAGGTGGCCCTGAGTTTCTCTAAGAGAGGTTTTGGCGGGGGCAGGCTTCTCTTCCTTTCCCTTTTGTAGCTGTTTGTCCGGGGCCGCATCCGTGAGGGCTGGGCACAGAGTTTAAACCGTGCTTATCACCTGCGTTCCCCTAGCAGAGCCCCTGATTTGCAGCTGCCAGAAAAGCTGGGATTCCCCATCTGCTTCCCTTCTGTCAGCATCCCTCTCTGTCATTGATTGGTACAGCAAGTTGGAATGCTCAGGACACGAATTCCTTGAAGGGAAATTATTTGATTCACACGTGCACACGTGAGGTTGTAGAAAGGATCAGCTGTTCTTCCTGCTTACTGATCAGGGCTCTTTATTTGTGTGTGGGTCCTTCTCCCAAGAGCCTCTTTCCTACAGAGAGAGAGATTAGAAGAAACGCAGAGCTTTTTAGCAGTCTCCCATGTGTGTCCCTAATCCCTGTAAACAGATTTTTGTTCTCCCGAGAAGATGAGATCGTTCTCAGAAACTTCAAAGCCAATTATCATGCACAGAGCCATTTAATTACAGGAATTTTCTGTTCTCAGAGCCCTTCCGGCGTCGCTGAGGTTACATTGCTTTAGATCTGACAATAGCCAGCTTTTGTGCTGTTGTGATTTAGGAAGAGAGTGACCCGTGCCCACTCTGCTTGGCTGTCTTTTCAAGTGTGGTCTAATGGGCTCATGTCTCCTAATTATGAGTTAGAACAATTCTGAGGCCCAGCGCGCCTCTGGGGTTTTTGATGTGCACAAGAAGACGCGGGAAAAGGTTGATGAATTTGGTGAAGCCAACCCAGGCAGACGTGAGGTTAAGAAAACCTGAATCCACAGCAACAACAGCCCAGCAGACTTGCCTTTTGCTACAAGGCATATTTTTTTATTGATTGTCACTTGATTTGATAATAGGAAGGGATTCCTGTGTTTTATGCTGCAGTTAACAAGGTTTTATTAAGAAAGGTACAGAATAATATAAATGTAAATATGACCTAACTGTTGTGTTTCCTCGGTTAGGTACATAGTTCTTTTACTGATCTCCTTATTACACTGAGTATGGTTGAAAAGAAATGTATTTCCCCTGATAGTCTCTTGAACTTTTTCAAGTGGAAACACTGAAAATGTCCTTAAAATGAGAAACTCTTATGTGAAGGTCTTGGCTTGTGGAAAGATGCTATAAGCCCAGCCTATGGCATATTTTGAGTTGAACACCCCTAAAACCGTTCTGTCCTATAAAATTTCCTGGTGCAGATAATAATGGTGTTTTAAATGCAGGGACCGTGCAGTTCTTTTTCCATTATGTTCAAATCACTTGGCGCTCTCAGATCTGACTGTCTGAAAGTTTTGAACCAGCTTGAAATCCAAGATGGACTATATTTCAGGAGATTTTGATTGGAAGAAAACATATGCATAGACACACCCATTCAAAGTGCCCAGTTTATCTGGGTCCAGTGGAAAGATGGAGATTAGAACTAAATACTAAATATTGCTTCAGTATATTATTGTTTTTGCTGCATTGCTATAGTTCTTTCTAAAGATGAAGCCTTAAAGGAACAGATGTGCACATTTTAATAATAGGCTAAAGTCTTCACACTTCACATTTGTTTAAACTTTATGTACAGGAAGTGATTGGACATAGAGCAGCCTCATAGATCTTTTGAAAATCAAATAAAAATAAAATTTCATTGCTTGCACTTCTTTCCCTTGGGAAACTGGGAACTCTACCATGACACAAAAAGTTTGATCAGCACTGTTGTCAGGCGGTCCTAGCTTTTACTGGAGAATGGTCATTATATCAAGTTGTCAGAGGGCTTATGTCTTAAGTTTAGGATATAATCTTACTTGAAAACTTCATGCAGATTACAGCTATGCCAGCTTGCAAATGTGGTTTACTGTGTTGCTCTTGGCTTTGTGGAAGGGGGCAGGGCATGGAAAGGAAAGGGGCCCAAAGACAATTAATGAGACTCTTAAGGCAAGTTCGCCTGTTGGCTACATAGTGAGGCCAGACAAACCGAAACGTCAGAATTTGGAGAAGAGAAAGTTTTATTGCAGGACCATGCAAGGAGACAGGTGGTTTATGCCCTAAAAAGCCTCGAGTTCCCTGAAGGGTTTTGGCAAAGCATTTTTAAAAGCCAAGTAAGGGAGGTGGTGGTGGGATCACAGGGTACCTGCTCAAATGGTGCACAATTCTCTGGCTGCTGATGAGGGAACAGGGCGAGGTCCCAGGGGTTAACTTCATCTATCCTGAGGCTCCAGGACGCGTGGGGCTGTGTGCTCTGGGTCCTCAAGTAGTTAACATCTTCCATTTGGTGGTGGGGTTTCTTGTCTGCAAAACAACTCAGAAAATGTGCATTAAATACTATTGTTTAGGTACTTCAGAGAGGAGCTAAAGCAGAGGATATGGGGAAAGGTCCCAGGGATTCTTCTCTGTAAAACTGTGTGTGTGTGTTAGTCGCTCAGTCGTCTCTGACTCTTGGTGACCCCATAGACTGTAGCCCTCCAGGCTCCTCTATCTATGGAATTCTCCAGGCAGGAATACTGGGGTGGGTTGCCATTTCCTTTCTCTAGAGGATCTTCCCGACCCAAGGATCCAACCCTGATCTCCTGCGTTGCAGACAGATTCTTTACTATCTGAGCTACTAGACTTAGAAGACTGGCGAGGGGCAAAGAGCTGGGCAGGCTTTCAGTACAAAATCAGAAATGTAGGCTGCTTGTCATCACCCTGACCTGCATCCCCCCGAGTTGTGTTTTCTTGCAAATACCAATGAGAAGCGGACACTCAGAGGCCTGGAATCCCGGGAGAGGAGCTGCTGGGGTGAGGGGGCACTGTCTCCACGCTGCATCTCATGTGCCCCACCTGCATCCAGAGCGGCATAGCCAGCCTGCTGGGCAGTGGCATTGTGAAGGGACCTCCTGCAGGATGTTTTTACCTTGATTGCTTTCTTCTTAGGTCAGAACTGAAGTGTCTGGGTGGCCGAGCATCACCTCTTACTTAGGAATATCCTCCCACATCCCATCCTTCTGGACTGGAAGAAGCTTCAGTTTACAGTGACACTTTATCTGGGCTCTTGGGGAGGAAGACATATTCTAGGAGGGAGATTTTGGGGGGAGTGTGTGTGTTTGAGAGAAAGACAGAGACAGACTAAACTTCACTGCTTACATTTAAACAGTGTCAAGATTAAAGGGCTGGGAAATGGGGAGACCATGAAATTTCGTTTTTCCTGAATTAAAAAGTTAAATGCTACATATGATTTTATAAAAAATACTTAAATGCATAGAAAGTTAGAATTCTAAGTATTCAAATCTGCTTAATTTAGTTCAATTCTGAAAGCCAAGGGAAAATGAAAAACAAACAGAAACTCCAAAGATATCCTATTGCAGAAACTTACTTGTTCAGTTGCTAAGTCATGTCTGACTCTTTGAGACCCCATGGACTGCGGCATGCCTAGGCTTCCTGGTCCTTTGGTATCTCCCAGAGTTTGCTCAAACTCGTGTCCACTGAGTCAGCGATGCCATCCAATCATCTCATTCTCTGTCACCCCCTTCTCATCCTGACTTCAGTCCCAGCATCAGAGTCTTTTCCAGTGAATTGGCTCTTCGCATCAGGTGGCCAAAATATTGGAGCTTCAGCTTCAGCATCAGTCCTTCCAATGAATATTCGGGGTTGATTTCCTTTAGGATGGACTGGTTTGATCTCCTTGCAGTCCAAGGACTCTCAAGAGTCTTCTCCAACACGGTTCAAAAGCATCAATTCTTTGGCTCTCAACCTTCTTTATGGTTCAACTCTCACACCCGTACATGATCACTGGAAAAACCATTACCTTTGACTATATGGACTTTTGACTTTTACATTTTTATACTTCTGCACTTTACCCTTGACTTTTACATTTTTAAAATTCATCTATCCATTTATCCATTCACCAATTTATTCCACCAGTCATTATCCATCCATCTATGTATTCATTCATATATCCTTTCATTTATCTCTCCTTTCATCCATGTGTCCATCCATCCATCTGTTCTTTCATCTATGTAGCCACCCATCCATCCTTAAGTCTAAAAAATTTGATAATTCAAAGAAATTTCAAAGAGCACAGAGCCATGCAGGAACTGTTTGCCAGTGTTCTGAGGACACAGGATCAGGGAGATGTTAAGTCATCACTGGCCTTTTCTCTAGCTTGTAAAGTACACAAATCATCCATGATTTAAACCCCTCCCTTCTGTGTTCAGTTCCCTCTTCCTTTCCTCTTCTGCTTTTCTTGCTCCCCTCTGCTTCCTTGTTTTATCACAGTAGCTGCTTTTGGAGCACCAATTATATTACGTACACTATGCTGGCCATAGGATTACAGCAGTGAGAAGAACCCACACAGATAAAGTTACTATCCTCCCAGAACCGGCAGTTGATAGAGGAGACAGAGAAAAGTGCTTAACTATATAAAATTCTAAGACTTCTCTGTTTGATCGAGTGGCTAACACTCCACACTCCCAAACCTGGGGACATGGGTTTGATCCCTGGTCTGGGACGTAAGATCCTGCATGCTACCTGGCATAGTCAAAAAAAAAAAAAAAGTAATTATACCCTACGTAAAAATGTTATATAAAGGAATGCCAGCTTTCAACTGCAATGTGCTAGAGGCACAGAGCAAGGATCTCTGAGTGCAGGTACGTTGGCCTTGAACTTAGAGCATCTGGGGAATGGCTTAGTGTTAACAGAGAGAGGGTATATGAGAAGGAGGCTGCAGACACGTACGTGGACTCCATAGGGTAGTGTGGCTGGGCAGAGAGAGCAGTGGAGCTTCTGGTACTGCATGAAGGGGCAGGATGGGAAGGGGCCACACTGACCTGGGGACGGGCAGCAGTCAGGTGGGGGGTGGAGGTATCCATGGCGTCCAACCCTAGTCTTCTGCACTGGCAGACAAATTCTTTACTTCTGAAGCACCCAGGTGATGCTAGTGATAAAGGATCCACCCGCCAATGCAGGAGACATAAGAGGCGTGGATTCTATCCCTGGGTTGGGAAGATCCCCTGGAGGAAGGCATGGCAACCCCCTCCAGTATTCTTGCCTGGAGAATCTCATGGAGAGAGGAAATCAGCGGGGTTTCAAAGAGTCAGATACGACTGAAACTACTTAGCACACACTCATGAGTCACCAGGAAAAGCCCAGATGTCGGATACAGACGGATTTTAATCAGAGGGTTTGTAAATTTCTTGTATTTTTCTTAACATCTTACCACAAACATGATGACTTAAAACAACAGAACTTCATTCTAGCGTAGTTCTAGAGCCAGTAGTCCAAAATCAGTGTCTTTGGGCCAAAATCAGGGTGTCGGCTAGGGGCTTTAGGGGAGAATCTTTTGACTCTTGGTGACTGCCTGTAGTCCTTACTTTATGGCAGCATCACTGCAATTTTCAAGGTTGCTGTCTTCCCATCTCTCTCTGTTCCATCCTCAAACCTTCTCTTATATGTCAAACCTCCTATGCTTCCCTCTTACATAAAGATACAAGTGATTGGATTTAGGGACCCCTGGGAATGATCTGGATTGTCTCCCATGGTACTGTAATCACATCTGTGAAGACCCCCCCCTCCCTTCTCCCTCCCCCCTAAATAAGGGGACATTCACATGTTCAAGGGATTGGCATATAGATATCTTTTGGAGGGCCCTTTTTTACAGGGGTAACATTTTAAAACTATTTTCTGTCTCCTCTAAGTTTTCAGTACCGCTAGAAGCTACATCTGTGTATTTTTCTATCTGCTTTCTCTCTAGTATTTAGTACTTTGGCCCCCGCAGGGGCACAATAAGTTTTCAAGTATCCTTAGGACTGTAAATTATTGTTAAAAGAAACTGTGTGTGACAGTAAAATGGTTTGATGCTGGTTTTGTTTTTTCTCCAGTAATTCAAAGTGCCACAGGACATACTTTGGTCGATAATAATAACAGCGAATTTTAAAGTAATTATTGCATGCCAGACACTGAGCTGAGTGACTGATGAAAATGATTTTTGTGAATTTGCAGGTAAACCTAATGGGGTGGATTTTATTTGCCCCATTTTGTAGATGCAGAAATGGAAACTCGGAGAGATAGCGTCCAGGCTCTTACAACTAAAGCAGCACAGTCTGAATTCTGATGCCGAAGCACCTCACTGTTAGCTGTTTTACATCCTGCTCATGTTTATGTATGTTACTAAAAACGAATCCCTTTGTCAGGCAAAAATTACGTCTGGTGCTGGACTGATAAACTTTACGTACAGAGTGGTTTCCCTGGAATTTCAGCTCTGAGCCTTGGATGTGGTTGGCGCTCATTATTTGTTGCAGGAAATGAATAAGTGAATATCCTGTGTGTTTTTTTTTTAATTTTCTCAGTCTTCATTTTTCCAACAGCAGTTGGATAAGATACCAAAAAGGGATTAAAACATCGATTTTTAACTATAATTTTATTTATTTGGCTGTGCTCGGTCTTTGTTGCTGCTGCGGGCTACTCTCTAGTTGCGGTGCGTGGGCCTCTCACTGGTGGCTTCTCTTGTAGTGGAGCGTGGGCTCTAGGCACAAGGGCTTCAGGAACTGTGGCATGTACCTCTAGAGCACAGGCTCAATAATTGCAGCTCACAGGCTTAGTTGCTCCGTGGCTTGTGGGATCTTCCCAGATGAGTGATTGAACCCATGTCTCTTGCACTGGCAAACCCAGATTCCTCTTTGCTGAGCTACCGGGAAGCCCCTAAAATGTAGATTTTAATCCCAAGGCTGTCACAGGGGTGGAGGAGATGATCTGATGATGAGACATGATGTGGTTGTCTCCGAGGCCAGGATGCTGAAGCATCTTCGGTGATGTTTCCTGAATCCCAGGATCCCTCATTCATTCATCACCTCAGCTAACACGCTCGGGTCCTGGTGGAGGGGAGACTGACTTGACCTCTGTTCTAACAAGATGAAAACTCTGGGGGACTCAGGTGACTCTTTAGTGCTATTGTAAAAAAAGAGAAAGAAGTGTGCAGCATGAAGGCAGACAAATATTTTTCCTGTATCCAAAAGGAGACTGGTAGGTTCTGTGAACATATGGATCGACGAGTTTAACTTATGATGCCAGACCACAAGCTTGAATGAGTTATGGGGAGAATATTGTGCGGGTTCTGGCAGAAGTGAGTGGTGATCACGGGAAACCAGCATGGATTTGTCATAACATGAGACCAGAGACTCAAGATATTTTGATATCACTTTTATCATTCATTTAAAAATCTGCTTTTAAAAAAATCTATAGGAAGAATTAAGAGGAACACCCAACAGCTTGAAGCCAGGGTTGTATTCCTTTCAATGTCAGTTTTAAGGGTCACTTTTATTTATTAAAAAAAAATTTTTTTGGTCTTTTTAATTTTACTGTTTTTCAAGATTTGACAACTTTTAAAATCTTATTTATTTAAACAATTTAAATGTCAGGGTACTGATATGTTCTTAAAATCTTTATTATTTTTTATTGAAGTATAGTTGATTTACAATGTTGTACCAATCTCTGCTGTACATCAAAGTAATTCAGTTATATTTGTATAGACATCCTTTTTTTATATTCTTTTCCATTATGGTTTATCACAGGATATTGGATATAGTTCCCCGGGCTATACAAGAGAAGCTTATTGTTTATCCATCCCATATATAATATCTTGTATTTGCTATTCTCAAACTCCCAGTCTTTAACTCCCCCTCCTCCCCTTGGCAACCACAAGTCTGTTCTCTATGTCTGTAAGTCTGTTTCTGTTTCATAGATAGGTTCATTTGTGTCATGTCTTATATTCCACACATAAGTAATATCATATGATATTTGTCTCTCTCTTTCTGACTTCATTTATCTCTAGGTGTATCCATGTTGCTGCAAATGGCATTATTTCATTCATTTTTATGGCAGAGTAATATTCCCTTGTATATATGTACCATATCTTTATCCATTCATCTGTTGATGGACATTTAGGCTGTTCCATTCATCTGTTGATGGACATTTAGGCTGTTCCATGTCTTGGCTATTCTGAATAGTTCTGCTCATGTACAAGATACAGGGGTGCATTTGTATTTTTGAATTATAATTTATCTGGATACATGCCCGAGAGTGGGACTGCCGGATCGTATGGTAATTCTATTTTTAGTTTTGTGAGGAACCTGCACACTATTTTCCATAGTGGCTGCACCAACTCTCATTCACACTAACCGTGCAGGAGGGTTTCAAGGGTCCCTTTTATACAAATGAACCTTCCAATATGTCTGTCCCGTTAGCTCTCAGAAATTAAGACTCTATAGGGAAGGAAGGCCCTTGAACTTAAACAAATTTGTGAAATACATTCAAAAAGAGATTAAGCACATATTGTCATGACGGGACAGTGGTAACCAAGGTGAAAAATACATTTGAAAGAGTTGAAAGGGAATAAAACTTTTCTCCCTCTCTTTTTCTTAACCAAAGCCTAGAAATGAGACTGAGATATACATTTGAAAAGACGGGACATCACAAAGAATTTTTAGCCATTAGCGACATTAGTTATTTTCCATGTGAGAAACATAAATTCTTATGTTTTGGGAAGAGTTGTTGAGCAGACTCACTAAGTAAAGAAAGTGGCAGTTAGATTTCATTTTTGTTGTTGTTTTTGCTTCTGTGTTTGGTCAGGAAAGCAATGTTGGTAGGTTGAGGAGATGCTTAAATTATGATACGACTTGCTGAGGTTCTCAGATTCTGGACACGGGGACTTCCCTGGTGGTCCAGTGGCTAAGACACCACGCTCCTAATGCAGGGGGCCTGGGGTTCGATCCCTGGTTGGGGACCTAAGATCCCACATGCCGTGGAGTGACTGAGCCTGTGAGCTCCAACTAGAGAGTCCTTGCACTGCAACAGTGCCAGGTGCCACATTTAAGACCTGATACAGTCAAGAAGTAAATAAATATTAAAAAAAAAATCTGTCTCCTTTTCCAAGTTCCTTTTCTAAGGAATCTTTCTTAGGCCTTAGTACCAGGGAAAAAAAAGAAAAAAGAAAAAAAGCTATGTTTATCCTGAGAAATAGTTTACACTTCATCCTAAGAGCACCATGAATTTTCTAAGTGAATTTCCAATTGTCTGTCTTTGCTTGAACTCCTTGGAGTCTCGGAGCCAAGTCCGCTATTTATAAGTCTGGGAACTTAAGAGACACATCTTGTGACTCAGCCCCAGCCTTGGCTTTATTTTATTTTCCTTATTCTGTCTCTCTTGTCTGCCTCCTTGCCTACTTTTTCTATCCCAGTGCATTTATTTTTTGTAAGCTACTTCAAAGTAATCCTGACACAAGGGAGAGGTGAACATAAATAATCTCACTCCCTGAAGATGACTGCTGCAACAGTTTGATGTCTTTCGTTTTAGTTGTTTCTCTATGAATTTTTGAAACAGTTGTGTTCACACGGTCTCTGGGACACAAAATTGTTTTTTTTTTTACTTTTTTGAGTTCATATGTTTATGTAAGCATATTTCTCATGTTTTAAAAATGTATCACAAATATATTTTTAATGTCTGTGCCATAGCTTAAAATTTTCAACTCTTGCTACACAATTATATAATTTATATATATATATATATATATATATATATTTGCTATTGTGAGGAAATCATTATCTTTGTGCATTATTTTTGCTTTGAGTTACTTTCTTAGAATCACAGTTAGTCAATGATGGGGGCCAAAGAATATAGATAGAGATTTGCTGCCAAATTCTTTTCCAGAAGGGCTCACCTTTTTGTATAGTTGTTAGTGATACCTGAAAACAACCATCATGTTGAACCTTGTTGCCCTTAGTAATGGCACTGTGGGTGTCTGCTGTACCCCCACAATCTTTGTAGAGTGCCTTGGTATTGAATACTGAAACGTATTCAAAACATAGATAGAACTTATGGATGCCAGGGGCAAAGATAAGATAAGGGATAGTTAGGGAGTTTGGGATGGACACTTATACACCTACTGTATAGCACAGGGAACTCTGCTCAATGCTATGTGGCAGCCTGGATGGGAGGGGAGTTTGGGGGAGAATGGATACATGGATATGTATGGTGGGGTCCTTTCGATGCCCACCTGAAACTATCACAATATTATTAATCAGCTATACCCCAATATAATAGAAAAAAGATTTTTTTGTTGTTGTTGTTTAGAAAAAGACACAACATGGAGGGAGTCCCATCAAGAATGTGGCTTCTGTGGGCCTGAAGTTGTTTTCCTTGAAGTGTGGTCAAGCCCCCTGAGATGCGTTGTGTCTGAGGGTCACAGTCTCTGGCCAGTGGGGAAGACACAGAGTCGTTTACAGAGGGTTCTTCCTGGGATGTTTGCTCAGAGGACCTCAGTCAACAGGTATCGTGGAGGCAAACAGACTGGTTTCAAGGTGATGAGGGAAAATTAAAAGGCATTTAGCAATGGAATAGGAAGGATTTGATTTAGTTACCTGGGAAGATGAAGCCCCTCCAGGACGAGCTGTTTGTGAATCACAATTATAGAACAGAATCGAAACAGCAGGTGGACATTTAAGCCCAGAATTCCTTGATTCTGTGATGTTGATAGAATTTGAAAGACCCCCTGCGCCTAAATACAGCAACAAATATTCAAGTTCAGCCCCGAGATTGACCTAGTTCTCATGTTTTGTCTCCAACTGGGACTGTCACTTGTACTGAGCACCAAGGGCTCTGATTTATTTATCCAACAATTATTTTTTGAGGCCAAATTATAAACACAGTGGGACAGGCTCCAAATATATAGCAATGAATATGAAATCAACTCTGCCCTTGAAGTGGGGGAGACTGAGATGTGAACTTCTACCTGTCTCTAGTAAGCAGCTGAGTGCAGATAAGGAAAAGTGATTGATAAGGTGGAGAAAGGAAGGAAAGCAGCCTTGGTTTCCCCTTAAAGACTTTAGAGTTTTTTCTTTTTTTTCGGCTGTGCCATATGACATGTGGAATCTTAAATCCCTGACCAGGGATCAAACCTAGGCCTCCTTCAAGTCTTAACCACTGGACCACAGGGGAAGTTCCTAGAGATCTTTTCTATGGGCTTTGCTGGTTCTGGCGTTGGCTGAGTTGCTGACAACAGTTGCTGACAACAGAGTGCTCCAGCAGAGGTGGGTTTCCTGGATTGTGTGTGTGTGAGGGGGTGTAGATGTGCTGTATGCACCAGGGACCCAGCAGCAGCAGCTGGCAGAGACCCCCCAACCACAGAATCTGTTTCTGCTCAGATCCCACCATTACTGTTGCCTTTCAGCCCCTGTGGGATCTCAGGGTGACCCCGACAGAACCAAACGTCTTCTACTTTCTGACTGTAAGCAGGACTGATCTCATGTGTAGCTACTGCTTCACCTGCTCATTGCCTCCCTCCTGGGTTTCAAATGGATGCATCTGTTCAATGGCGCCCAAGCCGATCTGGAACCCAAGCACCCAGATTGCTGCCAACCTTGCTATCAGGACTCCAGTGTCTTCGGTTCAGAAAGGCACACCAGAAGGGATCTGCAGTGGGTGTGAAATGTGCCAGTCTTCAGTATCTGCAGAAGTTCTCATCTTGTTGAAACTGATTTTCATGACATTGCAAAAAGTCGTGTTAAAGTATCTCAGTTTTGTGTTCCTTTTCTCTTCCCAAGAGGACTGCGGGAAGGAAACACAGCCCTTAATGTGTGTTTCTCATGTTCATGGTCAAGATGTTGGTGAACAGGTGCTCAGTGAATGGGCTGATTCGATTTTGATTTTTCTAAACAGCCTTTAGGATTTGAAAGTATTCCTTGGTTTCTTTGAACTGGAGGCTCTCAAGAGGAGATACTGTTTTATCCTCCCAAAGGCCTCTAGATTACTGTCTTCAGCCAGCCTTTAACAGATGCTGTGAAGGGAGAAATCAAAGTGGGTCTTGAGCTGTGAGGATCTTTTTTTTTTGAAATTGGAAGCAAAATGTAAGAGAATCCCCAAGAAGCCATGGGTTGGATGGGAGAATTCTGCTTGAGTTTGATTTATTTAAGGAAGTACTTTCTAGTGATGAATAACTAGACATTTTGGTTGCAGATACAAAAGAAAAATCTAAAATTGCCAAAGGAATACATTAGTGAGGATGGGCTAGAATGATGGGTAGGCTATGATGTAATATATATGTTGCACATATATCAATATATTACATACATACATTATACATACACATATATATTACATGTACTTATATTCATATATGAATAAATGTCTATGTCTCTGTGGCATAATTTGACAAAAGTTTATTTCTTGTTTGCTTAGAGTCCAGACAACCCTCTTTGACTTTGTGGTTATGCCATTTTGGACACATGGCAGCAGGAGATGAGAAAGCTAGGGGATTTTGTGGGATGCATTTAAGGTCCAGATTTGGAAATGGCTTCATTGCACCCCCATCCCATTGATCAGCATTAGAAACAGAGCCTCCATCTAACCACAGGGAGGACTGGGACATGTAGAGAAGAATGTATATAGTTGTTGAACATTAACAGCCTCTGCCTAAGGAAAAGAGAAATGAACTGATTTGCACAACTGAAACCTCAGGCATCAGGCAAGGCTTGATCCAGGTGCTCACATGATGCCTGGAATCTCTTTGCTCTTCTTTAATTATATTCATTCTAGTCTAAGACACACTGCCCTTCATTTAAGCAAGATGCTCCACCAGCTCAGACTTACACCTTTTTAACCCTAAATTTAGTAATTAGAGAGTTTCTCTTAACAGTTCCATCAGCGTTCTGGTCCTTACTCTTAAAGGCCCACATTACTCCATGAGCCTTCCTGAATCAGTCACTGAGCACAGAAGGATAGGATAGAGCAGCCTGATTGGCTTACGTTTAGCCAATAAGCTCCCCCTTGAGAGCCTGGAGGAGGAACCTGTTGAGACCACTTGCTATGAAAATGAAGGGCAGGTTGTACAAAATAATTCAGAATAGTTTTGCCAAAAGTGGGATGATGGACGCTGGATGGTTGATAAATAGCAGTATTCCACTGTTAGGATCATTTTCATTTTCCAACCTAATATGAAAATATTCACATGTTCTCTCCTTTGTTGTTGTTTAGTCATTAAGTCATGTTTGACTCTTTGTAACTCCATGGACTGCAGCCCGCCAGTCTTCCTTGTCCTTCACCGTCTCCCTGGAGTTTGCTGAAACTCATGTCCATTGAGTTGGTGATGCCATCCAACCGTCTCATCCTCTGCCACCCCCTTCTCCTTCTGCCTTCAATCTTTTCTAGCATCAGGGTCTTTTCTAATGAGTCAGCTCTTTGCATCAGGTGACCAAAGTATTGGAGCTTCAGCTTCAGCATTAATTCTTCCAGTGAACATTCATGGTTGAGTTCCTTTAGAATTGACTTGTTTGATCTCCTTAGAGTTCAAGGGACTCTCAAGAGTCTTCTCCAGCACCACAGTTCGAAGGCATCAATTCTCACACAGATGACAACTCCCAATACAGAACCGTCCCCTCTCTGATAAGTGACTTTATCCTTTGAATGTTTGTTTAAATGTAATGTACGCTTTCGTTTCCAATGATTGTAATTTTTCAGAGCCCTTAATGAGATGTAAAAACTATGCACAATGGAAATTACCATTGTGAATAAATATTTGCATTATGGGCTGTTAAAAGCAAGCATCAAAACACACAATTGCTTGTTTTACAAGCATTCAATATTTTGAAATGTGAGATCAGTGAAATGACTGAGATTTCTATTGAAAGGGAGAGAGAGCCACTTAAATCATATTATTTACATTTTCAAGGGAGCAGCGCCAACAAAAGGAGGGAAAACAGTGATTTTGATGTACAGAAATGTAAAAGCAGCTCACCACTGAGTTCTGCCTTAGCCCTTTAAGTTCTGCATATCTGGTTCCCATAAAGCTAGTGTTCTGCTTGATTTCCTTAATTAGGTAATACACATTAGGGAGTTGGGTTTTTGCCTGTACTTCAGATAAATGTAACCTTAAAACAAAGGGGAAAAACAGTTTCCAGGGCATTCTGGTATTATAGATAACCTAATATTTACATTTTGGAACAGACCAAAGCTTGCAGTGCGCATTTGGGCCAAATGTCACCTTTTTACTATCCTAAAGTTATTTTCCTGAAATTGTTTCGGATGTGGTAAAGAGATGTTTAATAGGGAAAGGACATTGTTATTATTCTTTTATGATTGAAATTTAAAAGAAGGCCTCATGAATCTAAAGGATGCAAAACAAATAAAGTGATAGAGTGCCATATGCCTTTAACTGGTAGGGAAGGAAAAATGCTTTTTTTTTTAAAAAAAATTGCTTATTGAAATGTAGTTGATTTGCAGTGTTGTGTTAGTTTCAGGTGTACAGCAGTGTTCTTCAGTTATATATACATATATATATGTATATACATATTCCTTTTTCACATTCTCTTCCATTATAAGTTATTAAAAGCTGTTGAGTATCTTTTTAAAAAGCCTTCAGATTTCCACCTGTACTTATATGTCAGAGGTGTGGCTTTTTTATTTCCCTAAACTTGGTTTGTTTGTATTGGAGTATAGCCAATTGACAATGTTGTGATGGTTTCAGGTAGAGAGCAAAGGAACTCAGCCATACATGTACATGTATCCTTTCTCCCCCAAACTCCCCTCCCATCCAGACTGCTCCGTAACATTGAGCAGAGTTCCCTGGTGCAGCAGTAGGTCCCTGCTGGTTATCCATTTTAAATATAGCAGTGTGTAAGTGTCCATCCCAAACTCCCTAGCTATCCCTTCCCCCCATCCTGGCAACCTTAAGTTCCTTCTCTAAATCTGTGAGTCTGTTTCTGTTTCGTAAATAAGTTCATTTGCATCCTTTTTTTTGAGACTCCACATATAATGGATCTCATACAATATTTCTCCTTTATCTGACTTATCTTCACTCATTGTGATAATCTCTACATAGTCGTGTGCCTTTTGATTGACAGATATGTGTGGCGGTACATGTGGCCTGCAAATACATTATATGTGGCTTTTGCAGTGAATGTCCTATCAGTATTTTGAGATCGGAGATTTTCATGAAGTGTGGATTTTCTGGTTTCTTTTCAGTGGTGAGCAGCCCTTTTATTTCTGCATGTCAACAGTGGTTCCAAGCTGGGCATCTGCTGTTCCTACCAGTTGCTCTGTGCTGGGCACATCTTGCTACACATCTCTTCTTTTTGTTTTCCTAGTTGCATTATCCCTGGACTTGAACTACTAGAGAACTGGTACCCTGGGTTTGGGTGTCTGTCAAAAGTGGGGAAATGAACTCTGGATGGGAATCCCTCTGTTTCTTGAATCCACAGAGCTTCACTCATTTATATTATTTTGCTGGGCTCTGGAGATGTGTGAATTGACCGTCCCTGCTGGATCACCTTTACCTTAATTTCCAGGAATTGTTTGATTTTGTGTTCTGCTTTGTTTTTACATTATTAATTTATTTGGAGCCGTGCCCTTGACATATATTCTAATGTATGCACGGAGGGGTCATGCAAAGACCTTCCAAGGGGTATGTAAGTGGAGATGTTTTAAAGGAGATGCATTTACAAATCCTCAACTTCTGTATGTATTCACTCTTAAACTTGACATCCATAAATTAATTTGTAGTTGTGCTGTTCATCTTCTCTCTCCCTCCCTCTGTTTATCTTCTCTCTCCCTCCCTCTGTCTCTCTCTCCTGTACTGTCACACACACACACACACACACACACACACATATGCACACACAGAACTTCTTTGATTTTACAATAGAAAAGTTAACCTCTCATCCGTCTAGTGTCTTACTATGATGCATTTGTCCCAGGTGTTAAAACCTCCTGAGTCCCCCCAGTAATTAGTAATTAGCTTAATCAGTGCATCATACATGCACAGCTGATTGAGAGGTGCATTTACAAGAAGAGAATTGCTTTTTTAAAAAATTATTTATCAAACTGTGTAATATGTTGTATCATAATGATTGTAACAAACTTGATGAAGTTTGTGAATACTGAGAATTTTACAGTCTTCAGAAGAAATGAAAAAACTTAAGTTCAGTGTCCACACTTATATTTTTATTGTAGGAATGTATTAAAGGTGATGGGTGTACATTACTTTCAAGATTAAAAGTATATTACATTAGGATATTTCCATGTTTTGGCTATTGTAAATAGTGCCGCAGTGAATATTGGGGTGCACATATCTTTTCAAATTATAGTTTTCTCTGGATATATGCTCAGGAGCAGCGTTACAGGATCCTATGGTAGCTCTGTTTTTAGTTTTTAAAGGTACCTCCATACTGTTCTCCATAGTGGCTGCAGCAATTTACATTCCTACCAACACTATAGGGGGATTCCTTTTCCTCCACACCTTCTCCAACATTGTTATTTGTAGACTTTTTGATGATGGCCATTCTGACTGGTGTGAGGTGGTACCTTGTTGTAGTTTTAATTTGTATTTCTCTAATTATTAGCAGTGTTGGGCATATTTTCATGTACCTTTTGGCCATCTGTATGTCTTCTTTGGAGAAATGTTATACGGATCTTCTACCCACTTATTTATTAGGTTGGTTGGAATTTTTAAAAATATTGAGCTGTACAAGCTGTTTGTATATTTTGAACATTAATACCTTGTTGGTAGCATCATTAAAAGAACTTATATACAAAACAGAAATAAAGCCCACAGACATAGAAGCAAACTTATGGTTACCAAAGGGGAAATGAGGGGGTGGGGAATAAATTAAGAGTTTGGGATTAACAGATACACACTACTGTGTATAAAATAGATGATCAAGAGGGACCTACCATATAGCACAGGGAACTATACTCAATATTTTGTAATAACCTTTAAGGGAAAAGAGTCTGAAAAATATTATATTTATTAATATTATATATATATATATGAGTCACTTTCCTGTGCTCCTGAAACTAACACAACACTGTAAATCCACTGTAATTGAATTAAACAAGGTATATTACATTAGGATAAAATTCTGTAAAGGAACCAGAATGCAAATGTGAGTTTAGGGGGAAAAGGAGCAGTGTAACATTTTGATTGTTAATGAAGATTTTTAAAAGATTTTATAAATGGATGATGGTGGGTGTGGAGTCATTCTGTTATTTATATTCCAATAGATGCATTTAAAAGAGTGATGTAACAGTTTCATTTTAAATGTCAAGATTTACAATACACTGCGAACTTTATCCTTAGCAACTATTGAAACTCTGATGAAAACTATTAGAAAGCAGTTTTTAAATATACTAGTGTGTGCTTAGTCGCTCAGTCGCGTCTGACTCTGCAACCCCATGGACTGTAGCACGCCAGGCTCCTCTGTTGATGGGGATTCTCCAGGCAAGAATGCTGGAGTGGGTTGCCATCCCCCTCTCTAAAATGTACCAGGGACTACATAGTTTTAGAAGTTTTTTCCCAGGAGTGAGAGGAACAGCCCTCTTGGAAGACCATTACCTTTCGAATAGAAGTTCTCAGCCTGGGTTACACATTGCAGTTGCCTCTCAACCTTTTCAACACTGTTGCCCAAGGAAATCAGAATATCTTTGGGTCTCATTCAAGCATTGGGGGTTTTGAGAAATCAAGGCTGTGAACCATGAAACAAAACCATCAAGAGACAGTCATTTGTCCATGTAGAGAAGAGGTAAATAGATTCTGAATTCTGGCTGCACACTGAAATCTCCTGAGAAGATAATTGGAGCAGGTGTCAGGTTATATGAGGTCAGTTTGCATGGCATGCAATTCACCTCTTTGTACAGTTTTCTAAATTTTGAAAAATGCGTATAGTCTTATAACCATTGCCACAGTTAAAATAGTGAAGATACGGAACATTTCCATCACACACCCACCCAAAGTTTTCTCCTACCCCTTTAACTTGTCCCTCTCTCCACCTTCATCCCCTAGCAACTACAGATCTGTTTCCTGTCCATAAAATTTTGCTTTTTCCAGAATGTTATATACATGGTACCATGCCTTATGTAACTTGCTGAGTTAGTTAGACTTACTTCCCTTAGTGTGGTGCATTTCATATTCTTTCAGGTTGTTGGATATGTTACCAAGTCCAAGCTCCTACTGCTCACCACAGGATGAGATGATAAATTGAGAGGGAGCAAGGTATAGGGACTTTATTCAGAAAGTCAGGAAACCCAAAAGACTGTGTTCCAAAGAGCCAGCTTACCCAGATAGAATTCAGACCACTTCTTCTTCTTCTATTTTTTTTTTTTTTGTGTGTGTGTGAGTGGTGTACTTGAGTTAGCATTTTATTTAATTAAAAATATTTACTTAATTTATTTATTTGGCTATGCCAGTTCTTAGTTGTGGTATGCAGGATCTAGTTCCCTGACTAGGAGTTGAATCCGGGCCCCCTGCTTTGGCATGTGGAGGCTTAGCCACTGGATCACCAGCGAAGCCCTTAGGCTTCCTTTTAAATAATTTTTAAACAAAAATGTAAATTTAAAAGTTTAAATTAAAAGTTTTTTCATAAGATAGATCCTGATAATATAGTTTATTTTACTGAAGTACAATTGCTGTACAATATTAGATGTTATAGATATATAGTATTATGATTCAAAAGTTTTGAAGGTTATACTCCATTTATAACTATTACAAAATGTTGGCTACATTCCCTGTGTAGTGCAATATATCCTTTAGCTTATTTTATACCTAATAGTTTGTACCTTCCACTCCTTCACCTCTATGTTGCCCCCTACCCCGTTCCCTGTCCCCACTGGTAACCACTAGTTTGTTCTCTGTGTCTATGAGTTTGCTTCGTTTTTGTTATATCTGCTGGTCTGCTGTATTTTTAAGATTCCACATATAAGTGCTGTCGTATGGTATTTGTCTTCCTCTGTCTGACTTATTTCACTTAGCACGATGCCCTCCAAGTCCATCTATGTTGTTGTAAATGGCAGACTTTCATTCTTTTTTTGTGGATGAATATTGTATATATTTGGGGCTTCCCTGGTGACTCAGTGGTAAAGAATCAGCCTGCCAAGGCAGGAGACAGCGGGTTTGATCCCTGGGTCGGGAAGATCCCTTGGAGAAGGAATTGGCGACCCACTCCAGTATTCTTGTCTGGGAAATCCCATGGACAGAGGAGCCTGGCGGGCTACAGTCCATGGGGCCACAAGAGAGTTAGACATGATTTAGTGACTAAAACAATTATATATACCATATCATCTCTATTCATTCAGCTGTTGATGGACACTTCTGTTGCTTTCTTATCTTGGCAATTGTAAATAATGTTGCTTTGAACATTAGTGTATCTTTTCAAGTTAGTGCTTTTGTTTTATTTTCAGATACATACCCAGGAGTAGAACTGCTGATTCTCTTTTTGGTAGTTCTCTTTAGGTTTTTCGAGAAACCTCCATAGTCCTTAGCCACATAATCAGTTCAGTTCAGTTCAGTTCAGTTGCTCAGTCATGTCTGACTCTTTGCGACCCCATGAGCTGCCACATGCCAGGCCTCCCTGTCCAACACCAACTCCTGGAGCCCACCCAAACTCATGTCCATTGAGTCGGTGATGCCATCCAACCATCTCATCTTCTGTCGTCCCCTTCTCCTGCCCTCAATCTTACCTAGCATTAGGGTCTTTCCAATGAGTCAGCTCTTCGCATCAGGTGGCCAAAGAATTGGGGTTTCAGCTTCAACATCAGTCCTTGCAATGAACACCCAGGACTGATCTCCTTTAGGATGGACTGGCTGGATCTCCTTACAGTCCAAGGAACTCTCAAGAGTCTTCTCCAGCACCACAGTTCAAAAGCATCAATTTTTTGGTGCTCAGCTTTCTTTATAGTCCAACTCTCACATACATACATGACTACTGGAAAAACCATAACCTTGACTAGTCAGACCTTTGTTGGTAAAGTAATGTCTCTACTTTTTAATACGCCGTCTAGGTTGGTCATAACTTTCCTTTCTAGGAGGAGGCATCTTTTAATTTCATGGCTGCAGTCACCATCTGCAGTGATTTTGAAGCCCCCCAAAATAAAGTCTCTCACTGTTTCCCCATCTATTTGCCATGAAGTGATGGGACCTGATGCCATGATCTTCGTTTTCTGAATGTTGAGCTTTAAGCCAACTTTTTCACTCTCCTCTTTTTCATCAAGAGGCTCTTTAGTCCCTCTTCACTTTCTGCCATAAGGGTGGTGTCATCTGCATATCTGAGGTTATTGATCAGTAGCTGCATCAATTTAAATTCCCACCGATAGTGTACTAGGGTTCCCATTTCTCCGCTTCCTTTCCAACATTTGTTTTCTAAAAGGGGAGGAGGTGTGGCTGGTTGTTGCAAACTTCTTGGTGAGGCCAGACCCTGAAGAAATGTGATAATTCTTTGTTCTTGCAGCTGCCCTTGTGGGTCTGGTCACAATGTCCCTTTAAACCTTCAACACTGGCGGTTGTTAGTTTCTGTTCTGCAACTTGTCTCTATATGAATATAAAAGGTTATACCTTTAAAGGTCAAGCCTGGGAGGCAAAGTCTTGAGAAAGGGTTATTATGTATATTTCAGGCACTGATTGACAAGACAGAGGTGCAGAACCAGCATGACTAAGCCAGAGTAACAGAGCTCAAAAGTAAGAATAGATCCAATATGGAGGCAGGTTCGTTCCTCTCTGTTACAGATGTGTCAGGAGTTCATTTCTGCTAAGTAGTATGCCATGGTACAGGTGTACCAGAGTTTGTTTATCTGTTCTCCAGGCCACACATGCCAGAGTGGCTAATAGTTTTGGCTATTACGAATAAAGCCACTCTTAAGTGGTTGTGGACAAGTTCTGGTGTCAATTTATGTTTCATTTCTTTGTGGGTAAGTATCTGGGGATGAGGTTACTGGATAAATGTGGAACCTGCATGTTTGACATTAGAAGATAGTGCCAGGCTGTTTTGCAGAATGGCTGAACCATTTTGGCATTTCCACCAGAGCTGTGTAAGGTTCCAGCTGTTCTTCATCCTTGCCAATGTGTGATGTTTTCACCTTGCGATTTAATTTTAGCTACTATAATAAACGTGTAATGGTATCTCTTGGTAATTTTAATTTTAATTTCCTTAATCACTAATGATGTTGAGCAGTTTTTAGTGGCTTATTTGCCGTCTGTATATCTTTTTTTTCTTTGTAAAGTATCTGATCTGATCATGTCTATTTTAAAATGGGCAACTAATTGGCATTATCTTATTCAGTCTTGAGAATTGTCTGTATATCTTGAATATAAATCTTTTATATATGTGGTTCGAAAATATTTTTTCTTAGTCTGTAGTATGTCATTTCTTTTAATAGATGTTTGGCAGAGTAGACTTTAAAACATTTTTTTATTAAAAATTTTTTTAGTGTTTTTAAGTTTTTAGCTGAGTCCCATGACATTTGGGATCTTTGGGTCAGTTATCTGACCAGGACTAGAAACCACATCCCCTGTAGTGGAAGTGTGGAGTCTTAAAAAGTAGACTGCCAGCGAAGTCCTCGACTTTTTATTTTGATGTAGACTAATTAACTGTTTTGTTTTTTTTTAATGGAAGTGCTTTTGTCATCATATCTTAGGTATCTTTGCTAAAAGAAAGGTCACAAAGGTTTCCTCTTGTTTAATTTTCTAATAAATTTAATAGTTTTAGGTTTTATACTGAGCGCTATGATTCTTTTGGGTTAATTTTTGTATATGGTACAATGTATGGGTTGTGTTTTCTCTTTTTACATATGAATGTACCAACTGATTCAGCATATTTTATTGTTAAAGACTGTTACTGCTCTCTTAAATTGGCTTTATATATTTTTGTTAAGATCATATAACTATGTATAGTAGGCATATTCTGGAGTCTGTCCTGTGCCTCTGATTTATCCTTTCACCAGTACCAGTCTGTCTTGATTACTATTATTTATAATAAATCTTGAAATAAGGTAATGGGGATCATCAACTTTGTGCTTTTTTAAAAATTGTTTTGACTATTCTAGTTTCTTTGCAATTTGCAATATAAATTTTGGAACTAGTTTCTTGATTTCTGAAAAAAAGATCCTGGTGGTATTTTGATTGGGATTGCACTGAATGTGCAGAAAACACACCTTCATAACAATGAGAGCATCCATTTTAATAGTAATTAAGTCTCTAATACATGAACATGGTGCATCTAACAATTTATTTATGTTTTCTTTGATTTTTTATCATCACTCTTTTATAGTTTTCAGCATACAGATACCACACAAAAGTTTTAGATTTATGCCAAAGTGTTCCAGGGTTTGGGGTACTATTCATGAATAGAATAGTATTCTTTTTAAAATTTGAACTTATAACTTTTATTGAAAACATATAGAATAAAATTGATTTTCATATATTGATCTTATATCCTAAAGCTGCTTATTTCATTTAGAAACTTTTTTTGGGTAGACTTTTGGGGACCTTTTATGGACAGTCATGTCATTTGTGAATATAGTTTTTATTGCCCTCTCTTCAATCTATACACCTTCCCCTCCCTTGCCCTTCCCTTTGCACCAGCTAGAACCACCAGTATGATGTTTGTTGGAAAAAACCTCCACATCGTAAATTGGGGCAAAATGAGGCCTTCAGTCGGAGAGACAGCACTTCAGATAGCTTTGAGAAACTGCTCTGAGGAGGTAAGGGGAGGACCTAGCATATGTGAGAGTTTTGCAGCAGAGGGCAGGTAGTCAGTAATGTCAAAAGATTCTTGTTAATTAAAGAAAACCAGATATCTCAAGGAATTTAGGGCTTTTCTGTGTATGGGAAGATGCAAGGGTCTGGGCTCACCAAACTCTTCCCTTCGCTGTGTACCTCAGCTGTCTGGAGCCAGTGTCCTGTGTTCTCACACCCTGAGTTTCCTCAGGGCTCACCAGCTTACCATCCATGCTGGCTTGGTGGCTGATGACTGGGACATCCTTTGTTTACAGATATGGCAGGAAATATTCCATTTCTCATGTTTAATGAAAGTGGTGAGAGTTTTCATCCTTATCCTTTCCCAGTCTTAGGAGAAAGACATTCAATCTTAATACCACTATCTGTGATGTTGGAGGTTTCTTTTCGATGCATATGTATGTTATGAAATAAGTAATTTCACAAAATATTGAGATGAATTTCTGCTCTCTTCCTAATTTGTTGAGAGATTTTATCATAAATGGATGTTGAACTTTGTCTAATTCTTTTATTGCGTCACTGGCCACAAGCTGATTTTATGTTTTAGTCTTGATACTGTGGATTACATTGATCTTTCAAATATTGAATCACCCTGGATTCCTTGTACCAACCCAACTTAGTCATGGTATAATTTTTAATGCATTGCTGTATTTGATTGGCTGATATTTTGTTTGGGGCTTTTGTGTGTGTTATTTTCTGTATTTTTCTCTTAAGTACTGTTTTGTCTAATTTTTGTATCAGGGTAATACCAGTTTTATAAAAGGAAGTGTGGAGCATTCCCTCCTGTTCAGTTTTCTGGAAGAGATTGTATAAATATAGCACTACTATTTCTTTAAATGTTTGGTTTAAATTTTCTGATGAAACAGCTTCTGTTTAGCGACTTTTTTTTAGAAGATTCTAAGTTGCAGATTCAATATAATAGTGTTAAAACTGTTCAGATTATCTTATTGAGTGAGTTTTGGTAGTTGTGTTTTTTACAGATTGATCTGGTTTATCTAAATTGTGGAATTTGTGGAAGTAATGTTCACAGTGTTGCCTTTCTAGCTTTTTTCATGCCTGGCGATTTGTAGTGATGCCATTTATTTCATTCCTGCAGTTAGTTGCATGGTCTTTTCTTTTTTCTTGGTCAGTCTGGCTAGAGGTTTAAGACTTCTATCTGTCTTTTCAAAGAAACAGATTTCAGTTTTCTTTGTTTTCCTGTTGTTTTCTATGTTATGTTTATTGATTTCTGTGGTAATCTTTATTATTTCCTTTGGTGACTTCAGCTTTTATTTTCTCCTCCTTATGTAGTCTCTTCTCCTGGAAGCTTGGATCAGTTTCTCAGATACTTTCTTTTTTTCTAACATAAGCATCTAATGCTACCCACTTTCTTCTGGACACTGTTTTAGCTCTGTCTTGCCTCGTGGCTCAGATAGTAAAGAATCCGCTTGCAATGCAAGAGACCTGGGTTCAGTTCCTGGGTTGGGAAGATCCCCTGGAGAAGGGAAAGGCTACCTACTCCAGTATTCTGGTCTGGAGAATTCCATGGACTGTATAGTCCACGGGGTTGCAAAGAGTTGGACATGACTGAGTGATTTTCACTTTCTTTCTCAAACTTCTATGTTATACTTTTGTTTTTATACAATTTATATTTTTTAAATTAGTTTTTCTGGCTACCTCCTATTTGCCTCATATATTGTTTAGGTTTTTTTCTTTACTTTTAAAACATTTGAGAATTTTCTGAATACCTTTCTGTTATTGACTTGTTCACTCGCCAAGTTGCATCTGACTCTCTGTGACCCCATGGACTACAGCTTGCCAAGCTATTCTGTTCTTTGCTCTTTCCTGGAGTTTGCTCAAACTCATGTCCATTGAGTCAAAGATGCCATCCAATCATCTCATCCTTGGTCACCCCCTTCTTCTCCTGTATTCAGTCTTTCCTAGCATCAGGGTCTTTTCCAATGAGTTGGCTCTTCGCATCAGGTGGCCAAAGTATTGGAGTTTCAGCTTCAGCATCAGTCCTTCCAATGAATATTCAAGACTGATTTCTTTTAGGATGGACTGGTTTGGCCTCCTTGTTGTCTGAGGGACTTTCAAGAATCTTCTCCAGCACTACAGTTCAAAAACATCAGTTCTTTGGGGCTCACCCCTCTTTTTGGTCCAGCTCTCACAGCTTTATGTGATTACTGGAAAAACCATAGCTTTAACTACATAGACCTTTGTCAGCAGAGTGATGTCTCTGCTTTTTAATAGGCTGTCTAGGTTTGTCATAGCTTTTCTTCCAAAGAGTAACTGTCTTTTAATTTGATGGCTGAAGTCACTGTCCTCAGTGATTTTGGAGCCCAAGAAAATAAAGTCTATCCCTGTTTCCATTTTCCCCCGTCTATTTGCCATGAAGTGATGGATCTGATGCTATGATCTTAGTTTTTTTAAATTTAATTCTGTTTTACTCAGAGAATATACTTTGTAGCATGTTAATTCATTTATATTTTTGAGTGTTTTTCTAATGTTCCAGAATATGGTCTATGTGCTACCAACCCCTTGTGTTCCTGAAAAGAATGTTATATTTATATTGTTGTCTAATATTTTATCCTTACTAATTTTCTGTCTACCTGCTCCTTCCAATAGTGAGTGTTGACCTCCAACTAAATTTATGGATTTTTGTGTTTCTCTTATTAGTATTGTGAGTTTCTGTTTCGTGTATTTTAGAGTTCTGTTGTTAGGTACATACACATTTAGGATTGTTACATATTGTAAGTGAATTGACTCCTTTATGAGCATATAATACTTTTTCCCCCTTGTATTAGTGCTTATTTGGAAGTCTGTTTTTTTCTCATATTAATGTAGTGCCTTCAGTTTTTTTGTTTAGTGTTTGCATGTCATATTTCCCGTTTAAAATTTTTTAACCAGTTAATATCTTTATATTTACAGTGTATATCTTATAGATAGCATCTAACTGGGTGTTGCTTTATATCCACTCCAATAATCTGTTTTTTAATTGGTGTGTTTAGACAATTTCCATGTTGTGTAATGTCATATATAATTGTTAAAATCTACCATCTTCCTAGTTCTATGATATACTCTCTGATCCTTGTGCCTTCCCTTGACTGTTTTTTAGTTAATGAAACATTATTTATAATTCTATTTTATCTCTACTGTTGGGCTATTACTTGTACCTTTAAAAAAATTCATTACAGTGATTGCTCTAGAGTTTTGAATACAGACTCTTAATTTATCACAAAACTAATTTCCAAATACTATTATACCACATAGAGTGTAAGAAGCTCTAAGCAGTATATTTACACTTTTTCTTTCTCACTTTTAGTTATATTAATGTAATTTTAAATTTTTATACATGCTATAAACCCACAGTATATTGTTGTTATTATTTTTTAACATATTTTCTTTACTAGAAAAAAATGAAATAGGGAGGGAAATGAATATATATTTAGTTTCTATCATGGGTCGTGATATCAAGCATTTTTATGCTTTTTCCTGTTGTTATTATTTTTGTTTCATAAACTCAGTCATCTTTTAAAGCAATTGTAAATAAGAAAAAATGGATTTTATATCTACCTACATTTTAACAATTTTCAGAAGTCTTCATTTCTTTGCGTAGATCCAAGTTTCTGCCTGGTAACGTATTCTTTCTTCCTGAAGAACATCCTGTAACATATCTGTTTGTCAGATCTGATAGTAAGGCATTCCTGGCTTTTACTTCTCTGAAAATATCTTTATTTTTATTTCTGAAAGTATTTACTTAACGATGTCACTTCACTGTCTCCTGGCTTATATAGCTTCTGACAAGAAGTCTACTGAAATCCTTATCGTTGTTCTTCTGTATGTAACGTGTCTTTTTTTCCTTGGGTTGCCCTTTCAGCTTTCTCTTTGTATTTCTCTTTCGGCAGTTTGGATATGATGTGTCAAGATGTTTTCTGTCTGTCTCCATTTATGTTTATTTCCTTATTTGGCTGTGCCAGGCCTCAGCTGCGGTATGTGGAATCTTCTATCTTCATTATAACATGCAGAATCTTTAGCTGGCATGTGAACTCTTGGTTGTGGCATGTGGGATCTAGACCAGGGGTTGAACCTGGGCCTCCTGTGTTAGGAATGCACAAACTTAGCCAGCGGACCACCAGGGGAATCCCAAGATGTGCTCTTTTGAATTTATTTATCCTGCTTGGGGTTCTCTGACCTTCTTGGTCTGTGGTTTGATAACTTTTGTCATTTTGGGAAAATAGCACTTGCTCTGCTTTTAGTTACTCCTTTTCTCTCTCTCTTCACTTACAGTCCCAATTACACATGTGGTAGACTTTTTCATATTGTCCCTGAGCTCCTGGATGTTCTGTTTTCTCACTCTTCATTTAGTGTTTCCGTTTCAGTAACTACTTTTGACCTGTTTTTCTCTCACTGACCCTTCTCTTAGCCATTTTTAGTTGATGAATGAACCCATTGAAGATATTCTTCATCTCTGACTGTGTGGGATTTTCGTTATTATGTTATTTCTAATGTTTCCATCTGGACATTTTCCTATTCCTTCTCTTTACCCAGATTGCCCATGTGGGCATGCAGCTGCCCACCTTTTCCACCAGAATCTACTTGCATAGCACCTGGAGTGTCTTCTACCCAATCTTTGGCCCAATGCCTGTTGTCTTGAAGGAACCTCTTTTTTTCCTGGATTTCAGGCTACTTGGTTTTTCTACAACTTCAGCTCTTTGATGTGTCCTAGAAACTCTGTTAGTCAGTAGTTCATCCAGTGTTTTTTGTTGCTGTTGCTGTTATCTGCAACTTAGGGAAAAACTTAAAAAAAAAAAATAAACAAAAAACAGGTGCAGAGATTCTGATTCATTCGATTTGTGGTTGGGCCCAGGCAAAGGTCTAGTTCTAAAAGCCTCCCAGTAATTTTGATTCTGAGGCTCAAATGCTGTGGGGCTGTGATGTGGCGATGAGGTGCAAAGTCTGATGTTTGACATTTATTTCATGACATTTCCCTAGTGCAATTATTTTATGTATCTCTTTTGGTTCAACCAGGAGAACAGAAAACATGTCAAAATATTGTTCACACGGGGAATTTAGCAGAAGACATCAGTTTAGTAGAAAAAAAAATCAGTCTCCACTCTGGACAGCAGTGATAGTTTCCTGTTGTTGTTCTTTCTTTCTAATGGTGAAGGGGGCTGTTTCTGCATAAAAATGTACTGCATTCTTAGGCAGGGAGGAGATTTGCGCCCATCGTCATGGACAGAAAGTGTGTTTGCACACCCGGCCTCCGTCCCACTTCTCACAGCACCATCTTGTTTCATTTTGGGGGAAGCTCAGGGAATTCAGAGATTTCTTACAGCAGGGACCCCTGCCATCTCCAGGCAGAAGGGGCAAAGGGAGGAGATGTGTCCCCACAGTCCTGTTTCCGGGACAAGAATTACCTTCTGGAACTGCCAATAAAAAAGATGCAGCTGACTCCTATGAAGCCACCCCAGTGTAAGGGGGACAGAGGCCCTGGCTGCTCTCTCTTTCACCCTTCTGTCTCCTGCCAGTGGCCTTCACTGGTCCAGCCCTGCTTGCAGCGAGCTGACATGGGAGCCTGGGAATGCAAGCTGCTGGGGTCAGTCCACCTACAAGGCAGAACAGAACAGCAGTAGTTAAGGAGATGCCCCGAGGTGGCAGCTGTTCATCATCCAAAAACCTCCTAGATGACTGCCTAGTTAGGCAGAGAAGACTTTATTACCTACTGTGATAAAGTAAAAAAAGCACTTCTTGGGAATTTCCAGTGGTTGGAACTTGGTGCTTTCACTGCTGGATCCTGGGTTCAGTTCCTGGTTGGGGAGCTAAGATCCTGCAAGCCACGTGGGGTGGCACGCATACCCCAAAAGCATGTCTTCAGACTGTCAGTAGTATCCCAGAATAGGGAGGTTAGGGATTGATGTTTAGATTTTAGGGCCCAGGCCCCAGTAGCTTAAGGCAAGTCTTTTACTTTGGGGATCAGCTAGATAGCAAAGTGAGGGGCTTATGAGGAATCTGGATCCCCAGTTACCTTATAAGTGAGCTTTGAGGCCAAGTGAGCCATCTCTTGCTCTGAAAAGGGGCCTCTTTGCCCAAGTGAGTAATAGATGGTTTCCATAAATCAGTTTCCAGGAATCTCCTGCATCCAAACAATGAGGTTATGTATTATCTTCCTGGATGGGAATTTCCTGAAATGGATGGTAAAGCCGTTTTGATATAGATGATCTCTTATTCGTCTTGTTGGTTAAGCTTTGGGGATCCGGAGGGTCTCCATTCTTAGGACAAAAGGGACAAAAACTGCCCCTCCCCATCTGTACGATAGATTCTAGGCTTCAGTCATCTCTCTGGGGTTGAAGCTAAATCAGTGCAGCCTCACGCTTGTATGTTCTAGTGAGTGGTTGGTATAAAGACATTAGAATAACTTCTGGTGTGCTTGGAGGAGAAACAGCTACTTCTGAGCCAAATCACAGATACCCAGGAGTCCGCTTTCCGAAATGGGTTGTCATCAGTGCTAACAGCTCTGCGGGGAGACTGTAGGATGAAGCTTTAGGTTATTACTCTGTGTGTGTGTGTGTGTGTGTGTGTGTGTGTGTGTGTGTGGTTAACAGGTAGAATTAGACTGCTGTTCTTCAGTAGAAGTGCCTGCTGTTTAGCCGCTGTTTATTTGCAGGCTGACCATGGGAGGCAGATGAATGACACTCCCTGACATTATTTGTCCTGAGCGTTTCAGGATGCTTCTTAGCTGAGCCAGTGGGACATATGCCCCCCTCTCTGCTCTCAAGTGCCTTGTAGAATCAGCTATTGATCAGCTGGGTTCCTGGATCTGACATGTGTGGAGGAAGTGGCTGGGGCTGAGCAAAGGTCACAGCATTGCTCTGTAATCCGTCTCACTCGTGTGTGCTTGTCCAAATGTGTGTGCACCGTAGCAAACATTCTTCTTTACTCGGTCTCAGTTCTGGACAGTAGTGATAGTTTCGTGTTGTTCTTCATAAAGGAGGTTGTTTCTTCATAAAGATACACCACTTTCTGGAGTGGGGAGGAGGTTCATATCCATCGATGTGGACAAAAAAGCCTCCATTCCACTTTTTACAACATCATCTGATTTCGTTTTGGGGGAAATCACCCCACCCCCTGAAGCTGAAATCAAAACTCCAATACTTTGGCCACGTGATGTGTAGAGCTGATTCATTAGAAAAGACCCTGATGCTGGAAAAGATGGAAGGCAGGAGGAGAAGGGGCAGCAGAGGATGAGATGGTTGGATGGCATCACTGACTCAATGGACACGCGTTTGAGTAAGCTCCAGGAGACAGTGAAGGACAGGGAAGTCTGGTGTGCTGCAGTTCATGGAGTCGCAAAGATTCACATGTCTGAGCAACTGAACAACAAAACCCCATCCCCAGTATCAGTTCGTGCTTGTTCCAGAGGTGGGTACATGGGCCCGGAGTGAGACAGTCACCACATTCCATCCATCTGACCACAGTGATTGAGCAGGGGCTTGGTACCTGATTCAATTTCAGTAAAGGAGAGACAGGTTCATTTCATAGCTTTTGGTGGAACATCAGAAAAAGATAAGGTCACATTTGAAACTGTGCATCTCAGATTGGAACTGGAACCCATATGCTTGGGACTCAAACCCAGCCGAAACCCATGGTCTTTTTTTTTTTTTTAATAGTTTGGTTATTTAAAAAATATTTATTTATTTTTGGCTGTGCTGGGTCTTTATCGCTGTACGAGCTTTTCTCTAGTTGCAGCAAGTGGAGACTACTCTCTAGTTGCAGTGCGCCAGCTTCTCATTGTGGTAGCTTCTTTTGTTGCAGAGCATGAGCTGTAGGGTATGTGGGCTTCAGTAGCTGCTGCATGTGGGCTCAATAGTTGGGGCTCTCTGGATCTAGAGCACAGGCTCAATAGCTGTGACTCATGGGCCTAGATGCTCCTAAGCATGTGGGATCTCTCCAGATCAAGGATCGAACCTGTGTCTCTTGCACTGGCAGGTGGATTCTTTGCCTCTGAGTCACCAGGAAACCCCAGCCCATGGTCTTTTAACTGAGATCATACTCCTGGTTTCAGGACTTAATGAAGCTAAGGTTATCAGTGTCTCATCAGAGGAGGAATTCAGTGAGAGACAAAGTGATAGGTAAGAAATGGATTTATTTGGAGAGAAAAACACTCCACAGACAGAGTGTGGGCCATCTGAGAAGATAGGAACAGCTTTGAACTATGGCATGGTTAGTTTTTATGAGCTAGGTAATTTCATAGACTATTGAGTGATAGAGTTATTCCAACTATTTTGGGGAGGAGTTGAGAATTTTCAGGAATTGGGCCACTGCCTACTTTTTTTGTTGCTGTTCAGTTGCTCAGTCATGTCTTGACTCTTTGCGACCCCATGGACTGTAGCATGCCAGGCTTCCCTGTCCTTCACCATCTCCTGGAGCTTGCTCAGATTCACATCCATTGAGTCGGTGATGCCATCCAACCATCTCGTCCTCTGTCATACCTTTTTCCTCCTGCCTTCTGTCTTTCCCAAATCAGGGTCTTCTCCAAGGAGTTAGTTTTTTGCATCAGGTGGCCAAAGTATTGAGCTTCAGCTTCAGCATCAGTTCTTCCAATGAATATTCAGGGTTGTTTTCCTTAAGCATCAATTCTTTGGCACTCAGCCTTCTTTATGGTCCAACTCTTACGTCCATACATGACTATTGGAAAAACCATAGCTTTGACCATATGGACCTTTGTTTGCAAAGTGATGTCTCTGCTTTTTAATATACTGTCTAGGTTTTTCATAGCTTTTCTTCCAAGGAGCAAGCATATTTTAATTTCATGGCTGCAGTCACCATCTGCAGTGATTTTGGAGCCCCCCAAAATAAACTCTGTCACTGTTTACATTGTTTCCCCATCTATTTGCCATGAAGTGATGGGACCCGATGCCATGATCTTTGTTTTCTTAATGTTAAGCTTTAGGCCAGCTTTTACACTCTCCTCTTTCACCTTCATTAAGAGGCTCCTTACTTCCTCTTTGCTTTTTGCCATAAGGATGGTGTCACCTGCATATCTGAGGTTATTGATGTTTCTCCCAGCAATCTCGATTCCAGCTTGTACTTCATCCAACCTGGCATTTCTCATGATGTACTCTACTTATAAATTAAATAAATAGGGTGACAATATACAGCCTTGACGTACTCCTTTTCCAATTTCGAACCAGTCTGTTGTTCCATGTCCGGTTGCTTCTTGACCTGCGTACAGATTTCTCAGGAAGTGGGTCAGGTGGTCTGGCATTCCCATCTCTTGAAGAATTTTCCACAGTTTGTTGTGATCCACACACTCAAAGGCTTTAGCATAGTCAATGAAGCAGAAGTAGATATTCTTCTGAAATTCTCTTGCTTTTTCAATGATCCATCGGATGTTGGCAATTTGCTCTCTGGTTGCTCTCCATTTTCTAAATCCAGCCCACTCTTTAGTCTTTATGATTGGCCTTAGAACTGTCATGGTGCCTGTGGTGTGTCATTTAGCTTACTGATGTGTTACAGTGAGAGTACACTGAGACTCAAGGTCTAGTGGAAGTCAACTCATCTGCCATCTTGGAGTTGTTTGGTTCTAATCAGTTCATGTTGCTTACTTGGGCTTTGTTATTCTTTTAAATGTTGTGCCCTACCCCATTTCACATTATGTGGGTATGCACTGGCAGTAAGGATGATGCAAGCTGGGGCTGTTGGGGCCACTTTACAGAGCCCAAGAATGAAGCCAACCCAAAGATACAGAGAGAAGGCAAGCATGATGGTGTTACTTGAGGCTTGATCCAACCATGCCTGAATCCCCCAGGTTGACTCCAGAACTGCTCAGTTACATAAATTAATAAAATCTCTCTCTTTTTTTCCTTTAAGCTAATTTAAGTTTGTATCATTTGTTGCTAAAAGAGTCCTGACAGATATACTCATGGAGGGAGTACAGCCATAGTCATGGAGACAGCTGGGAGAAATGCCAGTCATCACATCATCCCCAGCCCTTTTTCCTACTGAATCTCAAAACAAACTTCTAAGTGAGAGTTCTTACTGAGTTGGAAATAATGATTTGATGAGGATGCTAAGGCCTTCATATAAATCACCAAACAGTTATATTTGGAATAGAATGGACACTTCTGGGCTCTTATCTTGCCCTTTTAGTTCTGAAAATTCATGTACAGCATGAGGGACACCACTTACCAAAGCTGAGAGCATAGCTGCAGAAGCACTTGCAAAGCTCTTGGTAAATAATGAATGAGTGCATATTGGAATGTTGATTAATTTGGAAATCTCCAGGCCAGAGTTGACAAAACGGCAGCTGATACATCAGACATTGCCTATGGACATGTGTTGGATCAATAGATGTTGTTTTCCTAATGAAATTGTCAACATTTTCAAATCAGAATTCACATGCCGTTGGGTTTCTCGTGACTTTGAAAGTCGTAAGTCCAGGTGGAGCTGGTATTGCCATGGTCCCCTCTCAGTGGAGGTTGAAAGGCTGCTTCCTCCTGATGAAGCGTGCACGCCTCTGTCTGCCTCGTATACCCCATGAGGCTGGTCTCACTCATTTTGTTACCTGTTTCGCCCCTGAGCCCCGCTCCAGGCCTTTGAGTTGTCAGGATGGCAGTGTCTCTCTTCTGAGCCATGCCTGCTCGATGTCCCTCTGTCTTCCCTTTAACACTGTCTTTATATATATATGTTAAAAAATATATATGTTACATATATGTTAACATTTTGATTGAATTTGTTATAGTACTGCCTCTGCTTTATTTTCTGGTTTCCCCTGCATTGGAAGGCAAAGTCTTGACCCCTGGATGGCCGGGGAAGTCCCTTAACACTGTCTTAATTTGAACCTACAAGGCCTTTCTAAGTGTGAGTCAGGACAGCATTATTTCATGAGTTTTTGAGTCTGTTATTACATCTAAGAAGAAGATGGAAGAGGACCAGAAATGAAAGAAGTGCCCAAATTCTATTATGCATTTACATTTACATCTAATAATTAGTGGTTCTCTTGATGCTGAAAACTCAGCCTCTGTGCACTGGTGCCTAATTGAATCTCAGAGAGAGTTACGGGTACAGTAGAAAAGAAAAGCTTTATTGCTTTGTCAAGCAAATGAGGACCATGGGCTCCTGCCTGTCAGTACTGTATCCCATCCTGGGAGGATTTGTTGAGGAGTTTTCCAACAATGGTTCAAGGGTGGGGTTGCTGACAAGGATCAGGGTGTGTGTGGGCAGGGCCTGCACCCCTTTATTCTGACCTCAAGTGGTCTCCTGATAAACTTTTCTGGTTCCCAAGGCTATCAAATTATGACCTTCTCTCTGGAATGAAGAATGCTAATATCTTCCATTTGTTGGGGGACTTATTTCTATAAGAGAACTCAAAGATGTTGTTACATGTATCCCTTGACGTGGAATCGGGACCCTGCCCCAAGGCTGCACTGACTCTTCCTCCCTTGTCTCATTAGAAGGACTGATGCTGAAGCTCCAATACTTTGGCCACTTGATGCAAAGAGCCAACTCATTGGAAAAGACCCTGATGCTGGGAAAGACTGAAGACAGGAGGAGAAGGGGGTGATGGAGGATGAGATGGTTGAATGGCATCACTCACTCAGTGGACATCAGTCTGAGCAAATTCTGGGAGATGGTGAAGGACAGGGAATCCTGGTGTGCTGCAGTCCATGGGGTTGCAAAGAGTCAGGCACGACTAAGAGACTGAACAACAATCCTTGTCTCTGCATCCCTTCCCTTCTCTGATTAGTAGCTGTTTAAAAGGCTTCCATGCTTAGGAGCCCCATAGGGTCCTGCTCAGTGCACATATAAATATAAATATAATGTGCCTTGGGGACTATCCTGGTGGTCCAGTGGCTAAGCTTTCATTGCAGGAGGCCTAGGTTCAATCCCTGGCCAGGGAACTAGATCCCACATGCTGAGACTAAAGACCCCCACATACCACAGTGAAGACTGAAGATCTCATGAGTGGCAGCTAAGGCCTGGAGCAACTATATGAATAAATGAATAAACATTAAAAAAAAGAAACACATACTACACCTTTCACATCTCGTTTGTAAGCAATCTTAAATGTTTATTTTCCTAGTAAGTCCTTTGAGAATGGAAGTTCAGGTCAAATAGCTATCTTGGTGCTTTCTCTGCTATAAGTTTGTGCATTCATTCAATATTTGATGAGTGCCTACTGGTACAGAGCACTCTGGCAAACAGGACAGAAGTGTCTGCCCCCATGGAGCTTATGTTCTAATGAGGAGGCTGACAATAAAAAAAAAGTGATATGTTGAGTAATTTCAGAAATGCCATATGCAAGGAAGCAAGTAATACAGAATGAGTCAAGAGTGAGGAGGGCCAGTCTGGAGGTGATATTTAAGTAGAGACCTGTTATGTTTGTGTCCCCCCCAGATTCCTGTCTTGAACCCTTACCCCCCAATGTGATGGTCTTAAAAAATGGAGCCTTTGGAAGGTGATTAGGATTAGGTGAGGTTGTGAAGCTTGGGCCCTTGTAGATAGGATTAGAGCCTTCACCAGTGACAGAGGGCGGGCATCCTGCCTCTGTGCTCCACCGTGGAGGAGACAGTGAGAGAATGGTCCCCCGAAACTTGGAAGGAAGAGTGTCTCCCCCAAAATGGACCATGCTGGTGCCCTGATCTTGGGTTGCAGGAAAGAGAGGGGGGCACCAAAGGATGGTCACATCCCCGGTCATGGCTGAGTCCCTGGAATGGCCACCAGTTGTGGGTTCTTGGTTTCATGCAGGAAAGAAGTCAAGAGTGAGCCATGGTAATGTGAAAGAAGATATATTCAAGGAGGTACCACACTCCCTAGACAGAGTGTGGCCCATCTGGGAAGGCAAGAGAGGCCCCAGGGTGTAGGGTTGTCAGTTTTTATGGGCTGGATAATCTCATAGGCTAACAAAGGGGAGGAATATTTCAGCTTTTATGGGGAAGGAGTAGGAATTTCCAGGAATTGGGCTACTGCCCTCTTTTCCTTTAGTGTCCCCCTTAGAACTGTCATGGGTTCTGTGGGTGTGTCATTTATCTTGCTGACATGTTACAATGGAAGTCAGCTAGTTACCATCTTGGATCTATTTGGTTCTAATTAGTTTTTGTACTGTCCTTGGGAAGAAGTTAAAGTTCCTGCCCGGTCCCCTTCCTATCTCACTTGGACTTTGACCTCCAGAACTGTAAGGAATACATTTATGTTCTTTCTAAGCCATTCCATGTATGGCACTTTGTCATGGCAGCCTGAACCCGTCAAGTCAAGACCCGAGGCCCTTGTGAGGATATCTGGAAGTGAAAGAAAGTGAAACTAGCTTCATCATGTCCGACTCTTTGAGACCCCAGGCACTATACAGTCCATGGAATTCTCCAGGCCAGAATACTGGAGTGGGTAGCTTTTCACTTCTCCAGGGGATCTTCCCAACTCAGGAATCAAACCCAGGTCTCCCACATTGCAGGTGAATTCTTTACCAGCTGAGTCACAAGGGAAGCCCAAGAACACTGGAGTGGGTAGTCTATACCTTCTCCAGCAGATCTTCCCGACCCAGGAATTGAACATGGGTCTCCTGCATTGCAGGCAGATTCTTTACCAACTGAACCAGAACTTCCTAGAGTCCTAGTGAAGGCAGGCCCTAAAGTGTGACTAAACTTTGTGTTCTAAGCCAGGTTCAGCAAACTAGCATGTTTTTGAGACTTTGTGGGCCCTATGATCTCTGTCACAACTAGTCATCTCTGTTGCAATGCGAAAGCAGGCAGACATTATGTAAACAAAATGTCCCTGCCCCTGATCCAATAAAACTTTATTTATAATCTCTAGCATTGGGATTTTGTATGCTTTTCACACACCAGGTGATATTCTTACCCCCCCCCCCTTTTTTTTCTGAGCGAAAAAGGCTGCATGCTGAAGAATTGATGCTTTTGAACTGTGGTGTTGGAGAAGACTCTTGAGAGTCCCTTGGACTGCAAGGAGATCCAACAAGTCCATCCTAAAGGAGATCAGTCCTGGGTGTTCATTGGAAGGTCTGATGCTGAAGCTGAAACTCCAATACTTGGGCCACCTCATGCGAAGAGTTGACCTATTGGAAAAGACCCTGATGCTGGAAGGGATTGAGGGCAGGAGGAGAAGGGGAAGACAGGATGAGATGGCTGGATGGCATCACCGACTCGATGGACATGGGTTTGGGTAGACTCTGGGAGTTGGTGATGGACAGGGAGGCCTGGTGTGCTGCAGTTTATGGGGTCACAAAGAGTTGGACACGACTGAATGACTGAATTGATACTGATACTGAAAAACATGAAGACCATTTTCACTTTGCAGCTGTATAGAAACAGCAGTCTGGATTTGATCCAAGAGCCCTGATTTTCTGACCCCTGCTGTAAGCAGGTTGCTGGGGTGGTATGTAGCCACTACAGTGAACAGTAGGAAGTGCAATCTGAGATGCAGGTAGAAAACAGTTCACAGAGGGTAAATCAATGGGAGTTTTTAAACTTTTTATTTTATGTTAGTGTGTATCTGATTGACCATGTTATAGTAGTTTCATTTGGACAGCAAAGGTACTCAGGCGTACATATACCTGTATCCATCATCCCCCAAGCTCCTTATTTTGGGGAGTTTTCAAAAAACAGAAAGACATGATCCAGTTTACATTTTTAAAAAGTTTACCATCTCCTTAACTCTTAAATTCTTCCTGGAATACTTTTCTCTCTCAAATTATATGAAATTTATCCTCAAAAAGAATCTGTGTTTTTTTTTTTCCCTACTCATAAAGATAAAAACAAAAGGTACATTTCTGCTTTCGTGAAATCAGATCTTTGTGACTTTAAGTGTTGGTGGATTTGAGGCTCTGCAATTTATCTGCTCCTTGAGTCTCTTTGTAAAGGAACTGATTTGAAACAAGGTACTTCCCTAGTAGCTCAGATGGTAAGGAATCTGCCTGCAGTTCAGGAGACCTGGGTTTGATGCCTGGGTCAGGAAGATCCCCTGGAGAAGGGAATGGCAACCCACTCCAGTATTCTTGCCTGGAAAACTCCATGGACAGAGAGGCCTGGCGGGTCCATGGGGTCACAAACACTGGGACACGACTGAACCAGTAACAGTTCTTAAGGAGCTAGCTACATCTTTCTTTGTGCACGGGGTTCACATTGGTTTAGAGTCTCACCATTGGAATAGTTCAGCAAAGAGCCGGGCTTTTAAAAATTCTTTTGCTGCAACTTCCTGCTGCTTTTAACAAATCAGCTTAAATTCCTATTGTTTGTTTTTATAATCAAGTAGGCGACAGCAATCTGGTTCTCTTTTAATTGTCTTCATTTCTGTCCTTATTCGAGTTGCAGTAAATCAGTGAAATGGTGTGATAATGACAATCACAACAGCTTTTTTCCCTTTTGGCATGCAGGGCTCCTTTCCATTTTGTTAATCACAATCAGAATAGTGCATCTCCTCAGAGGGCCCCTCTCCTATCAGATCTTAGAAGGAGAGACAAAGAGATTTGAAGATAAGTAGTCTTTGTTGCATGTCTGATGCAATGAATTAAAGGAAAAATAACTGTCTGAACTCTTCAATCAAAATAGTGCCTCCTTTACAACAAATGTAGTATAAGAATCTTTAAGAGTTTCTCCAACTTTCTTTTTGTAATAGAGTGATCAGAGGCCAGAACTGTGACTGGCTTAGGGTCTCCCCACAAGACAAGAGGAAAATTTAAGTATTCCCAGGAGAGCTTGCCTACTCTGTTCTGAAGGAAGAAACCTTTGCCTCTGTGGAGTATGCTTTCTGATGTTTATTGAAAGGCACTATGCAAGCATGGACAGTCAACATCCCATTCAGCATTTAACCCAGAAACTTGTGTTTAAAGTTACACCCTGTAGACAAAGAGGTATCTGAAAATGATGCACAAAGAACTGTAGCTGAAATTCAGCCTCTGTACCCTGGCACGCAGTTGAATCTGGGAGACAGAGTTTCAGTGAAGTAGAAAAGAATAGCTTTAATATTTTGCCAGGCAAAGGGGGTCAGCGTGGGTTGATACCCTCAAAACTGTGTGTCTTGCCCTGGATGAGGTAGTGAGGGGTTTTATACAAATGGTTCAAAGAGGAAGGCATGATCAACTCACGGACACTCTTCTAATTGGTTGGTGGTGAGGTAATTGGGAGTCAGCCTCATCAACCTGGTTCCAGCAGGTCTGGGGTCTACATGCTGGTGAGCAGCTTACAGTTAACTACTTCCACCTGGTGGGGGTTTCAGTATCTGCAGAATAGCTCAAAGATACTGTTCTGTATATCCCTTAAAGACTGGAAAAGGTCAGTTTTCATTCCAGTCCCAAAGAAAGGCAATGCCAAAGAGCGCTTAAACTACTGCACAATTGCACTCATCTCACATGCTAGCAGAGTAATGCTCAAAATTCTCCAAGCCAGGCTTCAAAAGTGAGTTTCTAGATGTTCAAGCTGGATTTAGAAAAGTCAGAGGAACCAGAGATCAAACTGCCAACATCCTTTGATCATCGAAAAAACAAAAGAGTTTCAGAAAAACATCTACTCCTGCTTTATTGACTATGCCAAAGCCTTTGACTGTGTGGATCACAACAAACTGTGGAAAATTCTTCAAGAGATGAGAATAACAGACCACCTGACCTGCCTCCTGAGAAATCTGTATGCAGGTCAAGAAGCAACAGTTAGAACCGGACATGGAACAACAGACTGGTTCAAAATCGGGAAAGGAATATGTCAAGGCTGTATATTGTCACCCTGCTTATTTAACTTCTGTGTAGAGTATATGTGAAATGCCATGCTGGATGAAGCACAAGCTGGAATCAAGATTGCTGGGAGATACATCAATAACCTCAGATATGCAGATGGCAGCAAGTGAAGAAGAGCTAAAGAGCCTCTTGATGAAAGTGAAAGAGGAGAATGAAAAAGTTCACTTAAAGGTCAACATTCAGAAAACTAAGATCATGGCATCTGGTCTCATCACTGTCGCAAATAGATAGCGAAACACTGACAGACTTTATTTTTTTGGACTCCAGAATCACTGCAGATGGTGATTACAGCTATGAAATTAAAAGACACTTGCTCCTTGGAAGAAAAGCTGTGACCAACCTAGACAGCATGTTAGAGACATTACTTTGCCAACAAAGGTCCATCTAGTCAAAGCTATGGTGTTTCCAGTGGTCATATGTGGATGTGACAGTTGGACTATAAAGAAAGCTGAGCACTGAAGAATTGATGCTTTTAAACTGTGGTGTTGGAGAAGACTCTTGAGAGTCCCTTATACGGCAAGGAGACCTGACCAGTCCATCCTAAAGGAAATCAGTTCTGAATATTCATTGGAAGGACTGAGGCTGAAGCTCATACTCCAATACTTTGGCCACCTGATGTGAAGAGCTGACTCATTAAAAAAAAACCCTCATGCTGGGAAAGACTGAAAGCGGGAGAAGGGGACAGCAGAGGATGAGATAGTCAGATGGCATCAACCGACTTAATGGACATGAGTTTGAGTAAGCTCCAGGAGTTGATGATGGACAGGGAGGCCTGGTGTGCTGCTGCAGTCCATGGGGTCACAGAGTTGGACACAGCTGAGCGACTGAACTGAACTGAACTGATCCCTTAAAGAGGAACCAGGACCCTGTCCCAAGGCTTCACTGTTGTGTTTCTCCCTTGTCTCTGCATCCCCTCCTGTCCTTGATTAGCAACTTGCCTGTTGAAACTTGGGTAAGGAAGGTCTTGGAGGCTGAATGAAGCCTGTTTCTGGCAAACAAGAAAATAGCAGGGGTGGGCCAGGGGCAGCGGAGAGAGAAGGGGGACACAAAAAGACTTGTGCCCAGGAGCCTAACAGGGCCCTGCTTGGCTTCAGAACTCTTCCTTGTTCGTTGGCATTTGCTGTGAAATTTTCACAGTTTTAATTTATAGATGGACGCATAACACGAAAAACGAGCCTCTAAACAACTTCTTTGTATTTGTTTTCTTCCTTGAGGGGAGCAGACTTGACCTTTAAAGCTTTCAGACTGGGAGGAAGATAAGTTCTTAAGTTATCCTGCAGACAGATATAAAGGCTTCTTGAACAGCTAATGCTGGGGAGATAATACTGCAGCTGGGGGCCCTGAGCAGAGGCTGTAGCGCGGTGGATTGCGTTGTTCAATTTGGAGATCAAGAAGGCTGCTTGATCACGAAGTTCACGTTCCCCGGGCTGTAAATGTCTTCCATTTTTCCACTCCCTGTACAAACTGGATTAGGGATTTTGTGCTTTTCAACTCCCATTTTTTCTGGGAAAGTGTTCCTCCTATCAGGAGAAAAGAGACCAGGCGTTAAAACAGGTTCTGCTGTCTGTTTCTTTAACAATATCAGCAGAGCAAGATTTCATTCTGTGTGTATAGCCTGCTGTCTGTGCTGAGAACTCCCTCAGTTAGAACGTGGTCTTGTGTTGGTGTTTGGTGGAAATTGCTGGGAGGAGCTTGGCAGCGCGCGTGTCTAGGCAGCTCTGAAGAATCTGAGCCTTTGGGAGCCCGTATCTTTGTCTGAGTCAAGAAAAAGGGAGGCAGCTCAGTGGTGACTGTAGAACCAACAGATGTGGCTAGGACGCTTCATTTTTTACCCATCCATTTCCCCTCCAGTTCTTGGGACCGGACCTGTGGAGGCTGGAAATGGGGCTGTTGTTGTTGTTCAGTTGCTAAGTCATGCTCAACTCTGAGCACGCCAGGCTCCCCTGTCTATGGGATTATCCAGTCAAGAATACTGGAGCAAGTTGCCAGCACTCCAGGGGATCTTCCTGACCCAGGGCCCGAACCCATGTCTCCTGCATTGGTAGGAGATGTGGGTATTGATCATGTTTCTGACTGAACGTCCTACAATTCAGTTCAGTCCTAACTCCCCAGCATCAGTGAACACCCTCAGGTTAAGGACTTCGTTCCAACCAGACCCCGTTACATTTCAGACACCAGCTGCAAGGTGAGGGAGGCTCCTCAGGCTACCCACACTTATCTCCAACTGACTACAAATTTGGGGGTTCCCGTGATGTTTGCTTGGGTTTCATAACTTGCTAGAACTGATGCCTAAAGCATGGCCTCTGTAAACCAGTGCCAAATTGAATCTCAGAGACAGAGTTTTGAATGAAGTAGAGAAGAATAGCTTTATGGCTTTATGGCCAGCTCCCGAACTGGAAAACTGTGTGTCTCAAGCTGGGAGGACTTCATGAGGAGTTTTATAGGAATGGTTCCAGGGTGGGTTTGTTGACAAGATTAGGCTGTGTGCAGGGTGTCCTTGGTTGTCAGTATCTTGGCTAGCTTCTCTGGTTCTCTTTAATCTTGCCTCAGGTAATTTCATGACAGCTCCTCCCTTGATCAGTAACCCTGCCCTTTGGAACTCAGGGAAGGTTGTGGAGGCTGGAGTCTTATCTACAAGAAGCAGGGGACAAAAAGGTCTTCTTGCGTTGTAGCCCCACAGAGTCCTGCTTGGTTTCAGAGTGACTCACAGAACTAATCCAGAAAACTGTCCTTATCAATGCAATGATTGCCTTATTATAAAGGCCATGACTCAAGAACAGACAAATGGAAGCGAGGCACAGGATAAGATCTAGGGGGTGGATGCAGAGCTGGGATGAACTTTCTTTTTGGAATCTGGGCAGATGATCTCAGCTATTGATGGGTTCCTCCATGGGCAGTTCCACTGAGTGTAGAGGTCTGGGGTTTTTTGGTTTGTATGTTTTATAATGTTTATTTCTTTTGCCATACTATGCAGCATGTGGGATCGTTGTTCCCCAACTAGGGATCGAACCTGTGCTCTCTGCAGTGGAAGCATGGAGTCTTAATCTTAACCACTGAACTGCCAGGGAAGTCCCAAGGTCCAGGGTTATTATATGGAATCCATTACGTAGGTTTGGCTGATTTACTCATTCGTCCACTTATCTCCCAGAGATCGGGGTGTGAGCTGAAAGGTCCATCCTGCTTGCTGTTTCTGGTTTGGGCAGCTCCTCCACTGATGTTTTCTAAGGGTCCACCCACAAATCACCTCATTAGCATAAGCTTGTGAATTGCTGTTGCTGTTGTTCAGTCACTCAGCCATGTCTGGCTCTTTTCGACCCCATGGACTACAGCACCCAGTCCTTCATTATCTCCCAGAGTTTGCTCAGAGTCCTGTCCATTGAGTCATTGATGCCATCCAACTATCTCATCCTCTGCCACCTCCTTCTCCTCTTACCCTCCATCTTTGCCATCATCAGAGACTTTTCCAGTGAGTCAGCTCTTCGCTCAGGTGGCCAAAGTGTTGGAGCTTCAGCTTCAGCATCAGTTCTTCTAATGAATATTCAGGACTGATTTCCTTTAGGATTAACTGGTTTGATCTCCTTGCAGTCCAAGGGGCTAGCAAGAGTCTTCTCCAATATCACAATTTAAAAGCATCAATTCTTTGGCGCTCAGCCTTCTTTATGATCCAACCCTCACATCCATACATCACTACTGGAAAAACCACAACCTTGAGTGTACAAACCTTTTTGACAAAGTGATGTCTGTGCTTGTGAATAATGAAGCCGGTTATCACTGAGGCAGATTCCAAGGGTTTTTGAAGCTCCTGACAAGGACTCAGACCAAGATCAGGTAGAGTCTTTATTATATTAGATATGGATTTAAATATAGGTATGACATATATATGGGTATAGATACAGATGTGTGTGTACATTTGTCTTGTGCTGCAAACCCATTGGTGGAACAATTTATCATTAAACCCTTTCTTCCACAAATCTCCACTGGGAAATGCAGAGCTCAAGAAGCATAGCAAGGTAATTGCTCTTAATTCAGATGAAAAAGGATTTTTGTGCCTACTTTGAAAAAGAATTACGTTTTCTCGTTTATGGTATTTAATTTGGCGCATAAAATGAAGCTGAAAAAGGCAGGCCACTCCATGCCTTGGTGCTGACTTTGAGCAGGTGTTTGCTTGCTGTGGTTTGTGTAAAGGAGTTGATGGACACAGATCTTTAGGCACCAAGAGGTGTTTCATTCTGAGGATTGACTGGGCATAGGACAAAGTATAATGGGGTGCATGGTGCTGGAGAGTCTTATCCTGCCTTAAGACATTTACATTCAAAAATAAGTAAGAAACAAAGCAAAACAGAAACACTGTGATGCTGAGAATTGTTCTAAGGGCTGGGTATAGTGAGGAAGTGACTGGTTTGCAACCCACAGAGGGGTGAAGCAGGGTCCAGGTCCCTGGAAGTTTGGATCTTCGATGTCAAGCTTCTTTCTCTCTGTCGCTGGTGGCTCCTGCCTGTTCCTTGATTTGTCTCTGCCAGACAGGCATGTTTGAACTCACTCCTTCTGCTGGAGGACAGACAGAGTGCTGGGGGCAGCACGGGGGGCAAGGTTGGCATGGGAGAGGCAGTCTGTTACATCCTGAGGTGCTTGAGAAAAGAGTTTCCAGAATTTCAGTTTGTTGTAGCCTTAAAAGGCCAGTCCTGCAGTCTTGGGGTTCTGAGACATCTGGCCAGATTTTGCTGGAATCAGCTGTGCATACAGCTGGCACCTGCTCACAGGCGTGCAGAGCATAGTGGTGGGATGGGGTGGATCAGCCTAGATGCTTTCGCTACATGAAATGCTGCATGGATGGAGTTTGCCAGGATCTCAGGGACTGATTGAAACAGCATTGTCTCACGCATACGTCTTCCAGGAGTTCCTCTTGGAGGCTATCAGATGGCTTTTCATTGTGTATATAGTATATACCCACTGAAATCCAAAGAAGCAGTTCATTACTAGACGTGAACATAGACTGAACAAATTCTAAATCTGTTTTGTTGAGGCGTGATTTGCATACGACTGCACACACCCATTTCAAGTGTGTAGTTAGTGATTTTCTGACACACATGCGCACCGTGTCTGCATTGTCACAGTCGACATAGATGATTTCTGTCATCCCCAGAAGTGCCTTCTACCCCTTTGACGTCAACCCTACCTACTGCATTCCTGGCCTCATGCTGCCAACTGTTTATCGCCATAAGTTTGATTTTGTCTGAGACATAACATTTTTACCCCCAGGCGTGCTGAATGGAGCCACAGAAGTGTGATAGGAAAGCTCAGCTCATCCCCTAACAATGGCCTCTGGGTTGTTGGTGGACACGATCTGAAACAGCGAGACAACCCCTGTCCCAAAGCACAGTAAGGGAAGTGTCACTCAGGAATCGGGATCTGGAGCCAGAGTGCCCAGGTTCAAATCCAGGCTCCTCAACTCACTAGTCATCTGATCACAGTCCATTCCTTTGACTGCAAAATGCAAATTAGAGAATCCCTCCTTTGTGCGACTGTAAGAATTAAGTGAGATGATACCATAAAGAGCTTAGTTAGAGTGGGCTCAGAAAATGCTGGTCACTCAGTTGTGTCCAACTCTTTGTGACTCCATGGACTGTAGCCCGTTAGGCTCCTCTGTCCATGAAATTCTCCAGGCAAGAGTACTGGAGTGGGTTGCCATGCCCTACCTCCAGGGGATCTTCCTGACCCTGGGCTTGAACATCGGTCTCCTGCATCGCAGACACATTCTTTATTTCTAAGCCTCCGCGGAAGTCCACCAGGGAGTGGGCTCAGAGGAAGCCCCAGTAATCCCATCAGGTGTAACGTCAGTGCGGCCTGTGTATTAACCTGATGGCTCATACTCTTGACAATTCATTCTTCACACGGCAACCAGGATGCTGAAAAGGACATGCAAAGGAGATCATTTCACATGCAGTGAGCCCAGATTCCTCCTGTTCACTGCAGATGTGGTCATTCTCCCTTCTTGGACTCAGCTTCTGGCATCCCGTCTCCTCCAAGCTCCAGCTACACTGGATGCATTTTTCTGTTAGGGTAAGCCCAGCCTCAGGTTCATTTCATTCCCGTGGGGTTTGCACCTGCTGTCTCCTCTGCCTGGCGATCCTTCCCCCAGCTTCGCACCTTTGCGTTCAGTGCCAGCCTGATTGTCATGCAGTGAGGGGGTCTTCCCTGCCTGGTCTGTGCACGTAGCTCCTCAGGGCCACACACTTTTCTGTGTCATGTCACGCATCTACACCTGGAATTATCTTGTGTATTTATTTGTGCGTCTGCTTATTTTCTCGATTTCTGTCTCCTCCCACTGGGAAACAGGTTCTGTCATAGGAGACCCTGTAAGGAACAGAAGTTCATGACACCTGGTTCCATGAGGAACTCACCTGGAGTTTGGTTACACCTCACCTCTTCCGGACTGTCTTTCCCTAATCCTTAGTCTAATTGGCTGTGGCTAATGTAGCAGGGTTGTTTTGGCTCCAAACATTTGGACCTACCCATTTATCTCAAAAGGACGTAGTGAGTATACTATCTAGTCTGCTATGCTAGAGGCAGCCCAGGAAACACTGTGTAGAGTCAGGGGTGGGGTTTTTGAACATCTAGTGAGAGGAATCTCGCCAAAACTGACTTAAGGTAAAAGCACACAGGTGGTGAGAAGATATATTGGCTCAAGCAACTAAAAATTCCAGGGTGGCCTTCAGGTATAGCTTGATCCAGGAGCTCAAATGACATCATCAGTGCTCAGTCTCTCCCCATGTCTTGTTTCTGTTCTCCGGATTGACTTTTCCTCAGGCAGTCTGCTTACATGGTGTCCTCTGGCAGCTTCTGAATTATATCCCCCAAGCCTCATGTTCCGCAGGAAAAACACCTCTTTTCCCGTGCTTACAACAGAAAGTTCCTCCTCCTGTTGGCTCGCCTGTGGGTGTGTGCTCAGCCTTCTGTTGCTTATCAATTGCTCAGTAACATACAGCCTCTGGATGAAAACAATGGCAGAAAGGAACAAACAACCTCCAGATGGTGACAGTAACATAAAGCAAGGTAAGCATTTATCATTTCAGGTAGTACAGAAATTCAGGCAGGGCCCTGTGGAGGTGGCTTGTCTTTGCTTTATGATGTCCAGGTCCTCAGCTGGGAGACTTGAAACCTGAAGCCTTCAATCATTTGAAGACTTGGCTGAGCTGGAGAATCATTCATCTCTCCTGGCAAGTTGGCTTTGGTTCCTTCCCAACGGGGCCAGTTGTCAAGGCTGTGAGTCTCCTTCCAAGGTGGCACTGGTTCCCCCAGAGAGAGTGACCCAGAGAGGGCAGGCTGGCGGCAGCAAGGACCTTTGTGACCTCTGCTGGAGTCACCATGCGTACTCTTTGGAAGGTAATAGCAGTTCCAGCCTCGCTGGGGCTGCCCGTGGTACAGTCAGGCTGGGACTTCCAGAGGATGAGTGGTAGAGAATTTACAGGTGTATTTCCAAACCACCACAGTCCTAGACTAAACACAGTTGCTGGACTCTGGTGACTGATGCTGCAGCAGTGCATGGGGGTTCTGAAACCAGCAGAGGGCGGAAGGAAAGATTCTGTTATACCTCCGCCTGGAAAAAACCCCGCAAACCGTGACGTCACCACGCTGGGTATTTCATATCCTAAAATATGCTGGGGCTACAGACTTTCTTCTTCTCTGAGGAAAGCCACTGATTTTCCACCAACCCCCATATATATATATATATATATATTTACATTTGTTCATTTTTAAATTTAATTAATTTATTTATTTTTGACTGTGCTGGATTTCATTGCTGCGCAGGATTTTCTCTAGTTGCAGTAAGCAGGAGGCTACTCTGCAGTTGCGGTGCAGGGGCTTCTCGCTGCGGAGCTCAAGCTCTAGGGTGTACACAGGCTTCAGTAGTTGCAGCACAAGGTCTACAGTAGTTTCGGCTCTCGGGCTCTAGAGCACAGGCTCAGTAGTTGTGGCGTACCGCCTTTCACTGCTCCACAGCATGTGGGAATCTTCCTGGATCAGAGATCGAACCCACGTCTCCTGCCTTGGCGGGCGATCTCTTTAGCGCTGAGCCACCAGCGAAGCCCTGTTTATTTACTTGTGTTCACTATTAGTCTAGTTGATTTACAGTGTTGTGTTAGTATCAGGTGTACAGCAAAGAATTCAGTTTATATATGTGTGTGTGTGTGTGTGTGTGTGTGTGTACTTTTTCAGAGTCTTTTCCCTTCTAGATTATTGTAAGATCATAAACACAGTCCCCTCTGCTCCGGCTTTCTAATAACTGTTAGGACGCATGCGTTGTCCTGAAGCAGGACTCGGCCAGGCTCACGGATGTCTCGCTTGGGCGCGCGCGTGTAAGAGCTGCTGTCGCAAACTTGATATGCACAAAAAACGAAGACAGACTCCATCCTTGTGACGTGGGAGTATTGGGCTCTGTAAACTAAGGCTCTGCATTTTACAAAAGAGCTGACCAGCAGGTTACTTAAAGTAGCAGACTCCCCGTTTTAACGTGAAATGTCAGGCACTCTGCACCTCGATCTCTGCAAGGGTATCCCCGTAGGAAGGAAGGGGAGCACCGGTGAGTTTCTTGGGAAGGATGCAGTTTTGCCTCTGGGCATCTACTGATTTCTGTGACTGTGGGCTGGTCCCTTAGCAAGGATTCCTAATATTCCCCACCAGTATTCCCATAGAAGAAGAGTCCCCCTTTTTATTGGGGCATAGTTACTTTACAATATTTTGTTAGTTTCTGCTGTACAGCAAAGTGAATCAGCTATATCTCTCTATATATCTGGGTTTCCCAGGTGGCGCTAGTGGTAAACAGCACACTTTCCAATGCAGGAGACATAAGAGACATGGGTTCAGTCCCTGGGTTGGGAAGATCCCCTGGAGAACGGCACAGCAACCCACTCCGGTATTCTTGCTTGGAGAAGCCCATGGATAAATCCCTGGTGGGTAAAGTCCGTAGGGTCAGAAAGAGTTGGACATGACTGGGGCAAAAGCATACATGCAGGCACACATATATGCCCTCCCTCTTGGGTCTTCCTCCCACCATCCCCCGTTTCAACCCTCTAGTCATCACAGAGCACTGAGCTGAGCTCCCTGTGCTATACAGCAGCTTCTCCCTAGCTATCTAGAACCATCTCCTTTTAAACCCAGCTGCTAAGACAGACACAAAGTCTGTAATTAATACTCTTGCCCAATCTAAAAATTATAGCGACTTTCATGTGACTTTCAGCTCGTATTTGTCTGACAACCACCCTCTTGCCTGCTCCAAGTCAGTTCCTTTCCTTTCTTTTTTTAAAATTTGTTTTTAATTGGAGGATAATTGCTTTACCAGGTAGTATTGGTTTCTGCCATACAACAATGTGAATCAGCCATAAGTATATATATATATATATGTATATATATGTTCCCTCCCTCTTGAGCCTCCCTCCCACCTCCCCATGCCACCCCTCTGGAGAGCACTGGGTTGAGCTCCCTGTGTCATACGGCAACTTTCCATTAGCTGTTTATTTCACATATGGTAATGTGTATGTTTCAATGCCACTCTCAGTTTGTTCCACCTTCTCCTTCCCCCACTGTCACCACAAGTCTCTTCTCTATATCTGTCTCTATTCATGCCCTGCAAATAGATTCAGCCACTAAAAGGAATGAATGTGAGTCAGTTGAACTGAAGCGGATGAATCTAGAGCCTGTTTTACAGAGTGAAGTAAGCTCCTCCATCCATGGGATTTTCCAGGCAAGAATACTGGAGTGGGTTGCCATTTCCTTCTCCAGGGGATCTTTCCGCCTCAGGGATCGAACCCTGGTCTCCCCACATTGTAGGCAGATGCTTTTACTATCTGAGCCACCAGGGAAGTACAATGTACATCAATATCGTACATTAATGCATATATATGGAATCTAGAAAGACGGTACTGATGAACCAAGTTCCTTTTCCATGCCTCGATTCTTGGAGTGGATTGATGAGTGGCCTTGGATCCCCATTTCAATCTGCCCTGGAATTCCTCCATTGCTGATCTGCATCCACCAGTATCTTCTTTTTTCATTGAGACACAAAGCATATTATCAGGTGCTTCCGTCTTATAGCTTGGCTACTGTGGCTTTTTTTTTTTTTTTAAACTAAGCTCATCTTGTTTCATCGTCAGACAGCAAGGATTTAGCCTAGATGGTGTCAACTTTCAGTGGTGTTTTTATTTTATTACCATGGAATGGTTCTAGGCAGCGCATAGGTAAATGTCTTAGCTAAGTGCTTTTGAATCCCAGACCCATTCTTGGATTCTACTTGTGTCCCCTCTCGATGGAATTCAAATAAACAGTTCTCTGGCGTGAAAGGCCCTCTATTAGATTTATTTCTAAATTCGCTTAAGGATGTCAGGTAGCACGCTGGGATGTGAAGAGAAGGCACAAGTGATCAGCTTCGGTAGCTGTGGTGAATTAGTCTGGATCTACTGGAAATGCAAAGTTCAGACAGCACAGAAGGAATCGATTGAACTAGTGGCTCGGAGTGAATGGAAAGGGCAGGTGTACTTTGTGCTTTATCGGCGGAGAGATGGACGTGCATTGAGCATATCATAAATATGCAGCCTCAGGACTTCCCTGGCAGCCTGGGCGTGCATGCGTGCTAAGTCACTTCAGTTGTGTCAACCCTTTGCGACCCCATGGACTGTAGCCCGCCAGGCTCCTCTCTCCATGGGATTCTCCAGGCAAGAGTACTGGAGTGGGTTGCCATTTCCTTCTCCAGTGATTGATACTCCATGCTTCCACTGCAGGAGGGTGCAGTTTCAATCCCTGGTCTGGGAACTAAGATCTCACATGTCCCTGGTTGATTATTGAACTTGAAATTCCTGCCTGATTTAGGGGGTCTGAAATGTAAGGGTGAAGGTGTCTGCTTTTTGTGGCTTTCCAAGTCAGTCTTTTATTTATTTATTTATTTAAAAACTATATGTGTGTGTGTGTGTGTGTGTATGCATTTTCTATTTTTATTTATTTATTTGGCTACACCAGGTCTTGGTTGAGGTATACAGAATCTTTATTTGCTGCATGTGAACTCTTAGTTGTGGCATGTGGGCTCTAGTTTCCTAACCAGGGATGAACTCCCCCATGCCCTACATTGGAAGGGTGGAGTTTTTTAACTGATGGACCACCAGGGAAGTCCCTTATTTTATTTATTTCTTTATTTTTACTATCCTTGCTTCCCTGGAATAAATTCCACTTGATCATGGTCTATGATTCTTTTATGTTGTTAATTTCATTTTGCTAATGTTTTGCTGAGGATTTTTGTATCTGTGTTCATCAGGGATATTAGCCTGTCGTTTTCTCTTTTGCGGTGGCTTTGCTGGTTTTGTTATGAGGGGAAGACTGGCCTTGTCAAATGAGTTTGAAAGTGTTTTCTTCTCTTCTGTGTTCTGGGAAAGAGTCTGGATCCAAGTCAGTCTTTTCAAAGCAAGGAGAGCATCTCTAGCTTTATTCCATTGAAAGAGTCAAAGGTTGGTCAGAGTAGAACATTCTAAAAAGTGTGAAAACAAGTTTTCAAAGCATTGTTGTTCAGTCACTCAGTCTTGTCCAACTCTGTGACCCCATGTTCTGCAGCACACCAGGCTTCCCTGCCCTTCACTGTCTCCCAGAGCTTGCTCAAACTCATGTCCAGGGAGCTGACAGTGCCATCCAGTCATCTCATCCTTTGTCGTCCCCTTCTCCTTCTGCCCTCAATCTTTCCCCACATCAAGGTCTTTTCTAATGAGTTGGCTTTTTGCATCAGATGGCCAAAGTATTGGAGTTTCAGCTTTAGCATCCGTCCTTCCAATGAGTATTTAGGGTTGGTTTCCTTTAGGATGGACTGTATTGATGTCCTTGCTGTCCAGGGGACTCTCAAGAGTCTTCTCCAGTGCTTGCTTCGGCAGCACATATACTAAAATTGGAACGATACAGAGAAGATTAGCATGGCCCCTGCGCAAGGATGACACGCAAATTCGTGAAGCGTTCCATATTTTTAGACCACAAGCCACAAGGAAAGAAGACGAAGTTTGAATAGTTTCTTCTATCCCTGTCTCTCCCTCTTCCATTTGAAAGAAAGGACTCTGGGGTTTTTACTCTGTTACCTGATCAATGACAGAGCCTTCTGAGGACATTCCAAGACAGTATACAGCCCTGTGGTCTACTTGGAAATCCGTATAGATAACATTTCAAGGGAGATAACCCTGTTGGTGTTGACTGGATATTCGTATAAACTTTTTAAAGAGATGAGTGATAGAGCTAACCCTTATCTGTAAGTTTTGAATTTATATTGTTTCTTCCCATGTACAAAACCATTTTTTTCCTACGGAGTTTTTTTTTTTTTTTTTGCGTTGGGGGGGTGTAAAGGAAGGCAGAATGTTTTATCATGATTTTTGCTTCAGCAATTTTGGGACAAATTAAAAGTCCTAGAACTCTGGTGCCAGCTTTGTAAAAAAAAAAAAAAAAAGAGTCTTCTCCAGCACCACAGTTCAAAAGTGTAACATTTTTGAAAGTCCAAAATGTAATGGAGCAAAATAAGCCAAATTTGGAGTCGGTGACGTGGTAGAGCTAAAGAAAAGGGGAATGTGAGAAACAGGTACACAGACACACATACACACACACACACACATTCCATGGAAAAAGTTAAAGGATGCTGGAATAGAATCATAATGTTTGATGCCCCCTGGGCATTAAAAAAAAACCACTTCTGAGGTTTTCTTTTCCATGTGGCAGAAACGATTTGCATCTCTCCTGGACAAAAGTTGTTTTCAGCTTGTCAGTCTTCTGCAACTTAACATCTCCGTTTGCAGAGTCTGGGCCCCGATCAATAGTAAACGGTGAGCCCAGCGGAGTCCTGTTTCCCAGGAGGATCCCATGACATTTTCATGCGGCTGTTGGATGTTCTCACAGGATCTTGAAAGGGCAGGTGGTGAGCTTGTTGCCTTACTTCCAAACCGTGCACAGTTTATCTTACCAGGTTGCATTCTTTAAAGGCAGATGGGCTGACAGAAAGATTGGAGGGAAGGAGGCAGGGTGAGGGTGGTGACTCGGGGTGAGGAGCCCTGACTCCTGGCCAAGGACTCGCCCCCCGGTGCAGGGCTAGTGCCCTGTGGCTAGGACTTCCAAGTGCCCACAGGAAAATGTCGATCCAGGTCTTTATGGGAAAAGTCCCAATTTTAAAAATTTGGGCAACTAGTTCATTAACAAAAATGGATAATGTATGTGTCAGGGAGGGGAAGATTCTTCCCACCCCTACCTTTCTTGAGAGCTCCTGGCTGAACTAATTATAAAATAGGCACAAGACAGATGAGTGGGGCGGGGTGGGGGGTGGGGAAAGAAACACATTCATGTGCGTGGAGGTCTCATAGGAGGTCTCATAGAAATGGGACCTAAGAAGTGACCAAGGCAGGCAAATTTTATACTTTTTAGACAAAGAAACAATACCTTTTTTGAAATTTTTAAATTTTTTTTATTGGAGTATAGTTGCTTTACAGTGTTGCATTACTTTCTCCTGTACTGCAAAGTGAATCAGCTATGTGTTTTCATATATCCCAAGAATTTGAGAATTTGAGGTTGGCAGGAAAAAGAAACTTAGATGTGGGTGCTGCTCAATGAGCAGAGAATCTAAACAGAGTTGGGGATTGGGGTCATCAAGTGCAGAGGTAACATGGTTTTGTGTGCAAGCTTCTTGACCTGAGTCCCCCATCTCTTATGACAGTGATGTCCTTCTACATGCAAATAAAGGGAGGGAACCTTTCTCAAGGGACCTTTATGTTTTGCTTCAGGTAGACAGAGAGGAGGGTCAGAGTGTCCCTCTTGCATTGGCTGTTTCTTTTCTAAATTTTATTAAAATATAATTAATATACAATGTTGTATTAATTTCTGCTGTACAACAAATTGAGTCAGTTATGCAATATGTATTCTTGTTCGTATTCATCTCCATGATGGTTTATCACAGGATATTGAATATAGTTCCCTGTGCTATACAGTAGGACCTTGTTGTTTATCCATTTTATATATAAATAGTTGCTTCTGATAACCCCAAACTCCCATTCCCGCCCTTGCCCATCCTCCTCGTTGGCAACCACATGTTTCTTAAGTGATTTAAATTCAAAATAGGCAGTATACTGTTGAGACACACTTGGGGGGCAGCCTGCCCTGGGCCCCACTCTAAAGAGTGATTGACTAGACCCTGTTCTGGCACAGTCGGGAGAGCGGTGGGAATCGGGCTGAGGAGGAGAATGGTCCATTCACATCCAACCCTGGGGTTTGCTTACTGTGTGAAGATGCTCTAATGGGTGGTAACTGAGTACCTTGTCATTCCCTGGTGAGGCTGTAACCAAATCTGGCCTCTGTGCACCGATGCTGAATTGAATCTTGGAGACAACAGTTTTCAGTGAAGTAGAAGAGAATAGCTTGTACCTTGCCAGGCACAGCATGTCATGTTACAGAGGGCTAAGCCCTCAAGACTGTGTGCCCTGCCCTGGAGGTGGTCTGTTAGTTCAGTCAGTTCAGTCGCTCAGTTGTGTCCAACACTAATGGACTGTAGCACGCCAGGCCTCCCTGTCCATGACCAACTCCTTAGCTTGCTCAAACTCATGTCCATCACGTCGGTGATGCCATCCAACCATCTCATCCTCTGTCATCCCCTTCTCCTCTCACCTTCAATCTTTCCCAGCATCAAGTCTTTTCTAGTGAGTCAACTCTTTGCATCAGGTGGCCAAAGTATTGGAGCTTCAGCTTCAGCATCAGTCCTTCCAGTGAATATTCAGGATTGATTTCCTTTAGGATTGCCTGGTTTGATCTCCTTGTAGTCCAAGGGACTCTCAAGAGTCTTCTCTCAACACCACAATTCAAAATCATCAATTCTTTGGCACTCAGCTTTCCTTATAGTCCAACTCTTACATCCATACATGACTACTGGAAAAACAATAGCTTTAACTAGATGGACCTTTGTTGGCAAAGTAATATCTCTGCTTTTTAATATGGTGTCTAGGTTGGTCATAGCTTTTCTTCCAAGGAGCAAGTGTCTTTTAATTTCATGGCAGCAGTCACCATCTGCAATGATTTTGGAGCCCAAGAAAATGAAGTCATCACTGTTTCCATTGTTTCCCCATCTATTTGCCATGAAGTGATAGCACCTTATGCCATGATTTTAGTTTTTTGAATGTTGAATTTCAAGCCAGCTCTTTCACTATCCTCTTTCACTTTCATCAAGAGGCTCTTCAGGTTCTCTTCACTTTCTGCCATAAGGGTGGTGTCATCTGCGTATCTGAGGTTATTGATATTTCTCCCGGCAATCTTGATTCCAGCTTGTGCTTCATGCAGCCTGGCATTTTGCGTGATATACTCTGCATAGAAGTTAAATAAGCAGGGTTACAATATACAGACTTGATGTACTCCTTTCCTGATTTGGAACCAGTCCATTGTTCCATTTCTGGTTCTAACTGTTGCTTCTTGACCTGCATTCAGATTTCTCAGGAGGCAGATCAGGTGGTCTGGTATTCCCATATCTTGAAAAATTTTCCACAATTTGTTGTGATCTACACAGTCAAAGACTTTGGCTTAGTCAATAAAGCAGAAGTAGATGTTTTCCTGGAATTCTCTTGCTTTTTCTATGATTCAGCAGATGTTAGAAATTTAATTTCTGGTTCCTCTGCCTTTTCTAAATCCAGCTTGAACATCTAGAAGTTCATGGTCCACGTACTGTCAAAGCCTGACTTGGAGAATTTTGAGCATAACTTGGCTAGTGTGTGAGATGAGTGCAATTGTGTGATAGTTTGAACATGCTTTGGCATTGTCCTTCTTTGGGATTGGAATGAAAACTGACCTTTTCCAGTCCTGTGGCCAACTGCTGAGTTTTACAAATTTGTTGGCATATTGAGTGCAGCCCTTTCACAGCATCACCTTTTAGGATTTGAAATAGCCTATCTGGAATTCCATCACCTCCACTAGCTTTGTTTGTAGTGTTGCTTCCTAAGACCCACTTGACTTTGTATTCCAGGGTGTCTGGCCCTAGGTGAGGCATCGCACTATCATGGTTATCTGGGTCATGATGATCTTTTTTGTATAGTTCTTCTGTGTATTCTTGCTGTCTCTTCTTAATATCTTCTGCTTCTGTTAGGTCCATAGCATATCTGTCCTTTATTGTGCCCATCTCTGCTTGAAATGTTCCCTTGGTGTCTCTAATTTTCTTGAAGAGATCTCTAGTCTTTCCCATTCTGTTGTTTTCCTCTATTTCTTTGCACTGATCACTGAGGAAGGCATTCTTATCTCTCCTTACTATTCTTTGGAAGTCTGCATTCAAATGAGTGTATCTTTCTTTTCTCCTTTGCCTTTTGCTTTTCTTCTTTTCTCAGCTATTTGTAAGGCCTCCTCAGACAACCATTTTGCCTGTTTGCATTTCTTTTTCTTGGGGATGGTCCTGATCACTGCCTCCTGTACAGTGTCATGAACCTCTGTCCATAGTTCTTCAGGCACTCTGTCTATCAGATCTAGTGCCTTGAATCTAGTTGATACTTCCATGGTATAATTGTAAGGGATTTGATTTAGGTCATACTTGAATGGTCTAGTGGTTTTCCCTACTTTCTTAGGAAAGAATTTTATAGAAATGATTCAAAGAGGAGAATGTGATCAAATTCTGAGCATTCTTCTGATTAGTTGGTGGGGAGGTAAATGGGAGCCAGTATCATCAATCTTCTGATTCCAACAAGTCTGGGGTCTACATGCTGGTGGGGAGCAGACAGTTAACTTCTCTTACCTAGTGGGAGTTTCTGTATTTGTAAAACAACTCGTAGGACTTGGCTCAGAATATTATCTGTAGCCCTTGAGGAGGAACTAAAGGTCCTCGACTTTGTTTAATGGCTAAAGTATTATTCTTTGTTTTGCTTGACTGTCTTCCTTTCTGCATTTTCTCCTTAATTTGATTGAATTTATTCTTTGACAAAAGTTTTTCTACAGACAAAAGGCAGGTGGAGGACATGGGAGGGAATTTATTCTGGGAAGACCTCATGGGGTCCTGCTCAGTTACAAGCTAAGGATGGCATCCATGAATAGGGTCGTGCCTGGCATCCAGTAGATGCTACCTTGTGTGCCATGAGGGGAAAAGGATTTCGAGACTCTCTCCTGGTGGACAGCAGGTGTTATGGTTTTGGTTTGTTCCATGAGGTTGGTTTCTCTTGCACTTTGCTTCATCACTTTGGAGTGCCTTTCCTGAAGGTCTCTAGAGTGTGGGGAGATGCTTACAGATCCATGGAAAGACTTCTGTCCTTGGCACAGGTGGAATCCTCCTCCTAACCATCACTGACCCTATTGCTTGGGGCTCCATCTCATTCTTCCTTCTGTAAGATGGGGTGACTACAGTGCTTACTGCGTCTGATGGGTGAGATGATGTATGAGAGGCGGCGTATGATGTATGAGAGATGCTATACATGAGGTGATGTATGAGAGCCCCCCAGGACCACCTTGAAGCCTCACCAGCTCGCCTTGCACACTGCACACTCAGACGAAGCATGTGATGCAAATTGGTTCTGGGAGGGGAGGGGGAGGAGGACTTGATTGAGTGCTAACTCATTTTACAGATGGGGAAACTGAGGCCAGCCCCCCCTCCCTGTGGTGACTCTCTTAGTTTGTATCATTGCAGTACTTTCCTGCTTGGTCACAATGATCACCTAATGTCATGCCTGTGCAGCATGATGGAATGCTCTTACTTGGAAGTCGCTCTGGGTTTTTCTCTATTCCTTGTGAGGAGTCAGTGGAGATGCAAATGTGCTCCCCTTCTTATTTTTAGGTGCCAAACAAAACCTTTTCCTTACCCAGAACATACTTCCATCCCCAGTAAGTTGCAAATCTCAGGTAGACAACGTTTAGCAGGGACCTAAGACCAAGAGCAAAAGGCTTCATTCCTGTAACTCTGCAGAAAACAGAACAGTTTGCATGTGGACCTCTGCAAAATTCGCACCTGGCAGTATCAACCCAGAACCTGTGTGCAAAACATCTGACAGGTGCTTTCAAGCCTAGGTTCTCTGTTAAGACTTGTTTTATGAAAACAGATCTGTGGGACTTCCCTGGCGGTCTAGTACTGACTTTTCCTTCCAATGCAGGTGGTATGGGTTTGATCGCTGCTCCAGGAACTAAGATCCCACATGCCTTGAGGCCAAAAAACCGAAACATAAAACAGAAGCAGTATTGTAACATATACTTTTTTTTTTATTGCTTTTGCCATACAATGACATGATATCGCCATGGGTGTACATATGCTCCCCCTCCAGGACCCCCCTCCCTCCTCCCTTCCGACTCCCTCCCCTCTGGAAATCTCGGTGCAGCAGCCCCGAGCAACATATACTTTTAAAATGGTCCACACACACAAAAATCTTAAAAAAAAGAAAATAGATCTATTATAGAGTGGATAAACAAGGTCCTACTGTATAGCACAGGAAACTGTATTCAATATCCAGTGATAAACCATAATGGAAAAGATTATAAAAAAGAATGTGTATGTATGTATAACTGAGTCACTTTGGCTGTATAGTAGAAATTAACATGATATTGTAAGTCAGCTGTACTTTAATAAAATTTTTAAAAAGGAAACTGATTTTGGATTGTATAGAAGCTTGGTTAATGCAGAACATGTGAAGCTTCTGGACAAGCTGGCCAACTTGAGTGTTGGTCAGCAGCGATGGCCCCCAGGTAGTGACAGCCAGCCTGGGGCAGATGGCTGGTTGCAAGGTATCTGTGTATAACCTTCCTTTTGTCTCATCATGTGGTTCTGACACATCAGCAGGCATGAGAATTCTGCACTAGAATACGTGCTGTGTGTTATTGGAAGCTTAAGGGATTTTTCAAGATAATCCGGAGTACATACAATTTTTACCTTAGGTTCTCACCTCTTTTTCTGTTTTTACTGGAGCACAGTTGCTTTACTGTGTTGTGTTAGTTTCTGCTGTACAGCAAAGTGAATCAGCTGTGCATATACACATGTCCCCTCTTTTTTAGCTTTGCTTACCATTTAGGTCTCCACAGAGCACTGAGTAGAGTTTGATGTGCTGTAACGTTAGTTACCTATTTTATGCATAGTGCCAATAGTGCTCGTATGCCAATCTTAATCTCCCAGTTCATGCCACATCCCTCAACCCCCTTGGTGTCCACACATTTGTGCTCTACGTCTGTGTCTCTGTTTCTGCTTTGCAGATAAGATCATTCTACCATTTTCTAGATTCCACACAGGGCTTCCCTGGTGGCTCATATGGTAAAGAGTCTGCCTGCAATGTAGGAGACCCAGATTCGATTCCTGGGTGGGAAGATCTCCTGGAGGAGGGCATGGCAACCCACTCTAGTATTCTTGCCTGGAGAATCCGATGGACGGAGGAGACTGGTGGGCTACAGTACATGAGGTCGTAAAGAGTCAGACACTACTGAAGCGACTTAGCATGCATGCACGCAGATTCCACATATATGTTAATATACGGTATTTGTTTTTTCTTTCTGTTAATTTCACTCTGTCATACAGAGTAAATGAGGTTCCCACCTCTTCTCTCTCCTCCACATGGTAAGCAGTGGGGGCCTGAGACACACAGATGTCCTATTAAATAAATGAAATTTATTCTCTTTTATCCAGTGGAAATGTTTTTAGGGATATCAAAGTCTAGGATCTCTCCATATCAGAAAATCAGGAAACATCCTTAAAAGATGAAAGCTAACAAAGCAGAAGGTGGTCCGGCTATATTCTGAGATCTATCTGTGTCCTGTTCTGTGGCTGTGCATAAGTTTTTTCTGTGTCTTCCAGACCTCCTTACTTCTATTCCATGGGCTGTTTGTTTGAGTTAAAACATCACACTTGAGCCTTCCATGGTGGCTCAGCGGTGAAGAATCCACCTGCCAATGCAGGAGACACAGGTTCGGTCCCTGATTCGGGGAGATCTCACTGGAGCAACTGAGTCTGTGGGCCACAACTCCTGAGCCTGCGCTGTGGAGCCCCGGGAGCCACAACTACTGAGCCCACAACTACTGAAACCTGAATGCTCTAGGCTGGACTGTCCGTGCTCTGGCGCAAGAGAAGCCATCGCAGTGAGAAGCTTGTCCACCACAACCAGAGAGTAGCCCCCACTCACCGCAGGCCTGTGCAGCAGCAAAGACCCAGCACAGCTGAAAATTAATAAATAAATATATATATATATATATGTATATTTTAAATCACATTCATTCTGAAGACTCAGAAGAAAACACCTGTCCCGGGAAATTTAGCAGGTTCATTACTGGTTCCTATAAATGTTTGCCATCCAGAGTGGGATGGGGGAGATCCAGAAAGAGGAAGAGGAGGGAGAGGGAAGAGGAGGAGGAAGGGAGGAAGAGAAGGGGTGAGAGAGGTTGAGAAATTGGTTCTTCCAGAAAGAACTCTAAAACCAGGGGTGGAGAAATAGCTTTTCATACAGATACAACTTAGAAACAGGCATCAGAATTAGAAGGAGGAAAGAGCAGAAGGAGAGAGTAATCCAACATGTTAGACACACACGCAGAGAGAAAGAATGATTTGGGGCCATGCTGGTCCTAACCTCACCTGTGAGATGCCCAGCATGCGATAGCCAAGCAGCTGCCGGTGGCAGGGCACTTCGAGTCATTTTCAGAAAGAGACAAGTCTGTCACATAAGTAAATGTAGGAAAAAGACAGAAGTACCAGTGCATCTGGAGTGATTTTAAAAACTGCACGGCAGATGAGATGCATAGTTGGATCCTAAAGGAGCTGAGGGCAGAGTCGGGGAACGGATGCCGAGGGCTGGCAGTGGGCATCTGCCCTCCTAGACAGAGGCTGATGGTCCTTTTGAAAGGGATTCAATCAAAGAACCCCCCAGAGCCTCTTCTATTTCCAGATTCCCAATCAGTCCCACAGCAGGCTCTTCGAGAATGAGGCTCAGTCTACAGTGAACGGGGAGGAGTGTCCGGGCATCTGACACCAGCCCCACTAAGGCTTGAGGAAGTCTTTATTTTCCGTGAGATCTCTCCTCTTTAGGCTCGTGGCTGGGTGAGGAGTTAATCCTGGGGCCTTTGCATGTGGTACACCATAGCTCTGCCCTTCCAGGTGGCTGACTCTCCCCCTTATCCCTGGTCTGTGTTGCCTGTGCTTCTCTTTGGAGGCTTAGGACACCATAGCATTCTTGTCAGTGTCTAGGAAGCCCTTGTCTCTCATTTAAAAACAATGTTGACTTCATTTGAAAACAATGTTACTTCCCTGGCGGTCCAGGCTCCGTGTTTTCACTGCAGAGGGCACCGGTTTGATCCCTGATTAAGGAACTAAGATCTTCCATGCTGGTGAAGTACAGTCAAAATGTTAAAAAAAAAAAAAAAAAAAGGTGTTAATTTCCAAAGTTAAATGTATACCAGAGTGGATTATGCAGAGCACTTCTTTGTAACTTTTCTCTAGTAACTGCCAGTTCTAGCAAGCAGGATAGAGGTGAGATACAGGACAAAGAAATCTTGTGGAGTCATTTTTCAATGGGCATTTGTTAAACTGTGATGGGATTGGGATCTCAGATCTTTCTACACAGTTCGGAAAAAAATTCTGTCCATCTGTTTTCCATCATAGTGAAAGGAGGCTTTGTGAAGTGATGTGGACTTAAAGTGGTGTTTTAGATGTGACTATTTGATTACTGCACAATTTATTTTAATTTTTAATGACTAGCCTCAGCCTCTTGATTGTTTTAGGGAAGTTTGGAGAGTATTGAAAAGAAGGAAGATTAGTCTCTCCAGGAATCTTTTTCATCTTTCCATCAGCCACTGTAATAAACACACTGAAAAGTTTGTAAAACATCAATGACAGTTTCATGAATTGTTATAAAGCTCTGCTTTGGGTAAACCACCTTACAGGACAACATAGGAAACCTTGTAATACCAATGTGCTGCTTCTTAAACACATAAGAAGCACATAAGAAGCTTCCTGTCCATCTCCATGCAGATACCACTACATAGACACACAGGGGAGTCACTTTTACCTGAGTATAGACCCCAAACAATCAGCTTTAGCTTATCCTTTTATAGCCTTTGGCTATACTGGTTGTGTATTTCTACTGAGAAAAATGCGTACACTCAGCAAATAAGGTAAAACAAATTCTTATCAATACCCCCACCCCAAAAGGTTTTAGAGATAACAAGTGTTCGCACTTAGGTGTGAAAATCCTCCGACTTGGGGAAACAAGATTTTCAAGTGAGGCAGTGCAGACTGCATTGAACACAAGTTCATTTGGCAACTTTCGACTTTCACAAAGATCAGGGTGAGATATCTGTGGCCCTTTGGTCAAAGGTCATTGCCAGTCTAACACCTGTTTTGGGGAGGCCCTTGAACTAAAAGCAGTTTTCACATTTGAAAATGGTTTAAAAATCAAAAGAAGGATATTTCATGCCAGGTGAAAATTAGATGCGATTCCCATTTTAGTGTCCAGATAAAAAGTTTTATTGGAATCTGGCCATCAGTCAGTTGTAGTTTTGGCTGCTTTTTGCTACAGTGTGAGTTGAATGGGCTTCCCAGGTTGCTCAGTGGTAAAGAATCTGCCTGACAATGCAGGAGATGCAGGAGACATGGGTTCAATCCCTAGGTTGAGAAGATCCCCTGGAAGAGGAAATGGCAACCCACTTCAGTACTCTTGCTTGGAAAATCCCATGGGCCGAGGATCCTGGTGGGCTGCAGTCTGTGGGGTCACAAAGAGTCGGACACAGCTTAGCAACTGAGCACACACATGCGCAGAGTTGAGTAATTGTGGATTGACATTATGGCTTGAAAAACCCAGAACCTTGGCTATCTGGTCCTTTTCAGAAAGAGTTCCTGCCCATGATATAGACTGTGATGTGGATGCCTGCTGATATTGTACAGTGCCCGGCATGCGCAGCTGTAGGGAAGCGGCATGTAGACATACATGTATTTTGCAAAATCAAGCAATGCTATCATCCTGTAATTTATTTTGTAAAGGCAGACACTTTGCTTGTCTTTGGGCTTCCCTTGTGGCTCAGCTGGTAAAGAATCCGCCTGTAATGCGAGAGACCTGGGTTTGATCCCTGGGTTGGGAAGATTCGCTGGAGAATGGAAAGGCTACCCACTTCAGTATTCTGGCCTGGATAATTCCATGGACTGTAGAGTCCATGTGGTTGCAAGGAGTTGGACAGGACTGAGCAACTTGCACTGCACTGCGTTGCTTGCTTGTCTCTAATTTTTCACAATGGCAAATAATGCTGTGGTCAACATCATTGGTCTTTTAGACCAGCTTCTGATGTTTCTAAAGTTACAGTGATCTCCAGCTGGGAGCGGTATAAATACCGGCATGTGTACCATGTTATCCACAATGTGGCAACTTGTGATAAATGAACAATTTTTCAATTTACTATTTATGATGGCAGCCTGAAAGAGGAAAGTCTCTTCTGAGTGGCGGAAAAAGAAAAAAAAAGTATCTATAATGAGTTGGGAGGTTTTCAAATTGTAAATGTGAAAAGCGAGTCAACTTATTTCCAAATAATGGGGAAACTGTTCAGCATGGAGAAAATATCTTTTTGCACATGCCTGGATTAGCTCCATATGCAAATTGGGTCCTGATTCCTTCTGTAGAAATCGTTTTTCCCTGCAGATAGCAACATCTGCCTTTGGCTACATCTAAGCTGGATGTTTGAACCAAAGGATCCAGAATAGAGATTGTATCTTCTGAACGGCACTAATATTTGCATGAACATTGAGATGTTGTTCTCTCCAAGGTAAATAATTCACCTGAGTTTCACCCTTCTTCATTGCTGAGATCAACATGCACCAGTAACTGCTCATGAAATGTGTTTTTATCATGATGGAATCTGTTGGAACCCATCAAAGTGGCTGCTGCTATTTCTTGATGGCCCTTTTCTTTTTAAAAGGATTTCCCTTAAGGAAATCAACCCTGAATATTCATTGGAAGGATGATGGTAAAGCTGAAGCTCAGCTTTGGCCACATGATGTGAAGAACTGACTCATTGGAAAAGACCCTGATGCTGCTGGGAAAGATTAAGGGCAGGAGGAGAAGGGGGTGACAGAGGATGAGATGGTTGGATGGCATCACTGAGTCAGTAGACATGAATGAGGGCAAACTCCTGGAGATAGTGGACAGGGAAGCCTAGTGTGCCAGAGCCCATGGGGTCGCAAAGAGTTGGGCATGGCTTAGTGACTGAACAACAACAAAAATTAAGAAAAGTATTTGCTTTGTTTTTTGCTGTGGAAAGGTCCTCAGTTTGTGTGTCCTTGCTTACATATTAATAACTTATAGTTCATAGTAAATATACATTAAAACATTAAAACATACCAAAAGCAGTACCAAATATGTAGCTCAGCCTGTTGACTTGCTAGCCTTCCTAAAAAGTCCTAATCCATCTGCAGAAAATTCCTTTGATGGAATGACCCCTCAGGCTCTTTTACTCAGGGAAGTATTTGAGAAAATATCTGGTTTCTACAGAGAACATGTTTGTAAGATGTTCTCTTCACACCTGGATCTCTATAAACAAAGACAAATTGAAACAGTGTTTCATAGCTCAACACTCCCCAAATGACAGTGGATGAGATGGTTGGACAGAATCACCAACTCAATGGACGTGAGTTTGAACAAACTCCAGGAGCTGGTGAAGGACAGGGAAACCAGGCATGCTGGAGTCTGTGGGGTTGCTGAGTTAGACACAACTGAGTGACTGAGCAACAACACCTCCCCAAACCCCACACAGTGCACATCTTATATTTACATGAAACTTGTCTGTTGGTTTGGTCCCTCCTCTGTCTTCAAGTCATGCTCCACGTCATGACCCCGACAATGTCAGTGTGAGCCCTGGAGAGAGATCCACTCCTGCTTTCAGATCTGGGCATCTACATTCCTCAGTTCTCACATTCAAGAACTCCAAAACTTAAGTCAGAGGTCTGAGTTTTCCAAGCTGAGGTCTCCTAATACGTGGAAGGTTCCATTGCAGTGAAAGCTCTTAGCAAACAGAAGGCTGTGGTTGTGTCTGTGAGTGTTTTTCTCTTGGCTGTTGCAAACATTCCCAAGTACCCCTAATTTGACAAGTTCGGAAGGGTGTGTAGTGTGGCTTTGTGGAGAGCCTGTGGGTGCGTTCAGGTGGTCATTCAGCGAGAAGGGAAATGTCAGCTCTGGTTATTTTTTTTTACCATTTTGATTTTAAATTGTATTCATTTTTGGCCGCACTGGGTCTTTGCTGCTGCATGCAGGCTCTCTCTAGTTGTGGCAAACTGGGGCTACTCTCTAGTTATGGCATACGCGCTTCTCATTTGTTGTGGCTTCTCTTGTTGTGGAACTTGGGCTCTAAGGCACGCAGGCTCAATAGTTGCGGCACATGGGTTTAGTTGCTCCAAGGCATGTGGAATCTTCCCAGGCCAGGAATTGAACCTGTGTCCCTTGCTTCGGCAGGCAGACTTCTAACCACTGAACCACCAGGAAACTCCTGCATATTTGGTAAAAAAAACACTTTATTAGTTTCAGGTATACAACAAAGTAATTCAGTTCTATATATGTTATGGGTATATACTCTTTTTTACATTCTTTTCCATGATGGTTTATCACAGAAGATTGTATGTAGTTCTCTGTGCCATACGGTAGATCCTTATTGTTTATCCATTCTATATATGCTAGTTTGCATCTTCTAATCCTAAACTCAGAATCCACCCCTCTGTCACCTTCAGTGGCAACTACACGCCCCTTCTCTATGTGAGTCTGTTTCCGGTTCGTAGATAACTCCCTTTGTGTCATATTTTAGATTCCACATACAAGTGATATCGTATGATATTGGGCTTTCTCTGACCTACGTAGTTTGATAATCTCTGGGTCCATCCATTATTGCAGTTGGTATTGCTTCATTTGTTCTTATGGGTGAGTGATATTTCATTATATGTATGTACCACATCTTTATCCATTCATCTGTCGATGAACACTTAGGTTACTTCCATGTCTTGGCGATTGTGAATAGTTCAGCTCTGCTTATGTATTAACTGTTCAGTGTGGACATCCTTTGACTCAGTTTTCTTATCTGCCTAATGGATATTCGGATACGTTAGTCAAGGGAATGTTGCAAGATTCAAATGAGTCATCATGTAGGAAATACTAAGCCTGGTACCTGGCAAGGACTTGACCTCCATAAAAATAAGTTCCTAACTGCTATATTGTCTCCAGCCTCCCTGATCAATAACATTCACACAGTGACCAACTAGACCAAATAGGTTTTCTAAGTGGTAAAACTATATATTTAGGGGAGAGTCAGTGATGTTGTAATTTAGTAATTATATTGTGTATATAGGCATCATGGGTACTATTTCCACATAACTGTAGTAAAACCAAATCTAATTATATAAATAAAACAGTGAGCTTTTTGTAAAGTCAAAGCATACTCATTCCAAGATTTTTGGTTTTGGTTTGGTTTTAGATTCATGACTTAAAACGAAAGGAGGGATTTGCTTTTTCCTCTAAAAAACAGAAATATGGTTTTCTGCTTGTATGTGCTTGGTATTTAGTTATACATTGTAAAAGAGCTCATTTGTATCCTTAAAAGTAGTATTTTAAAAAACTATATGAAAAAAGCTGTATGTTTATACAGAAAAATGACAAAAATGAAATAATGTGGCATTTAGAACATGAAAATGGATCAGATGTGGCCGTACGGCCACAAGGGCTTTGAGATGTCCCTTTGTAAAGGTGGAAGTTGGAAAACCAGAGATGATTATAGTCTGATTTGTTGCATTACAAACTCCTGCCCATGATGGCACAGATAACCAGATAACTTTTTTTCTCCCCTCTGGAGCATCTGCCTTTTAATTACTGAGTCCATACTCCAGTCTAGTGCAAGAATGATTTACAACCTGAAAATGATAATTTTCCAATTATAAGAGGCAGGAAGGAAGGTGGCTGGGGTATAACAAGAAAAGGGATTTTGATAAGGACAATGGGATGAAATTGAACAAAGATAAAAGGAAGATGTGGGGACTTCCCTGGTGGTCCACTGGTTAAGACTCTGCACTTCCATTGCAGGGAACATGGGTCTGATCCCTGGCAGGGGAACTAAGATCCCACATGCTATATGGTGCAGGCAAAAAAAATAAATAAATAAGGAAGATGTGTGAGAACATGAAGGTCTTATTTCTTCCCTGTGGACTTCTTGCTGATCTGCATGGGGTGCTGCTGCTGCTTAGTTGCTCAGTCGTGTCTGACTCTTTGCAAACCTTTGGACTGTCATCCACCAGGCTCCTTTGTCCCTGGGATTTTTCAGGCAAGCCTACTGGAGTGGGTTGCCATTTTCCTCCTCCAGGGAGTCTTCTGGATCCAGGGATTGAGCCAGCATCTCCTACTGTCTCCTACATTGGCAGGAGTATTCTTTACCTGCTGAGCCATCAGGGAAGGGACCTTAAAACTTGTTGGCTTCATCTCAGAATACTCAGGGAGTCAGTTGAATGTTTTGAAAGTGATGATGACTCAAATGGCCCCTCACAATTACTTTTAATTTGCATAATTTAAAATGAGAAATTGAAGAAATTGAAGTAACCAGTCAAACTAAACTAAAACCTAAGTGCTCAAATTTTCCTAAACTAAAACTTTTCATTTGCCTATGCCTCATCCATGCTTCTGCTCAAGCCAGTTGTCCTGGTTGAGAGTCGTGTGGCCTGGTTTTACCTTCATAGGATTTTTTTTTTTTTTCATTTTTCCTCATTGGAAAAAACTTTTTTTGTTTTTTAATTTTCATATCTCCTTGCTGCTAGGACCAACTTATCAAAACAAGCCATTTTTATCTTAAGACTAAGCTGAAGTGTTTATGTACTAGGTGACAGTTCTTTTTATATATTAAGAAACAAAAATTGTCACTTCTGTGTCCTGATTCCTCCTCGGTTTCGTTTAAGGGTAGGTCCTTAAGGGACCATTTTCACCTGAAGTCTTTACAAAACTGCTGTGATAATGTTCAAAGGAACCATGAGGAAATTACCTTTGAGTATGTCAGATATCAAATATAAAGAAAATATCTGTAGCTCAGAGGTGAAATCCTCCTGGAATGAGTTATGATGCTCGTGGTCCATCCAGAGGGCAGTCAACTTTCACTTATTTACAAGTTCACTGAATAGATTAATAATGTGCAGATGATGCAAAGTCATGGCTGAGCCACAAATTACACGTAATGCAAACTGATGTAGAGCCAGCACATTCATTGCAGATAATATTCTCTTTTTCCTTCTTTAAAAACATGATAATTTGGGTGACTGAAGGTGAACGACTTGCTTTGGAGAAAATGTCATGTTTGGGTGATGATTTACTTATGAATAAAATCTAGTAAAATGATGGTGAACCTGGGGAATGAGGATTTTCAATGGAATTCTACTCTTAGGCTTGAAGTGTATCATGAGAGAACTGTCGTCTATAAAACTTAGTTACATGTTCAATACATCAGGATGTGAATTCCTTAAGCTTGTTCACCATCTTTGGCTACTTCTGTGTAAAACTCTAGTTACTAAGGGGACTGGTCTCCAGCAGTGATCTAACATAGGAAGTTCTGCTTGATGCAGTCAGGATGGGTTGTCATATGCTACACTAACAAATGGTCCCCTGAATTTCTGGTGTTCAAAACAACAAATTGTATAGCACAGGGAACTGTACTCAATGTTCGGTCATAACTTATAAGGTACCACTCTTTTGTAGAAAAGAATCTATATAAATATATTTATCTATATTTATATCTATATATGTCTGAATTACTGTGTTGTACACTTGGAACCAATATGATATTGTTAGATTGAGATACTGTCAACCTCAATAAAGAATAAATGGATTAAAAGAATACTCATATATTGAACTGTAAAAAATAAAACAATAAAAGATTTATGTCTTTTCACTCTATGCATTCTTTGAGTTTCAGCTGTGGATTCTGGCACTATTCTCACCCTGGGGCCCAGGCTGATCACATAGTGGAGGGAAAGAGAGGGTAGCTAAGTGTGCCCTGGCTCTTCATGCTGAAGGGACATACATCAATTTCTCACCTTTCGTTGGCCACGACCAACCACATGGCCAGGGTAGGGAAGTGAATTATTAGCATATGCCAGGAAGGAAAATGGGAACCAGATATTGTGAAGAGCCTTCACAATTGTCATTCCATGTCATTTATGGAAATGACTTTGTGGAGAGAAGTACAGATGTATTATGTTGGGATGAACACTATGAAGAAAGTTAAAGATGGTGAAAGGAGTGAAAAGTGACAGAGGATGTTGTTCAACAGAGGAAAGTTGGAAAGTGCATCTCTGATGAGCTAACTTGGTGAGAGGCCTGAGTGGAATGAGAAGATCAGCCACAAGGTTCTGTCTCTGTTACTTTGACACCGTCAAAGTTGTTGGCATTGAAGGCTTAATGAATGATTTTATGGTTGTCATGGACACGACTTCTATTTCCAGCTGTGTGATGGGATGTCTCGAATTAGACTGAGGTCTAATTACTGAGGTCAAGCAATGACATGCAATAACATTTTGTGCACCCCCCCACGCACCCCCACCCACACCCACACCCCTGCACACACTGTCTCTCTCTTACTGGAGAGACTAATGGAAGGCTAAAACTTGAAGAAAGAAGATGTATTGTTATCTGTTACCGAGAAGCAAACCACCCTCAGAGTTAAACTATTAAAACAATACTTTATCAATACTCTGTAATGGCTCCAATGAGAAAAGAGTCTAAAAAAAAAAAAGAGCGGATGTAAGTATATGTAGAACTGGTTCACTTTGCTGTACACCGGAAATTAACACAACATTACAAATCAGTTTTACTCCAATAAAAATTTAAGAAAATATATCATTATCCTTTATGGTTCTTGAAGTTGATGGGTTCAGCTGGGTCATTCTTGCTTGGGGTCCCCATTACCATTATAGGCAGATGGGGGCCAAGGCTGGAGTTACTGAGTCTCCTCTAACCTCAAATCTTGTCTGTTCATGTGGCAAACTTGGGTTTCCTCAAGCTTGGTGGCCTTAGGGTAGTCAGACTTCTTTAAGAAGGCACCTCTTTTCTTCCAGAATGATTATTCCCAGGAGACAGGCAGGAGAAGGTACCAGGCTCTTCAGACTGGAGCCTGGAGTGTGGCAGAGCATCACTCCAGCCATAGTCTATAGGTGAAAGCAATCACAGAACCTGTCCAGCTTCAAAGGCAGGCCTTTCACTGGATGTGCAGATATCCATAACCCATGGCAAAAACTGCATGCACTCGTGCACTGAGCATTCCTGATATCCTGAACCGCTTTCTGACTCAAGGCACGTCCTGATTTTGAGCCCCAGCTGAGAAGGAACAAAGGAGATCACAGCTGTTGGAAGTCTTTTGGACCTGGATGGATCAAACCTGAAGTTCAAGGTTATGAAGGCAGCAGGGACTGAGATTAAGAACCCAGGCAAGAGGGAAAAGCTTAGAAGTGAGCCCAACATTCTGCATCACTGCTTCTCCTGTTCCTCTTGAAGTGTTTGCCAACTAACAGCAGCAGTTGAAAGGCTGAGGAATTGAAGATAAAGTGGCAACTCAGAGGCTGATGAAGCTGATGGGCAAAGTGTCTCAGCCGTCTCATTACGCATTTGCTTGGGAGAGGCAGAGATGCAGTTCTCAGGACCTGCCAAGGAACCTGGGCCCATAAACGTGCTTTTAGTTTGGATTCCCAGTGGACCAGAGGCCAACAATAAGAGTGAACCAGAAACAGATTAACCCTCACAAAAAACTCAGCATCAGCCTTGAAATAGTTCAGCAGTAGGTGGGATTAAGTGCCTTCGTAAAGTAAAATAAGTCCTGTCTGGGGAAGTTAACATACTCCACAGAGTCTTCACAGATTTTCATATACAGTATCTGAAATTCAATAAAAAAAATTGCTAGGGACACCAGAAGCCAGGACCACTGGCGGAGGGGGCAGAAAGAGACCCAGGGGTGATCCATGTGGGGACCAAAAGAGCAGGTGAAACCAAGGAGGGTCTTGGAATGCAGGAATGGAAAAACCAGACTTTTATCGTCCTTCCCTCCCCCATGTTGTAACTATTAGCAGATTTTAGGTCCTCCAAAACAGTGTAACCTGTCTCCCCTCCTATCTCATAGGGAGAAGGTATTTGCCTTACTCTTCCCCCCATCCAGTATATGTGCCTCAGCCAATCAGCAAATGACTTGCAAGACTCCTGTCCCACACCTTGTACCCTGGGTATAAGAGTGGACTAAGGACCCTTGTTGTCTGTTCTCTCTTGAGCTGGCCCACTGTTCTAACAGCGTCTCCCACCCTAATAAACTTCATTTCCCTCTCATTCACGTCTCATGTCTGGAAATTCTTTTTGAACTCACGCCTGGACCATGACAATCCAGATACTGGGATTTTCATAAAGGATTTTTAAAGTAACTGTAAAAAGTGTATGCAAGAAAATAGATGTCATGACAGCAGGGAATTAAAACACAAAGTAATTGGGTGAAAGTTCAAGGGCTGAAAAATAGAGTAACTGAAGGTAAGACTATAATAAATTGACTTAATGAGTAAATTAGGAGAAGTGAGGTGAACTGGAATATGCTTCCCAGGTGGCGCAGTGGTAAAAAGTCCTGCCAATGCAGGAGCTGCAAGAGATGTGGGTTTGATTCCTGGGTCGGGAAGATTCCCTGTAGTAGGAAATGGCAGCTCACTCCAGTATTCTTCCCTGGAAAATTCCATGGGCACAGGAGCCTGGTGGGCTAAATGCGTGGATTCACAAAGAGTCAGACACATCTGAGCGACTGAGCACTCAGAACTGAAATACAGGTCACGGAATATTGTGAAGAGCCAAGAAGAGGGGGAGAGAGGAATTTATAAAATTGGTGAAACACATGAAGCCATAGATACAGATTCAAGAAGTGCTATGACACCCCCCAGCATAGATGCAAAGGAAATCACATCTAAGTATATCATCATCAAACTGCTAAAAAGAGAAAAATGACATTTCAGTGGAAAGAAACCATGGAAAGACTTACGGTTGACTTTCAACAGAAATGAAATTCAGAAGACAGTGGAACCATGCATTTAAAATACAGAAGAAAATTAACTGTTAAAACCTAGGATTTGATATATAAAAAATATGACTCAAAAATGAGGGCTAAATAATGATATTTTCTGACAAACAGAAACAAAGAGAATTTGACACTGCAGATCTGCAGTGAAAGGGATACTAAAATGTATTTTTTCAAATTGAAGGAGCATGATTCACAGTGGGAAGCATGCAAAGACAGAAGGTGATGGAGTGATGGTAGATATGTGGGTAATCAAAATGACAATGGACCACACAGAGTAATAATGAGAAACCTTTTTTATCTCATTTGAATTTGACTAGAGATTGTTAATGGCTTCCCAGGTGGCTCAGTGGTAAAGATCTACCTGCCAGTGCAGGAGAGGCTGGAAATTAGGGTTTCCATCCCTGGGAAGATCCCCTGGAGAGGGGAATGGCAACCCACTCCAATATTCTTGCCTGGAAAATCCCATGGACAGAAGAGCTTGGCGAGCTATAGTTCCTGGGGTTGCAAAGAGTCGGACACCACTGAGCACACACATAAAATCTGTTTATGACACTGCGATTTTGCTCTTGAGAATCATTTTATTTTGGCATAAATGTAATATGCATTTGTAACTAACTTTGGAGGCATGCCTTGCCTGTGTGGGGCAGCTGATTGGTCTTTGTGGGGATATTTGAGTACAAAATATCCAGCATTTTGTAAATAAGATAGAGGGTGATTTGCAGTGATGATCTGTATGATCTTCTTGTCTTTTGCTTTACCCCACATGGTTATAAATGGTTTTCTTTTATTGATTTCTGACTGAGACATGCTAGTCTTGATATCTCTAGAACACGAGGGAAAAACATTCAAGCTTACTTTTGTTTTAGAAACTACTCTTAGACTTGGCTATTTTTTAGCAATTTATTCTGCATCTCAACATTCTTATAGGAGTTTTGACGGTTAGCCATTGCTGAAATATTAGCCACAAAACAGATTTATTTTGGATGCATGTTTAAAATGTATTGTTGTTCTGTTGTTCATTAACTAAGTCATGTCCTATAGTTTCTGACCCCATGGACTGCAGCACACCAGGCTTTCCTGTCCTCCGCTATCTCCCAGAGTTGGCTCAAATTCATGTCCATTGAGTCACTGATGCTATCTAACCGTCTCATCCTGTAGGTAAACAAAATATATATATTCAGTTTCATGTTGATTTCCCTTTGGGTAGCTTGAATATTTTGTTCTAGCTATTGAAAAATAATGAATAAGGAAAGTGACTGACCTAACCAGTTCTCTCTCTACCAACAGGTAAACTTCTTGTTTGAGAACATAGAGAAAGGGAGTATTTAGATTACCTCACCTGTTTCCTCCATGAGAGTTTTTGTCAGGAAGTCCCAAGCTTTCTCACTGACCTGACATCCGTGGTGAAGGAGGTCAGTGCTAGCTGAAGATGGAGCATAACAATGACCCAGTGTCCTGGCTGTCCCTCCTGTCTCATGAATTAGGTGACTCCATCCTTTTTAAAATGGAGAGCACTTTATGTGGCTTACACCACTTAAAGCTAAAATGCAGTGTGCATTCTAACTGGACATGCTGTTGTTGTTAGTCAGTGAAGGGCTGTGATTCAGTCCCTTGGCTAAGAGATGGATGCATTCTGGAACTATAAGAGGGAGAGGACATGGCTCTTATGGAACAAGGAACATACATGATTTCACTACTGTGGGCTTCAGGCAGCTGCTTAGGCTGTGCATATATGCTAAGTCCCTTTAAGTCGTGTCCGACTCTGTGTGACCCTACAGACCACAGCCTGCCAGACTCTTCCGTCCCTAAGTTTTTCCAGGCAAGAATACTGGAGTAGGTTGCCAGACCCTCCTCCAGGGGATCTTCCAGACCCAGGCACTGAATCTAGGTCTCTTATGTCTCCTGCATTGGTAGGCAGGTTCTTTAGGGTCTTCCCTGGTGCTCCTGTGGCTGAGACTCTGCACACCCAGTGCTGGGGCCCCGGGTTCAATCCCTGGCCAGGGAACTAGTTCCCACATGCCACGGCTAGGAGTTCGTATGTCACATGCTGCAACCAAGACCCGGCACAGCCAAATAAATAATTGTTTTTTTTTTAAAAAAAGGATTAATAGCAACAATAACCTTGTCCCTAAATGTTGGGATCACACTTGTTTCAGCAAGTGTTTTAGACTTGCTGTCTAAGAGGTATGGGGGACTCAGCAGTCTGAAGAAAGGGTAGGTGTGTGTGTTTTCATTTCACGCTCCTGCCAGGACAGAGACGTGTTTAGCAGAATAATTAGCAGGCTTACCTGCATCTTTTGGGCTTCCCAGGTGGTGCCAGTGGTAAAGAATCCACCTGCCAATGCAAGAGACACAAGAGACACAGGTTCGGTTCGATCCCTGGGTCTAGAAGATCCCCTGGAGGAGGGCGTGGCAACCCACTCCAGTATTCTTGCCTGGAGAATCCCAGGCAAGAGGAGGAGCCTGGTGGGCTACAGTCCATGGGATCACACAGAGTTGGAGGCGACTGAGCACACACGCATGCACCTGTATCTTTTAAATTATTCTGCCTTTCTCTCCCTCTCAATTTCACAAGCACATAAAATGAAATTGGTTTAAGTTGCGGTATTTCACTGAAAATAAGATGTCATCCTGTAAGATTTATTGTGTTTTCTGATATATGAAAATGTGCATCTCCATTTTGACAAGATGGAAAAAGATACCCGTTCTGTGAACCAGATAAGTTCGGCTAGATTCTAGGTTATGCATTAGTTAGGTGGTCATGAAAGTATCTCCATTTCTATTTTATTAGTTTATCAGTAGTCATTTTTTTTGTGTGTGTACCAATGGTATTTTCTTACTACAAACACAATCTATTTGCAGTGAAAAAAACCAAGGTTTTAAATATGCAAATTGTCACTTGGACCCATCCCTAGTTGGTCTTTGTTCCTGCTTAGAAAAGGGACAGCACCCTTCACATTGTCCAGGAAGGACTCAGTTCAAACAGAAACACAGCATCGACTTGACCAAGTATTTCATAAGAATGAAAAATGGAGAGGTTTTAAAGTCCAGAAACTGCAGCAAACTCTTCAAATCTGAGTTTCACCTCTTCTCTTCCAAGTGTTTTGCCCGCAGACCCCAGAGCTGTTTTTTGTTGTTTGTTTCTTTGGGTAATTTCAATCCTTTTCCCTTTTGATTGTAGTACTTTGTCAATATCGTTCATTTCAGCATTTGACAGTTTTCATTGGGTCATTTATTGTGTTGTTCTCCATTCCCCGTATTTGAACTAGGTCTTATGTTTTCAGGGAAATTACAATGACTTATGAGCTGGACTCATGGTTTTTAAATATTTCATGATGGTATGAATGTGATACATGTTTGAAAAATGCATATTTGTAGACTCGAACATTTTCCATAGGTGTGTCCTTAAAAATCTTCATCTATTATTGAGTCATATTCCTGTTTTATTTAAAGCATGTTATTTTTCATGTTTGAAAACATTCTGAAATGACGGGAGCTCCCTGGCGGTCCAGTGGCTAGGACTTGGAATTTCCACTGCTGAGGCTGGGTTCAGTCCCTGGTCAGGGAACTAAGATTCCACAAGCAATGTGGAATAATTATATAAGTAAATAAAAATAATAAATCAAGCTTCTTTAAAAATTTTTTGAAATGAAAGTCTTTTTTTTTTTTATTATTGTTTTTGCCATACATTGTCATGATATCACCATGGGTTTACATATGCTTCCCCTCCGGGTCCCCCCTCCCTCCTCCCTCCCCCTCGGGAAATCTCGCTGCACCAGTCCCGAGCATCAATCCTGGGCTGGCGATTGATTAGACACATGACAATTAACATGCTTCAATGCCCTTCTCCCATCTCATCCCACCCTTACCCTCATCCACAAAGTCCACAAGTCTATTCTATACATCTGCGTTCCTTTTGTTGTCTCCCATGTTGGGTTCTCATTACTGTCTTTCTAAATTCCATATATATGTGTTAATATACTGTATTGTTGTTTTTGCTTCTGGCTTACTTCACTCTGGATAATGGGCTCCAGTTTCGTCCTGGATAAGAAAGCTGTGGTATATATACACAATGGAATATTACTCAGCATTAAAAAAAAATTCATTTGAAGCAATTCTACTCAGATGAAATGAAAGTCTTACAAGGACTGATTTAGGGACACTGTGTAGATCAGTCTTTGAAGATTCTTCTTTAAAAAGTGGGTCCTGCCATCATGTATTTTGAAGAAATACCTTCACAGTGAAGCAGTCTGTTGAAGATGGTGGTTTTCAGACACTGTACATGTTCATGAGCCTGGCCAAAGATTTCCAAAGTTGAGTTATTTGTGTCTCATCTTTACAATTTTTATCTTATCTGAAACCAAAAATGCTATTGTTAGCTTAATATTCTTTTTTGTTTTTTGCTAGAGAGATACTTTTTAAATAAAAATTAATTTTACAGTAAAATTTATATTATAAGTTAAATGCAGTGAAAGGACAGAAGGTGAAGATTCTCTCATTAGATACTGTGATCTGTTCTACCTCCATTCAAAGGGCAGGTGAGCAGCCAGAGAGAGACCAGAGATGCAACAGCAGGAAAGAGTATGTTCTGAGGTAAATCAGGAGGGAGGGAAAGCTGTGGAAAAGAGGGTAACTTCCTCCTGGTGGGACTTTGTCCTGTTTGATGCCAGTCTGTGACCTACCTGAAATCCCTGAGTGGACCTTCAGGGGTGCCCATTGGACTCAGTGGAAAAACAGGATCTTGTCATATTAAGTTACATAAAGTTAAAACACAAAGGTGCAGGATCTGGCTCCGAGTAAGCACTTACTGAATATTAGCATTATGATTATTGTTACTATTTTATTAATTGTAATCAATACATAAGATTGAATTATATTAATTATACATGGTTACATGTAAATATATAATCATTAATATTATTTCTTGTCTTATATCTTAGTTTAGATTTTATTAAAGGGACTAGAGACCTATTTAGGGCTTTCCTGGTGGTTCAGTGGTAAAGAATCCACCTCCACAGGAGACATGGGTTTGATCTGTGGTCAGGAAGGTCTCCTGGAGGAGGAAATGGCAACTCACTCCAGTATTCTTGCCTGGGAAATCCCGTGGACAGAGGAGCCTAGCAGGATTAGTCCATAGGGTTGCAGAGTCAGACATGACTGAAGCGCCTTAGCATGTATGCACATATAAATATATAATAATTAATATTATTACTTCTTTTATATCTTTAATTTTTATTAAAGGGACTAGAGACCTATTATCCAACAGAATAGTCTTGAGATTATTGCTTTTGTACTTTGGGGGATTCTCCTTTAAATACAATTAATATTTTAGTGTTGATGGATTCATCTCTCAGACTCTTCATTGTTCTTGCTTTCTCTCTTTGCCACTCACTGTGAATCCTAACTTTGTCTACTAAAAGGAGGGAACTTAGGGCAAAAGTTTAAGAAAGACTTTAAATGAAAATTCAAATAGCATTAACATTTCAGCGCACTTCATTATTACCATAGAGAAGGGCAGGAAATACAAAAGGTAAAATTAACACACTCTTGGCTCAAGTTCATGGCTTTGGAAAAAAAGTTCCCTCTGAGGAGCAAGGGGCTTAGGGTTGATTAAACTGGGATTTCCAGCATCTCTCAGCTCTGATGAGCAAGAGTAAAAGTCATTCAGTCTAATTAGACCGTCTTATGGGGGCTTCCAAACACCCACCTATGCTGATATTTTTCTTCTTTTAATCTTAGAAGTGGATTTTCAGAGTCTTGTTTTCTTCAGTTGCGATTTGGTACCCTCCAGGGAGGAAACATATGATTCTTCACACCTTGAACAATTTTTGTGGCTACATTATTGACACTTTTAAAACATAAAATATCAAAATATAGTGAAAGTGTTTGTTGCTCAGTCCTGTCCGACTCTTTGTGACCCCATGGACTGGAGCCTGCCAAACTCCTCTGTCCATGGGATTCGCCAGGCAAAAATACTGGAGTGGCTAGCTATTCCCTTCTCCAGGGGATCTTACCCACACAGATTGACCTGGTTTCTCATGTTGCAGGCATTTCTTTACTATCTGAGGGAAGCCCCCTGGTGGAGACATTACTTTAAGTGGCAGTGATCACACAAATGAAACACTCGAAGTCATGTCTTTCATTTCCTAGCAAGTGTCTTTGAATCAAATTCTTTTATGCTCTTTCTTTTGCTTTTTCATCTTTGCTTTGCAAAATATAGTAGGTATAAAATGTGTATATAATGTATATGTATACACATGCACACGTGTGTGTATGCATGTGTATACAACATATGTATTATGTGATCTTAAGGAATGTGTTTTATATGTGTATGTTTCTGTATATATACATATATGTGTATATGTATTCTGTGCGTATATGTATATATATTCAGTTCAGTTCAGTCATGTCCGATTCTTTGCGACCCCATGAACTGCAGCACGTCAGGTTTCCCTGTCCATCACCAAGTCCTGGAGCTTGCTCAAACTCCTGTCCATCGAGTCGGTGATGCCATCTAACCATCGCATCCTCTGTTGTCCCCTTCTCCTCCTGCCCTCAATCTTTCCCAGCATCAGGGTCCTTTCCAGTGAGTCAGTTCTTTGCATCAGGTGGCCAAATTATTGGAGTTTCAGCTTCAGCATTAGTCCTTCCAATGAATATTCAGGGTTGATTTCCTTTCGGATTGATTGGTTTGATCTCTCTGCAGTCCAAAGGACTCTCAAGAGTCTTCTCCAACACCACAGTTCAAAAGCATTAATTCCTTGGCCCCTCAGCTTTCTTTATAGTCTGTCTCACATCCACACATGACTACTGGAAAAGCCATAGCTTTGACTAGATGGACCTTTGTTGGCAAAGTAATGTCTCTGCTTTTTAATATGGTGTCTAGGTTTGTCATAACTTTTCTTCCAGGGAGCAAGTGTCTTTTAATTTTGTGGCTGCAGTCACCATCTGCAGTGGTTTTGGAGTCCTGAAAAAATAGAGTCTGTCACATTGTTTCCCCATCTATTTGCCAGGCTTCCCTGGTGGCTCAGACAGTAAAGCATCTGCTTGCAATGCGGGAGACCCGAGTTCGATCCCTGGGTTGAGAGAATCCCCTGGAGAAGGAAATGGCAACCCACTCTAGTACTCTTGCCTGGAAAATTCCACGGATGGGGAGCCTTGTAGGCTACATTCCATGGGGTCTCAAAGAGTCTGACATGACTGAGTGACTTCACTTTAATTTAGATGGGGCCAGATACCATGATCTTAGTTTTCTGAATGTTGAGCTTTAAGCCAGCTTTTCACTCTCCTCTTTTACTTTCATCAAGAGGCTCGTCAGTTCTTCTTTGCTTTCTGCCATGAGGTTGGTGTCATCTGCATATCTGAGGTTATTTCTATTTCTCCTGGCAATCTTGACTCCAGCTTGTGCTTCATCCAGCCTGGCATTTCGCATGATGTACTCTGCATAGAAGTTAAATGAGCGGGGTGACAATATACAGCCTTGACGTACTCCTTTTCCTGTTTGGAACCAGTCTGTTGTTTCATGTCCAGTTCTAGCTGTTGCTTCCTGACCTGCCTACAGATTTCTCAAGAGACAGGTAAGGTGGTCTGGTATTCCCATTTCTTGAAGAATTTTCCACAGTTTATTGTGATTCACACAGTCAAAGGCTTTGGCATAGTCAATAAAGCAGGAGTAGATGTTTTTCTGAAACTCTCTTGCTTTTTCGATGACCTATCAGATGTTGGTAATTTGATCTCTGGTTCTTCTGCCTTTTCTAAATCCAGTTTGAACATCTGGAAGTTCACGGTTCATGTATTGTTGAAGCCTGGCTTGGAGAATTTTGAGCATGACTTTGCTAGAGTGTGAGATGAGTGCAATTGTGTGGTAATTTGAACATTCTTTGGCATTGCCTTTCTTTGGGATTGGAATGAAAACTGACCTTTTCCAGTTCTATGACCACTGCTGAGTTTTCCAAATTTGCTGGCATATTGAGTGCAGCACTTTCACAGTGTCATCTTTTAGGATTTGACATAGCTCCACTGGAATTCCATCATCTCCACTAGCTTTGTTTGTAGTGATGCTTCCTAAGGCCTACCTGACTTCACACTCCAGGATGTCTGGCTCTAGGTAGTGATCACACCATCGTGATTATCTGGGTCATTAAGATCTTTTCTGTATAGTTCTTCTGTGTATTCTTGCCAACTCTGCTTAATTTCTTCTGCTTCTGTTAGGTCCATACTGTTGTTTCCAAATTTGTACCCCTGCATTGTGGTAAAGCCTAAGTTATACTATTCCTAAAGACTTCCACAGTTTTGTGACCAAACAAGCTCAATGAATGACCAAGTTTAAATTTAGTGATTACAGTAACAGTGATCCTTTCAAGTCTTTAAACGTGTACTACCTGTTAGCCTTTGTAGTGGGTGTTGTCTTTTTTTTCAATAATTTTTTTTTCTATTGAAATATAGTTGAGAAGATCCCCTACAAAAAGAAATGGCAACCCATTCCAGTGTTCTTGCCTGAAAAATCCCATGGACAGTGGAGCCTTGTGGGATACAGTCCGTAGAGCTGCAAAAGAGTCAGATACGACTTAGCAATTAAATAACAGCAACAACATAGTTGATTTACAGTATCATGTACAGTAAAGTGATTCAGTTGTGCCTATATAGGTGTTCTTTTTCAGATCCTTTTCCGCTGTAAGTTATGATAAGCTAGTAAGTTTCAATACATTGATATTCTTTTCCATTTTAGGTTATTTAGGTTACAACAAGATATTGAGTATCTCCTGTTGGAGAAAGAAATGGCAATCCACTCCAATACTCTTGCCTGGAAAATTCCATGGATGGAGGAGCCTGGTGGGCTACGGTCCATGGGGTCACAAAGAGTCGGACACGACTGAGCGACTTCACTTTCTTTCTCTCTATAGTTCCTTTTGGAGAGGGAAATGGCAACCTACTCCAGTGTTCTTGCCTGGAGAGTCCCGTGGACGGAGGGGCTTGGTGGGTTGCAGTTTGTGGGGTCGCACAGAGTTGGACACAACTAAGCAACTAACACACATATACTTCCTGTGCTATACTGTGGGTCTTTTGGGTGTTGTCTTATTTAACTGTCACAACAGTCCTTTGCAGGGAGTTGGTCTCTGTCGTTTGTGTGGACCGATGAGGGAGAGAGACTTAAGAGCATCAGTGGTTTGCCTATTCCCTGGGTGGTAAGGGGTTAGCTGGACTCACCTCTGCAGTTGCTGGAGGAGAAATTGTTTTATAAGCCCCACTGGGGCCTCAGGAAGGCCTGGGGGCTATTTGTACAACATAGGGAGCTGGACATTTTATTTGCACTTTGTACATTTTAGAAAGTCTGCATTATCCTGTTTTTACTTTTGTCTAAGGATTCTTTACTTCCTGGGTTGAACATGGAATGTTTTTCTCTTTTATTTCCACTTGTTATATACTGAGAACTCAAAAGTACTCAAATAAAGGACTCCCTGGGCACCAGAAACTTGATACATGCGTGTCACTAATCATCACTGATAGTCACCCCGGCCTGTGAGATGGGTGCTGTCTGGACCCTGATGGATAAGAGGACTGAAGCCTCCGGGGGTGGGAGGAGGGGTTTCATTGCCCAAGGCCAACTGTTGGCCAGGAATCTTCCCTTACCAACCTGGTTTCCAGGACACCAGCTATGTTTGAAAGGAGTGTTGGTCTCCAAAGAGAGTGATGGTTGGGGGCGGGGGCTGTGGAAGGAAAATAGTGGAGCTTCTCTTTACATATAATTTATATATCATCCTAAAGAATATTTTCATATTGTCCCATCACTTCGTGGCAAATTAATGGGGAAACAATGGAAAAAGTGACAGACTTTATTTTTTTGGACTCCAAAATCACTGCAGATGGTGACTGCAGCCATGAAATTAAAAGATGCTTCATCCTTGGAGGAAAAGCTATAACAAACCTAGACAGCATATTAAAAAGCGGAGACATTACTTTGCCAACAAAGGTCCATCTAGTCAAAGCTATGGTTTTTCCAGTAGTCATGTGTGGATGTGAGAGTTGGACTATAAAGAAGGCTGAGCACCGAAGAATGGATGCTTTTGAACTGTGGGATGGGGAAGACTCTTGAGAGTCCTTTGGACTGCAAGGAGATCCAACCAGTCAGTCCTAAGGGAAATCAACCCTGAATATTCATTGGAAGGACTGATACTGAAGCGAAGCTTCAATACTTTGGCCACTTGATTCAAAGAACTGACTCATTACAAAAGACCCTGATGCTGGGAAAGGTTGAAGGCAGGAGGAGAAGGAGCTGGCAGAGGATGCAATGGTTGGATGGCATCACCTACTCAATGGACTTGAGTTTGAACAAGCACTTGGAGATGCTGAAGGACAGGGAAGCTTGGTATACTGCAGTCCATGGAGTCACAAAGAGTTGGACACAACTGAGCCACCAAACAGCAACAGACAGTGTTTAGAAAAAGGGATTTTTAATCTACTTTATTGAAATATAGATAATTTACAATGTATTTTGCTTTACAGCAAAGTGATTCACTTATATATATGTTCTTTTTTTTTTATTTGGGTGCATGTGGTCTTAGTTGCCCATGGGTTTCTCTCTCTAGTTGCAGCATGCCACCTCAGCAGTTGTGCTGTGGGGCCTTGGTTGTCCTACAGCCTGTGGGATCTTAGTTTCCTGAGCAGGGACCGAACCCACACCCTCTGCATTGACTGGTGAATTCTTAACCCCTGGACCACTAGGGAAGTCCCTGCATTCTTTTTCATTTTCATTTCCATTACGGTTTCTCACAGGAGAGAAAAATTTTGAGATTCCATTTTATAATGAACATAATATCTTATTACAATACTTTGTGTACCTAACTCATGTAAAAGGGAAAATATATGTAATATTTTATTATATACATGTGTACCTATATAGTACAGAATGTCTGACTTTTTGTGGCCTCTTGGCCTGTAGCTTGCCAGAGTCCTTTGTCCATAGGATTTTGCAGGCAAGAATACTGGAGTGGGGTGCCACTTCCTACTTCAGGAGATCTTCCCAATCCAGGGATCAAAACGGCTTCTCTTGGGTCTCATGCATAGGAAGGTGGATTCTTTACCACTAGCGCTACCTGGGAGGCCCACTTATATATAAAGATATATAAATATAGCTTCTGTGTGAATTATGTGATATACATTGCTGTACTAATATACTCTTGCACTCTATATGTGTTGTATAGTGTATATATGCTTATGTAGAGAATATATTTATATAGAATAGCGTGTGACTAAGTTTATACACAGACACACACACACACATACGTACACACAGTGGGTATTTAAAATATTGTTTACTGCCCAGGGTGCATTTGATTTTACAATGAAAAATTCAGAAGCTGGTGGGTTGAACCCTTGCTGGCCTGGTGTATGAGTCTAGAATTTGGGGAAGTTTGTCCCGGTTTGCCCTCACATGTTTTATTGCTAAAAGTAGATGTACCCTGGGCTTAAACGCTCTTTTGTGCGCCCCTTATATGTCTATATAGGAGGCGCTGGAAGCATGCTTTCTCTCTGCCTTCAGACTTTCCAGGTAACCTGTAGTTTGGTGCAGGCTTTCTCATCTTTCTGCATATTGCCAAAAGTCTTCACCCTCTGTGCACTGAGGCCCAAAAGGACTACAGAGAGAGTTTCACAGGAATGAGAAAAATGGCTTTGTCTTTGCCAAGAAATACATAGAATTGCGCTGCCCCTCTGGGTGAATAGGGAGAAGTTTTATATCCCAAGTGAAGATCTTACTTTTCTTTTTTTCCCTCTGCCGACTTTCAAAATGGGCACAGCTGGCATCAGGCAACTCAGCAGTCAGGTCTGGTGTCCCTGGAGTTATCAGCCTCTGACCTTCTTTCTGAGATGTAGGATGCTGCAAGAGAGAGTAGGGGGAGAAGAATGCCGGATGCAGCATATCGTCTCTACGGACTCAGAGAGTAATTAGCTTTGTTAAAGATAAGTCCAGCTACAAGTGTTTGTTAGTAGTAACAGCTAAGAAGTAATCTGGATTGTGTAACTCTTGAAGGCCTGTTTGGGAAAGGCCAAAGGCTGTTCACTCATTTCTCTTTTTGCTGCAGCAGTGGGTTGTGCTCTGATAACTCTCTTCGTATCCATCTTCCATAACATTTGTCCAATCTTTTAAAAAGGCATCTTCCCCAGAAGTAGAATTTCTGGGAGCCAAGAGTATCTTTAAAAGTCTTTCATTTTGGAAAATTCTATTCTACATTTGCCTCCAAAATGTTGTAGACATCTCCACGACTTTTATCTGTGTATATATCTCAGTTCCCTGTCTCCTTGTCTACACTGGTATCATGGTGAGAGAAAAAAGGATATCTGTTCTTCTTTTTTTAAACCTTTATTTATTTGTTTTTTAGTAGCATCCTGTGGCATATGGTATCCTAGTTCCCCAACCAGAGATTGAACCCACACCTCCTGCATAGGGAGGGCAGAGTCTTACACACTGGACTACCAGTGCGTGTTGCCTGCATGCTCAGTCACGTCCGACTTTTTGTGACCCCATGAACTGCAGCCCACCTGGCTCCTCTGTCCATGGAGTGTTCCAGACAAGAATACTGGAGTGGGTTGCCATTTCCTACTCCAAAGGATCTTCCAGACCCAGGGATCGAACAGGTGTCTCCTGTGTCTCCTGCCTTGGCAGGTGGATTCTTTACCACTGTGCCACCTGGGAAGCCTACCTGGACTACCAGGGAGGTCCCCAAACTCTTTGCGTTTGTATATCTTTGATTGTTAGTAGGTTAAATCATCTTCTTGTTGGTTTTCTCCCTTTATTTCTTTTGAGAATCAACTTTGCATCTTCGTATCTGAGGTTGATTTTTGTTGGGGTGTCCATCTTTTTTTAAAAAAATTAGAGGTTCTTTTGTGCTGAGGACAACCTTGCTCAAATATAGCACACACACACACACACACACACACACACACACACACATATATATATATCATATGTATATTATATATATATATATATATATATATACACACACACACACACACAGAGAGGTTAGCAATAATTTCAGAACTGCATCTGTGTTAAACTGGTCTTTTTTTTTAAAAAAATTACCTTCCCTAATAATTCAGTATGGAGGGACTGACTGAAAATTTGAGAGGCTGATGGGGAATCAAACCTACGAAAGATGGCAAGGGATGCATTAATCATTCCTGCAGGTGGAGTTCTGTGATGTGGCTTCCAGCTCTGCAGATGGAGAGGTTGCTGAATTCACTAAATTTGGGTCTAGACGGGATAGGCAGTCTTTCACTGCCGATTTTTAGGAAGATTAGAAAGGGCTTTCCTATTGTGGAGGATACCTCAGGGCAGTTTTATTTACTTATTTTTATCTGGGCTGATGAGTGATTTAGGGAAGATGGTACTGACATCTTTGAGTTAATAGCCGCTCACCCATGGCTTTTAATCCTGATTTATGGCTATGGTTTAAGAGCAGGAATCCAGTGCAGCAATTTATGTAATGGAGCGAACCACTGCCCTGAAAAGCAACCTGAACATTCAGAGGTTATTAGTTCATAAAAATGTCAGAGGTGAGTATCTTTGTTTGGTGGGACAGCTGTTTAATTCAAAATCTGGGAAGTTGCTTTATTTTTGTCTGAAGAGAGGGAAAAAAATAGGTGTTTTGGATTACATTTTGTGTGTAATTCTGTATGACAGATATATTAAATTAGCCTTAACAAGGCTTTTGGAGTTCTGCCTCCACACTGTAAATTTTACTTGACTTTTTCATTTGCAGGTGGCATGAAACCATTTCATGTATATTTCATGGGCTCTGAAGAGCCAGAAAAGTCCACACAGTAATGTGAGGTCTCAGCCTATTCATTCTGAAGCAGACGCCGTTCTGAAGCAGACATGGGCACGTGATGGGGGAACAAATTGTCTGCATTTATGTTTTGGGTTAAAAATATTAACAGCAAAGCTTCAAAACTTTTTGTTTGGTGGAGAAAACAGTGATTAGTAAGGTCTGAGCAAGTTTGGAGTAGGAATACGGTTCCATCTTTATTTTTCCATCAAAAGCTTAGATGCTTCTGTTTAGAGAACTTGCCTCTTGGAGGAAGACAAAATCAAGGTGCTGTTGTGGAACCTGATTCTACTACAGAAAACTTTAGAAGGCATTTTGTTTGTAAACCTAGTAATTAAACTCATTTGCCTGTGTGAATTTTGTACTCAAGTCTTCACCACTCAACTCCCCACCTTGGAAATTAACACTCAGGGCTTGGATTTAGTTTGGGTATTTCCAGATTTATTCCCTATTAACAAGTAATATTGAGAATAAATTCTTTTGGGAGAGACGTCAGATGAGAAAATTATCAGAAAGTTATTTGCCACAAAGGTACACATTTCAGTTGAAGCAAGCGGTGCCTTTAAAAACATACTTTTCAGGTTTGGTTGGCACATCTGTTGCCACATAAATTACCTAATTTCTCCTTGGAGACATTACTTTAAGTGGCAAGGGTCACAAACATGAAACACTAAAGTCATGTTTTTCATTTCCTAGCAAGTGTCTTTGAATCAAATTCTTTTCCCTCTGGGTGAAGAATAGATTTTTTTCCCCTTTTCATTTGCTTTTTCTTCATTGCGTTGCAAAATTTGGAATCAATTAGGGGGATAGATTTGTTAACGGTTGCCTTAATTAGTTTGCTAATAGCTACAACCACAAAGTAATTTTTTCCAAGCTGCCTGAATCTTTAGGCTTGTAGAGATATAAGTATAATAATCATTGCTTCAGAGTGCTGTATTTGGCTAACAGTGTATGTAAACATCAATAGACAGCCAGGGAGTGGTTTTACTGTGGTAATTCATCTCTTTTTATGTGTTGGGGAGGGGACCCTTTTTCTGATTTTAATGATTCATGGGAAGTGTTTTTAAGTGCATAGAAGGAAAATAATGCCATAATTTTGGTAAGAAAGCTCTACTCTTGCTTGATAAAGAGCTAATGTATATGTCTTTACATTTATGAAATACAGAATGTACTTGTATAATTAACCAGCTCCCAGTGGGTATTCCAAAAAAACACCTATTTTTGCTTTATAGACTATGCCAAAGCCTTTAACTGTGTGGATCATAGCAAACTGTGAAAAATTCTTCAAGAGATGGGAATACCAGACCACCTGACCTGCCTCCTAAGAAATCTATATGCAGGTTAAGAAACAACAGTTAAAACTGGACTTGGAACAATAGACTGGTTCCAAATTGGAAAAGGAGTAGGTGAAGGTTGTATACTGTCACTGCTTATTTAAATTTTATGCAAAGTACATCATGCAAATTGCTGGGCTGGATGAAGCAGAAGCTGAAATTAAGATTGCCAGGAGAAATGTCAATAACCTCAGATACGCAGGTGACACCACCATTATGGCAGAAAGTGAAGAAGAACTAAAGAGCCTCTTGATGAAAGTGAAAGAGGAGAGTGAAAAAGTTGGCTTAAAACTCAACAGATTCAGAAATTCTAAAAACTAAAAATTCAGAAAACTAAAATCTTGGCATCCACTCCCATCACTTCATGGCAACTAGATGGGGAGATGATGGAAACAGTGAGAGACTATTTTTTTGGGGCTCCAAAATCACTGCAGATGGTGACTGCAGCCATGAAATTGAAAGATGCTTGCTCCTTGGAAGAAAAGCTATGACCAACCTAGACAGCATATTAAAAAGCAGAGACATTACTTTACCAACAAAGATTTGTCTAGTCAAAGCTGTGGTTTTTCCAGTAGTCATGTATGGATGTGAGAGTTGGACTATAAAGAAAGCTGAGCACCTAAGAATTGATGCTTTTGAACTGTGGTGTTGGAGAAGACTCTTGAGAGTCCTTGGACTGCAGGGAGATCCAACCAGTCCATCCTAAAGGAAATCAACCCTGAATATTCATTGGAAGGACTGATGTTGAAGCTGAAACTCCAATACTTTGGCCACCTCATGCGACCAACCAACTCCTTGAAAAAGACCCTGATGCTGGGAAAGATTGAAGGCTGGAGGAGAAGGGGATGACAGAGGATGAGATGGTTGGATGGCATCACCTATATGATGGACATGAGTTTGAGTAGGCTCCCGGAGTTGGTGATAGACAGGGAGCCCTGGCATGCTGCAGTCCATGGTGTTGCAAAAAGTTGGACATGACTGAGTGACTGAACTGAGTTGGTATTCACACACAGACAGACACATCCAAGTGTGAAATAATAGTACCAGAGACTTTTAAGGACTTGGCAGCATCCATAACCTTAGAGGGTTCACCTCTATCTTCTCAGTTATATGAAACCTGCTTGCTCTTCATTAAATGTGATAAATAGATAAAAATATAATAGTTGTATCAGAAATGATGTGTCCCTACAATTACATCAGCTGGGACTCTTGAGACTGCTGAGTACAGCTCAGGACTGGACATGGTTTATTTCTAACCCTCATCACACGTTTTCTGCAGGTTGGTAGAGTCCCCTTGTGCAGGGTCCAGGCTCGTGGAAGCTCGGACAGCAGGTTGGTGTATTCTTTGGCTCAGAGGCTCCCTGTGGCAGGGAAAAGTGTACCCAGTTGCACACCAGCTCCACAATGCTGAGTTGTAAAACTCAGTTGTAAGATCATACTCAGTTGTAAAATCAGTTGTAATGCTCATTTATAAGATCATGTCCGGGGTCTGTGGGAACCCTTTGTCACAGCTGATCATGGGCTTGCATCTAACCACAGAGGTGCTGGAGAAATGGGGAAAGCACATTTGTCCTTCAGCAAATGTCCTGCCATGTAATTTAACAACTGTACATTTCAAGGTTTTTTCCCTTTTCTAATCAATCCCATCACTTCAGGGGAAATAGATGAGGAAACAGTGGAAACAGTGTCAGGCTTTATTTTGGGGGGCTCCAAAATCACTGTAGATGGTGATTGCAGCCATGAAATCAAAAGATGCTTACTCCTTGGAAGGAAAGTTATGACCAACCTGGATAGCATATTGAAAAGCAGAGACATTACTTTGCCAACAAAGCTCCGTCTAGTCAAGGCTATTGTTTTTCCAGTAGTCATGTATGGATGTGAGAGTTGGACAGTGAAAAAGGCTGAGTGCCGAAGAATTGAGGTTTTTGAACTGTGACTTTGGAGAAGACTCTTGAGAGTAGCTTGGACTGCAAGGAGATCCAGCCAGTCCATCCTAAAGGAGATCAGTCCTGGGTGTTCATTGGAAGGACTGATGTTGAAGCAGAAACCCAAATACTTTGGCCACCTCATGCGAAGAGTTGACTCACTGGAAAAGACCCTGATGCTGGGAAAGATTGGGGGCAGGAGGAGAAAGGGATGACAGAGGATGAGATGGCTGGATGGCATCACTGACTCGATGGACATGGGTTTGGGTAGACTTCGGGAATTGGTGATGGATAGGGAGGCCTGGCATGCTGCAGTTCATGGGATTGCAAAGAGTCAGACATGACTGAGCGACTGAACTGTACTGAACTGAATCAATACAATTTTTTCATAGAATAGTCTTTTGTGTGATGTGCTTTTATGACTTTATATCAAATGCATGCATCTTGTCTTGTGAAAGTCACTCGGTCATGTCTACCTCTTTGTGACCCTATGGACTGTAGCCTGCCTGGGTCCTATGTCCATGGCACTCTCCAGGCAAGAATACTGGAGTGGGTAACCTCTCCCTTCTGCAGTGGATCTTCCTAACCCAGAAATCAAACCGGGGTCTGCTGAACTGCAGGTGAATTCTTTACCATGCATGCATGCTATTTTGTTTCAGTCATGTCCGACTCTTTGTGATCTTACGGACCATAGCCCACCAGGCTCCTCTGTCCATAGAATTCTCCGGGCAAGAATCTTGGGGTTGGTTGCTGTGCCCTCCTCCAGGGGATCTTCTCAACACAGAGTCTCTTATGTCTCTTGCATCAGCAGCAGGTTCTTTACTACTAATGCCACCTAGGAAGCCGTTTATATCAAATACTTATTAATTAATGAAAGAAGCCAATCTGAGAAGGCTAATGCTGTATGGTTCTGGATTTATGAGATCCTGGAAAAGGGAAAGCTGTGGAGACAGGGAACAGATCAGTGGTGGCCAGGGGCTGGGGTGAAAGAATGACTTTGGCAAAGCCCAGAGTTTTGGGGCCTCAATGGTGGGTTGCATGTCACTGTCCGTTTGTCCAAACTCATCGAAGATACAGTACCAAGAGTTAACCCTGATGTGAACCATCAACTCTGGGTGACGCTGATGTCTGTGTCCGTGTAGGTTCATCAGTTGTAACAAGTGTACCATCTGGTGGGGGATGTTGATTGTGGGGAAGGGGGACTGTGCACCTGTGGAGGCAGGCGGCAGGGAAAACTTTGTGTCCGCCTCTCTCTTTTGCTTTGAACCTAAAACTGCTCTAAAGAGCAGTCTTTATAAAAACAAACCAAAAACTTCAAGTACAGAAAATTGAGTTAACCTAACAGTTTAAGGTCAGACTATCATTAACCCCTAGCAAGACCCCTTCTTGCTTTATTTTCTGCTTTTCCCTTACCTCGTAACCCTAGTCCATTCCTCTTCCCCATGGGTTCCTGTCCTAATGCAGTTGATACAGAGCTGCCAATATTATGTATCTTTGTAAAATACATAGTCATGGTGTGTAAGTACGTGTTACAGCATTTGATGGGTATTATCTTACATCCTTGCTTCTGTTTCTTATTGTTTCACTTGGTATATTTTAAGATCTAGGCGTGTTGTTTATCTAAACTTTCATTTGGTTGTCCATAGCATTCATTTGCCATGTTTATCATCTTCTGGTAGAATGTGGAAAACCTCTGTTTGTGTGTGCTAAGTCGTATCAGTTGTGTGCGACGTTTTGCAGTCCTGTAGATGGTAGCCCACCAGGCTCCTCTGTCCATGGGATTCTCCAGGCAAGAATACTGGAGTAGATTGCCATGCCCTCTTCCAGGGGGTCGTCCTGACCCAGGGATCGAACCTGCATCTCCTGTATTGATAGATGGGTTTTTTTTTTTTTTTTATTTTTTTTTTACCACGAATGCCTCCTGGGAAGCTCAACCTCTAGGTCTTGAGAATAAAATGGTCCAGTGTGCAGCTTGTGGAGAATTAGAGTGTCGTGGCAGTCAGAGTGGGGGTTGGAAAAGAATTTCTAGACACAGGATATTGAAGAAGAGAGTGAGTTTATTAAGGACAAAGAGCAGAGATGATGTGGGTGCTGCGAGCACAGAGGGCTGACCTCCTGACCGGCCGGGGAGAGCCAACTGAAGGGAGAATAGAGTTTAGTAGAGCGGGAGATGCTCTTAGAACTTTGGGTGGGCTCAAGGGGGAGCTGAGGCTTTTTGTGGGTAGTTGTTGTTGTTCAGTCACTCAGCCATGTCTGACTCTTTGTGACTCCGTGGACTACAGCACACCAGGCTTCCCTGTTCTTCACTATCTCCCGGAGTTTGCTCAAACTCATGTCCATTGAGTTGATGATACCATCCAACCGTCTCATTCTCCATCTGTTGCTCACTTCTCCTGCCCTAAGTCTTTTCTGGCATCAGGGTCTTTTCCAGTGAGTCATCTCTTTGCATGGGTTAGTAGCCAATTTTTATAGCCTCACGACAAAATTCATACTGGAAGGGTGGCATTAGGTGATTAGTTAGGGTGCTATAGGGTGAGTACCATACAGTTTTGCCTAATATGGTGTCAGGAAGTTGGCCAGTAAGGATCGGGGGGATTTTGGCAGTGGTTACAGTGGGGCTAAGTTCGTTACGGACATGACCTTGGTTCCCGCTCCACTTCTGTGGCCTTCACAAAGGGCCTCACACCTGTGACCTAGGTATGGGACTCCACATAGAGCATGCGATTTCCACTTATGATTGTTGTGCTTCAGTCACTGAGTCATATCTGACTCTTTGGGACCTCACGGACAGGCAGCATGCCAGGCTTCCCTGTCCTCACTATCTCCCAGAATTTGCTCAGATTCATGTCCATTGTGTCAGTGATGCCATCCAACCATCTTATGATGGCTGGATTCACATTATTTAAAATGTTGTGCTGGTCCACAGTCCCTTTGTGGGCTGAGTCTTCTCTGTAGATCTATTGCCTTTGATGCAAGAAAAGTTCCAGACAAGCTCCAGACTCTAACTAGCTTCCCAAAGTCCCACCAGGCAGAGGGCAAGTGGGCTGACACCCTCGCCAGCGATTCTAAAACCAGCCTAAGCTGCAGGATCTTCTGGACAGTTTGGTTCCAAAGTAAAGAATTCTGGGCATACACACCCCTAAGCCCCTGTGCTGCATGCAGAAATTAAAAAAAGAAAATCTCATTAGTTTTAGGGCTGTGGGCATTTGGACACAGCAGTGGAGATCCACAGACTTGATGTTTGTATTGGCTGGGAAATCTGTATTACTTGAGGACACGCACCAAGTGATTTGATGTGTTGCTTCAAAGGAGAGGATGGAAAGTCATGCTGTGTTTGGAAGGTTTCTGTGGGGCAGGGGAGTGGACATCTCATTGGTGTAATTTTATTAGTCATAAAAAGCACTAATTCAAATTAAAATATAAAAACAGGCTTCCCTGGTGGCTTAGTGGTAAAGAATCTACCTGATAATGCAGGAGATGAGTGTTCCATTCCTGGATCAGGAAGATCCTCTGGAGAAGGAAATGGCAGCCCACTCTAGTATTCTTGCCTGGGAAATCCCATGGACAGAGGAGTCTGGTGGGCTATAGCCCATGGGATTGCAAACAAATCAGTCACAACTTAGTGAATAAACAACAACAACGAAAAATATGAAAACAAGTAAATGAATCAAACAGGAAGCATTCTTTAATGGTGAGTTAAAGGAAATAGGTTTGTATTTGGGTGTGTGTATGTGATTGAGTGTGGTCTATATTAAAAATGATTCCATTGCAAATTTCACAAATAAACCCTAGGATAGCTTTAATTAGAGAAATGTCTCAGGGGTCAAAGTACATGGAAATCTAAGGGCAACCTAAACTGAGGTAGGGGGGTTTTTCAGAAAAAGGCGTGGAAGTCTGCAAGAGCTGTTTGTAATTTGCAAGTGATTTCCCTGTGAAGAATCCTGTGTATCAAGAGCAATTCTCTGCTGGTGACCAACTAGAGTTGGGGTAGATGCTGAACAGTAGAAAGCCTCAGAAGATTTTTCTAGTTCTTTGTGAGAAAGATGTGCAGTGAAAGATCTGGACCACATAGGCAAAAGCTCCCTGAGAGGTGAAAGTGGGATCATTCCAGTCATCATTTATGATGTACTTCCTGGGACTCAGAGATGTGATGACTCAATAAAGGAAGGTTTCTGGGGGATTATGGTCAGGTTTGGGGCAACAGCTGCAGGCAGAGCCAAATACATCCTGGCATCAGACTCAGTGGCATCTGAACTTACCTACTCAGCCCTCCTTCCTGCAGGTGACAAATACAGAGACGTGGAAGGCAGAGAGACAATGCTGGTGTTTATCTGCTGTTGGGTAAGCCACGCAGCACTTCCATAAGCATTATCTGGCTTAGTTCTCCCGCTGCTCTGTGCCAAGAATTGGACAGATGTCATCTCCATGTCATGAGTAAAGAAACTCCTGTTGGTTTAGGATAGAGGTCGGCAGACTTTTCCTATTAAGGGCTTAATAGCATTTTTTTTTTCAGATCACTTATGGTCCCTGTTACATCTCCCTTGATCCCTCCAAGGTCAAGGTAGTAGAGGGGCTGCTTGTGGGTGAAGCTGACTCCCAGTCTGAGACTGGGAGGGAGGAGAAAATGAGGGAGGTGGAGAGAGGGAAAGAAAGAAAATACTGAGACCATTTGGACACTTGAACCCATTGCCACTTAGAAATTTAAGTAACATGTAAGCAGTCAAAGTCACCTCTTGGCTATGTCCAATTAAGTTGATTTTTCTGCCACCAGTTACTGAAAATTCTGGCTAAAACACTGAGGTTGTAATAATAATAACTAAGCCTAAGCCTGATAAAATAATTTCTGTATTCCATGTGCTGTTCTAGAAGACATGTTCGTGCATCCTTCATCTACCCACCCGTCTCTCTCTTTCTTTGTCTGTCCTCTATCCTCTGTCTTTCTTTGTCTCCTCTTTCAATCCATTCCAACAACTGCATGGAGTAGCATGAGATTATTACCAGGATAAGATTATTCCCCTAAGTTTATAGTTGAAAATGGAGGTGCCAGCAGGCAATGTAGCCTGATCACTGGACCACTCTGTTCCAGAAAAACACAAAACTTAGTGAGGTTGCACACTGGGTTCTATTTCACAAGTAAGAAATGAAATGCGTCTCTCTGAAAGGAGACGCACTGAGAGCCTGACATTATAGCTGGAGTTTTGAGTGGTGTTTGTTGTAACATTCTGATCACCGACACTGCTGATTGTTGCCCTCCCTCTTGCCCTCTCTCCCTTCCTTCTTTCCTCCCTTCCAGCAAAGAGGGAGGATAAGGATCTTTGGATTACTCACCACCCACGTTTGCCACAATTAATACCATGGATTTAATTTGTGCGTCATATGGTACCAGCATCATAGATGATGGCTGTGATGTTGAGAGGGGAAGAAAGACCATTGTAAATGCTAATAGACATTTTGAGATGTGGCCGCATGGATAAATTAGAATTGTTAACATTATTTATATGGATGATTATATAATTTCTAAATTCACAGAAATAATTTGGCTTAATGATTTCTAAATGCACACAGTATCACATTAGGAGGCTTTTATTAATGCTGTTCATGTAGAGAGAAACCAAGACTGAGAATCCTGAATCTTTAATATGCCCATACAACAGACTCCAGAAAATTCTCTTGCCTTATGAGAGGAATTTCTGAGCCATTGCAAAGAGGCCAAGATCATTTCACAAAGTCTTTGCAGTAGTTTCTGCTTTGGAGACCCCTCCTAACCCTCTGCTTTGTCATTATTTGGAGACTTTGGGTACCTTTGCATATAATTTGCATACAGTCATTTTCACTGCAGTGAAAGAATACAGTTATTCATATGCCCGCTCAAAACTAGGGTGAGCATAAGCTTTCATTTACAGAGTCTGTCTTTAGGGCACACTTCATTTCACTTAGAATAAATTATCATACATTTATCATTAGTTAGCAAGTTATTAACATTAATATAAACAAATATGTGGCACATTTCTTCGGGAAGATTGCGTTTTTAATCACTTAGTGAATGTAGCAGGCAGCGTCTACATATTTTATTTTTTAATGGCTGTGCTTTCTCGGTTTCCATATTCACATTAAAAACATAATTCCAGGCATTTTGCATCAGTTAGCTCAGAATGCACTTAATTGAGGTGAGGGGGGTTAAAAAGGAACTTTTCTCTTCTAGTGGCAAACAACTTCCTCAGACACCTTTTTACACTTGAGAGTTGCTCTAATTTGTTGGTTAAGGATGTCTTCATCTACAGCGAGCAACGTTTTAAAATTTAACTTCATGAAATGTCAGAATAGGAAACAAGAAATGCTAGGTTTCCTTGGAGGTTCCTTGCTCAAAAGATGGGTTCTAAGAACTAATATGACTAATTAGGAAGGACAGAAATTGCTATGGACTCTCTTTAATAAATCATAAAGCTTCAATTACACTAAATGGTATTTTGCAAATTTTATTCCTTGCTTATATGAGAACAAAGTGAAAAAGGAGTAAGGAAGTATTGGCACAACTGTTTGTATTTTTTATCCAGTGTTCTAGAGTTCTCAGTGCTCTGGCCATTTAAGGATGAAAGCGTGAATTTTGGGCCAAGAAAGAATAAATTTTACTGTTTGTTAACTGGGTACCAATTGGGCAAGTTACAGGATTTCATCAAGCTTCAATATCTTCATCTGAAAATGGGGATGCTAGTAATAGTATTTATTTCATAGGGTCACAGGAAAGATTTAAGGATGTCAGGCATGCATAGAGCTTAGCATAAGAGCAAAGAGAAAGGGACTTCCCTAATGGTCCAGTGGCTAAGATTCTGAGCTCCTAATGTAGGGGGTATGGGTTTGATCCCTGGTCTGGAAACTAGATCCCACAAGCCACAACTAAGAGTTTGCTTGCCACAACTAAAGATTCTGCATGCTGAAATTAAGACCCAGCCCAGCCAAATCAATAAATATTTTTTTTAAAAAAAGGAAAAAGGAGAGAAGTGCTCAGTCATTACCTTCTAGCATTAATATTTATTGCCGTGTGGTATTCAGTTGCTTCTTGTTGTTGTTCACTTGCTCAGTTGTGTCTGACCCTTTGCAACCCCATGGACCACAGCACACCAGGCTCATCTGTCCTCCTGGAGTTTGCTTAAATTCAGTTCCATTGAATTGGTGATGCTATCTAACCATCTCATCCTCTGTTGCCCCATTCTCCTTTTGCCTTCATTTTTTCCCCAGCATCAAGGTCTTTTCCAGTGAGTCGGTTCTTCTTGCTATCCAAGTGACTCTCAAGAGTCTTCTCCAGCACCACAATTCAAAAGCTTCAATTTTTCAGCTTTCAGCCTTTTTTATAATACAATTCTCACAACCATACATGACTACTGGAAAAACCATAGCTTTGTTTTATTTTACTTCTTTCCTCGGTTTCATATTGGGCACCCCTTTTGACCAATACTGGAGGTGAGCGATGGGGAGGTGCTGGTCACAGTTCCGACTTGCTGTTGTGTAGAGTGCAGGAGTCTAGAGAGGAATGGACAGCATTGGCAACTACAGCCATCATACTGTATTTTTGAAATTTATTTAAATTAAAATTTATTTGGCTGGATCTTAGTTGAGGCAGGTGAACTCTTAGTTGCAGCATGTGGGGTCTAGTTCTCTGACCTGGGATCAAACATGGGTGTCCTGCATTGGGGGCTCAGAGTCTTATCCCTTGGACCACTGGTCAAGTTCCAGTCATACTGTATTGAATATTGGAAGCTAACCAAGAGAGGAGATTTCAGTGCTCGTAGCCACCCAAGATGGAACCTGCGTGAAGAGAAGGCAGATTAATCAGCTTGATGATAGTGATCGTTTCCCTTATACACATAGAGCAAAATTTCACATTGAACACCTTAAATATATACAGTGTTTATTTAAAGAAGGACCCCAACACTTCCCTATTTCACGGCAGTATTCTGGGGGCTCCCTGTCGCAGATCCCCACAGTGCCTTGTGACCGGGCTGAGTATTCTCCACCCTGTGAGGTCAAGTCCCAGCCCTATACTCTGGCTTTTGAAATTCCTGTGTGATGTGACCACGTGGGGCACCTGGTGGCCTTTCCTGACCGTGAAAGGTGGCCACGTGGTACAGGAGTCCCAGTACTTCCTTCATTCCAAAGTGGCTACATTCTCCAGTGTCAAGTTGAAAGGAGAAGACCTCATTACTCTTGATAAAAGACTCTGTGTTCTTTTATCAGGCTGAGTTCTGGGTGCCTTCCACCATCTAGAAACATCAGAGGAGGCGTGGGAATGACAAAGGTCGATGTTGAGGGGTGCTGTGGGGCATGGAGAGTCACACACTCCTCCTTGTCACCTTCCCGAGGAAATGGGCTCTGTTGTGCAAGTGTTAAATTGCTTCACTGGTATTCGACTCTTTGTGATGTTATGGACCGTATCCTGCTAGACTCCTCTGCCCATGGGATTCTCCAGACAGGAATACTGGAGTGGGTTGCCATTTCCTCCTCCAGGGGATCTTCCCAACCTAGGGATCAAACCCATGTCTGTTAACATCTCCTGCATTTGGCAGGCTGGTTCTTTACCACTAGTGCCATCTGGGAAACCTGGGCTCTGTTACATTGTATCAACAAACAGCCACAAAACCCCAAAGGCTCACCCCAAAGAAAATGCCTTTCTTACTCATGCTACCTGCTTATCCTTGGTCAGCAGGAGGCTCCAGTTCTTTTTTCTTGCCCTTAAAAAAATTGAAGTAGCATTGATTCACAGTGTTCTGTATGATTCAGATATACAGCAAAGCGATTAAAATATATATATATATATATATATATATATTTCATCTTTATCCATTCATCTGTTGATGGACACTTTGGTTGCTTCTGTGTCTTGCCTATTGTAAACAGTGCTGCTATGAGAGGTGCTAATATCTTTTTGAATTATAGTTTTTTTCCCAGATATATGCCCAGGAATGTGATTGCTGGGTTATATGGCAACTCTATTTTTAGTTTTTGAGGAACATGCATACTGTTTTCCGTAGTGGCTGCACCAACGGACATTTCCACCAACAGTATAGGAGGGTTCCCTTTTCTCCAAACTCTATTTATTATTTTCATATTTTTTAATGATGACCATTATGCATGGTGTGAAGTTGCACTTCATTGTAGTTTTCATTTGCATTCTCTAATAATCAGCAAAGTTGAGCATCTTTTCCTGTGCTTATTGGCCATGTGATTGTCATCTTTGGGGAAATGTCTCTTTAGATATTCTGCTCATTTTTTATTGAGTGGCTTGCTTTTTTTGTTATTGAGTTGAATGGGCTTTTGGTATATTTTGGAAATTAAATCCTTGTTGATCTTCGTCGGCCTATATTTTGATGATGCAGATTCCATTTTGCTTGGTCATTTTCACTTGTTAAAATTAAAAACTCTCAGAAGGTCAGCCTTCTAGTTTCTTCAGTCATTCTCTGTCTCGTTTGTATCTGTGGATGTATTTCTGAGAAAACCAACCCCATGAGCAGCTTACAGCACAGGTTGTTAGGCTAAAGATTCTAAGAAATCCCACAGGGAGAAAATCCACCCCAGTGTTGAGCCCAGTGTTTCCCAAATGATTTTGACCATGGACTGCTTTTACTGTGGCATGTATAGATCAGAATCAGACCCAGAACATGCTGTCTTAGGTGTGGTTAATTTCAGTCCCTTCTTGGAGCAGGGTTAGAAAGGGTTTAGGTAGGGGCAAAGGCTGGCGAGATAGAGGAAGGGAGGAGGGGAGGAGAGGGAAGAGAGAAGATTGAGGACAGACCAGAGAGGCTGCCATCACCTGGCCATATGTAAGACAGTTCAGAGCTTGTCTTGACTCTTCAGATTTATTTAAAAATTTGAGAGTTACTTAATTGAATTTTGTCTTTTGCTCTAGTTTTTTTTTTTAATTGAAGGATAATTGCTTTACAGAATTTTGCTGTTTTCTGTCAAACCTCAGCATGAATCAGTATAGGTATATATATATATATATATATATCCCTTCCCTTTTGAAACTCCCTCCTACCCCACCCATCTAGGTTGATACAGAGCCCCTGTTTGAGTTTCCTGGGCCATACAGCAAATTCCTGTTGGCTATCTATTTTACTTATGGTAATGTAAGTTCCCATGTTACTCTTTCCATACATCTCACCCTCTCCTCCCCTTTCCCCATGTCCATAGGTCTGTTCTCTATGTCTGTTTCTCCATTGTTGCCCTGTAAATAAATTCTTCAGTACCATTTTTCTAGATACCGTATATATGTGTTAGAATACGGTATTTATCTTTCTCTTTCTGACTCACTTCACTCTGGGTCATATCTTTAAACCTAGAATATAAGCTCCTTCATAGGGAAGCCCTCAAATGTATTTCATTTACAGTTGGAACTCTCAAAGTACAAGGTATTGGGCATAAAATATAAATATAGTTTGAACTAAATGGATTTCTGGTCTACCTCCAATGAAATGCGAACATTCTATTTGGAAAATCTTGACTAAATCTGACTGTGAGATCCATATACTGTACAGGCAAGTGTTTCAGAGTGGAAAACAATGCCAGATTTGTGTGAAGAGCCCTGGATTTGTGTCCCAGCTCTGCCACACTTGAGTAAACCCTGTAGACCCCCCACCCTTGACTGCCTTACCTGCAAAGGGACATCCAAGATCCCCACTAAGTTGACAGTATTGTTGGGAGGCGCCAAAGAAGCAGCAGATGAAAAAGAACTTTGTAAATTCTTATGATGAGGTTGAAATGCATTTCCAACAACCAGTTCTTGAATTGCTTGTAGAGGGAGACTGGTCTTCAGAGGGAAAAAAATATGTATATCTTGGAAAGAATTCAGGTACTTGAGGGAGCTGATTCTGCCATGGCCAAGACTTCGGAGGTTGGAGAGAGTTAAGGAATAAGAGGAGAGGGGAGAGGAGCCGGAAGAGGAAGTGATGCTTGGCTTTTCATGGAGAGGCTGAGAAACCATAGGTAGTGTCAGAAAGATTCTGAGAGCAGGAGTGCCCGGGGTGGAGTGCCTGGGAGCTTTTGCTTCCAGTTAAGTCTTGGGATTTCTTCGCATCTTCAGCCTTAGCCTCCAAATACTGTGTATCACACTTGTGAATACATTTGGGTGGGTAGTACTTCCTTTTTGACTATTTCAAAAAATGTACCAAGAATGAGAAGAAAATACGGAATTAAACAATAGTAATGATCATAGTACTAGTTATACCAGTACTAGTTAGCTCTTAGTATGTACCAGGCACTGTTCAAAGCAGGTTACACTTATTATCAGTGATAGTAACTGTTTTATTTCCATTTCACAGGTGAAGGAATTTTAGGCAGGTTAAAAAATATTGCTGTAGGTCATATTCCACAGGCTCCAGAGTCCACCCCCCCCCAGACCTTAGGATGGATTCGTACCTTCCTGTGTGGTGGAATTGGGGCTTGAACCTCTTTATCCAGATCTCAAGAACTAGAGATTTCCTACCCAATGGCTAAGTTAATGTCTATGTGGTATTAAACGATTTTTTAGCATATTTTTAATGAAATTTTTTGATATTTATTTTAAATGGAAAAAGATGGATATTTTTAAAGATAAAAGATACAATTCACAAAGAAGATAGACATCATAAACCATTAGACTCCTTAACAACAAAGAAACAAAGATACATAGAGCAAAAATCAGAAGAATTATAAAGGAAAGGAAAAAATATATAATCATAGTGAGACATTAGCATTTCTCTGAGAATATTTTATCAAGTGCAGAAAAAATAAGAATGGGGCAGGGCATCTTGAAAGATGTCATTAATAATTTGAATATAATAGATTTATATTTAATTTATATTAATCCTATACAATATATTTAAAATTCTGTATCTCATGCACGGTTAGCAGATATCCATAGGACATTTAGAAAAACTGGCAAAAAGATAAAACGTTACTAAATTTCAAGAAGTAGAATTCATTTTTGTGTGTGTGTGATTCCATGGACATCAGGCTCCTCCATCCATGGGATTTTCTAGGCAAGAGTACTAGAGTGGGTTGCCATTTCCTCCTCCGGGGAACCTTCCTGACCCAGGGATCAAACCCAGGTCTTCCGCATTGTAGACAGACATCTACTTTACAGTCTGAGCCACCAGGGAAATAACTTATACATATATACATACATTATTTTTGAAATTATTTTCTGTTATAGGTTATTACAAGATACTGACTATAGTTCCCTATGCTATATTAGTAAACTTTTCTTGCTTGTTGCTTATCTATATTTTTAATTAGAAATATAGCATTTTATTCATACTAAGTCAAACAAATGAAATAGAAATGTCATAAATTTTTTAGTTAGGCAAAATTTTGTAAGTTTTCTAAAATATATATATTATACATATTATTTATATATGTGTATACAAAAACTTTTATACTTGAGAAAGGCTTGAGAAAGAACATCAAAAAAAAAGAAGAGATGAATAATTGGGCAATGTAAACTAAATGAAATGGAAGCACTGAATATGAAATAGAAAAAGTGAAACAAACTAGATAAAAGTAAAAGATGCTCATGCACTCCAGTTGTTTTTACACATGGCTGCTTATTAGAAACATATCTGGAGCTTTGGTGAAAAAAAAAGCAATACCTGGGCATTTGTAGTTTTAAAAAAATTCCAAGATAATTCTGATATGCATATGGATTTTTGAAAGTAATTACAGGTTTTTCTATTAAATGGTAGTTTTGGTGATATAGAATTCTATATTTTTTCTGTTGACCAATGATGATACAGTGGTATTCAGTGAGTTACATAATCACAATAGTGAAAGATGTTTATCACTTTTTACCATCAATAGCCAGACAAAAAATAAAAGATAATTATAATCACAAGTCATCATGGAAACATAGTTAACCTCACAATATAAAATGATTGCATACAGTCTGAGAGGTCAAGCAGAGTGATGTACTAAGTGAAACTGTGTGTTTTCTCCTGTTTGGCCAGTCTGTCTTTTGGTTTGTGCATTTAATCCACTTACATTTAATGTAATTATTGATATAGATGATCTTATTACCATTTTCTTAATTGGTTTGGGTTTAATTTCTGTAGATAGGCCTTTCCTTCTCTTGTTTTCCGCCTAAAAGGAGTTCCTTTAGCATTTGTTGTAAAGCTGGTTTGGTGGTGCTGACTTCTCTTAACTTTTGCTTGGAAAACTTTTGATTTCTCCATCAAATCTGAAGGAGAGTCTTGTTAGGTAGAGAATTCTTGGTTGTAGTTTCATCCCTTTCATCACTTCAAGTACGTCATGCTGCTCGCTTCTGGCTTGTAGAGTTTCTGTTGAGAAGTCAGCTGATAGCCTGATGGGAATTCCTTTGTATGTTATTTGCTGTTTTTCCCTTGTTGCATTTAGTATTTTATCTCTGTCTTTAATTTTTGTCGATTTGATTACTGTGTCTCAGTGTTTTCCTACTTGGCTTTATCCTTCCTGGGACTCTCTGCACTTCCTGGACCTGGTTGATTTAATTTCCTTTCTCATGTTCGGGAAGTTTTCAGCTATTATCCTTCAAGTATTTTCTCAGATCCTTTCTCTCTTCTTTGGAACTGCTATAATGCAAATGTTAGTGCATTGAAAGTTGTCCCAGAGGTCTCTTACACTGTCTTCATTTCTTTTCATTCTTTTTTTTTTTCTATATTCTGCTCTGAGGTCGGAGAAGGCAATGGCACCCCACTCCAGTACTCTTTCCTGGGAAATCCCATGGATGGAGAAGCCTGGTAGGCTACAATTCGTGGGGTCGCTAGGAGTCGGACGCGACTGAGCAACTTCACTTTCACTTTTCACTTTCATGCATTGGAGAAGGAAATGGCAACCCACTCCAGTGTTCTTGCCTGGAGAACCCCAGGGACGGGGGAGCCTGGTGGGCTGCCGTCTATGGGGTCTCACAGAGTCGGATATGATTGATGTGATTTAGTAGCCGCGGCAGCAGCAGTTCTGAGGTGTAGTGATTTCCACCATTCTGTCCTCCATGTCATTTATCCATGCTTCTGCCTCAGTTATCCTGCTATAGATTCCTTCTAGTGTATTATTCATCTCTGTTTGTTCTTCAGTTCTTCTAGGTCTTTGGTAAACAATTCTTGCATCTTCTCCATCTTTGCCTCCATTCTTTTTCTGAGATTCGGAATCATCTTCACTATCATTATTCTGAATTCTTTTTCTGGAAGATTGCCTGTCTCCACCTCATTTAGTTGTTTTTCTGGGCTTTTATCTTGTCCCTTCATCTGGGACATGATGTTCTGCTTTTTCATGCTGATTAACTTTCTGTAACGCGGTTTTTGTTTTAGTTGTGGGATTGTGGTTCTTCTTGCTTCTTCTGTCTGCCCTCTGAGGGAGGAGGCTAAGAGTTTTATGTAAGCTTCCTGATGGGAGCGACAGGTGGTGGGAAAAACTGGGTCTTGCTTTGGTGGGCAGGACCTTGCTCAGTAAAGCTTTAACCCAATTGTTTGCTGATGTGTGGGGTACCTTCCCTGGTAGTTTTTTGGCCTGAGGCCACCAGGGCATGGTGTCTGTGGACTCTACGGTGGGGTTAATGGAAAACTCCAAGAGCGGTTTATGCCAAAGGGGACCTTCCCAGACAGCTGCTGTCAGTCCCCCCATTCCTGTGGTGAGCCCCTGCCAACCCAGGCCTGCACAGGAGACCCTCCAACACTAGAAGGTAGGTTTGGTTCCGTCTCCTATGGGGTCACTGCTCCTTTCCTCTGAGTCTTGGTGCACACAAGACTTTGCTTGTGCCCTCCAAGACTGGAGTCTCTGTTTCCTTTAGTCCTGTGGAAGTCTTGTGGTAAATCCCACTGGTCTTCAAGACCAGATTCTCTGGAGAAAAGGACTCCCAGTCCTTTGTTGGATCCCCAGACTGGAAAGCCTAACCTGGGGTTCAGAACCTTCCTAACAGTGGGAGAACTTCTTTGGTATTATTGTTCTCCAGTTTGTGGGTCACCCACCCGGTGGGTATGGGATTTGATTTTATCATGATTGTGCCCCTCCTACCATCTCACTGCAGCTTCTTCTTTGTCTTTGGACGAGGGGTATCTTTTTTGGTGGGTTGCAGTGTCCTCCTGTCAATGATGGTTCAACAGCTAGTTTCCATTTTGGTGCTCTCTCAGGAGGAGATGTATGCACGTCCTTCTACTGCATCGTCTTGAAGCGGAAGACTCAGCATATTTTATTTACCCAATTATTTTTTATTGAAAGTTGAACCTGGAGGTTGGCTCTCCTTTCTAGCTCTTGTTCTTGATAAGTCAGCCTCTGTGAGTGAAGTATGCTATTTGGCACTCTCGGATGGGGTGGTTTGAAGAAGAATTAGACAAATTTCCTAGTCTTTAAACAATTTATATTACAAGAGAGCACTCTTGTGTTTGATGGCATGAACTTGTGTTTTCATTCCATGTGAAGGCTTTCCTCAGCAAGATAGGAACTGTATGCAGTGGACAGAGGATGGGTGGGGACAGGTTGTTAAGTAAATTTCAGGGGCTCCTAAGGAATGAGAATCATACATTCTACCCTGTGTCCCATGAACACAGGTGCAGATTGTGCACATAAATGCGTCCATTTATCAGTTGACTCTCTCACCTCCTTCACTTCTCAAACTGAAGATGGAGCCAGAACATTCTGAGGTTTCCCAGATAGAAGACTCTTGGTTGGTCAAAACCCAGCTTGATTTTCCCAAGCTCTTCAACACAGTGCCTGAATTTGTTAACTTCTGTCTCTGTGAATTTGTTACCTCTTTTGTTACTGGTCTTCCCAGTGAAGACTGATTACCAAGATGTTTATGGTCTTTGAGCTTCCCTGGTGGCTCGGCTGGTAAAGAATCGGCCTGCAATGTGGGAGACCTGGGTTCGAGCCCTGGGTTGGGAAGACCCCCTAGAAAAGGGAATGGCAACCCACTTCAGTATTCTGGCCTGGAGAATTCTATGAACTGTATAGTCTGTGGGGTCACAAAGAGTTAGACACGACAGTGACTTTCACTTGTGGTCACTGACTGCTAAAGCATTCAGTTCCTTGCCTCCTGCAGAAAGAAAACATTAGAAAAACCTAACAATGTCTGACACTTAGTAGGTCTTTAATAAATACACATTTGGTGAATGAATGCATGAATATATTAAGGTGCCATGAAGTTTTTACTGCCAAGAATTTTCATGGTAGCCCTTGCATATTGATAAGAATTGAACATGTGATTCCTCCAGTTTCATACAATATTGTACCAGTTTTTATCATTCTTTTCCAGTTGTAAATAATTTTTCATGTAATCCATTTCTCTTCTTATTAATGTCAGCTAGTTATTAAATTGACTCCTGTCTAATTAGCCAAGTGCTATTCTTGGATCAAATTGGATGACTGTAATAAAAGCTGACTCATTATTTGAATAGGAAATTATGGTACCTATTTATGTTCCCATTTGTGATTATTTTTCAGATTTTTTTGTCTCTGATTAAATCATCTCAGTATTTTAGAGGTCTTCATTCATGCATGAGAGCATCGCATGCATGTGTTTTGGCAAATGCTGTAATCAAAGGCCTCGTATCAGCGAAGAGACAGAGGCTACAGAATAAATCATCTTAGGATGTTTTCACAAGGAGCCCATGACTTGTCTTAGAAGTAAACCTTTCTCCTAGACTTGGGAAGACTGATGATTACAAAATAGATCTTTCTCCCCTTTCATCTTAATTGTGGTGTTCATCATTTTTATCATCCTTTTATGGCTCAGAGATAGAATTTGCTTCTTTTTTATTTGGACTTTTCCTGTTTGTGTGTGTTTTATTTTGTGCCTGTTTTCCTGTAATTAATATTTAGTTTTTCTCTGATGCAAGCAGGTTGGAAGATCATGTATGTCTTTTGCAATCACTTAGTCCCACAGTGTCTAAGGGGGGAGTATTGGTTAGCTCCCTGACATAGTAAGTGACTCAGTTTTTCTATCTGGAAAATGGAGCTATGTTCTTGCTTCTTTGTGTGGTTTATAAATGACAGCTATTCCAACACATGGTGAAAAATTCAAATCCTATTTGTAAAAGGGTGAAGTTTATATTTGTAGTCTCATGTGTACAGATATTTATATTCTGGCTGATCCTTTTTTGGATTCTGGTGACTCAGTCGGTAAAGAAGCCGCCTGCAGTCCAGGAGACCACCTGCATCACTGGAGACCAGGGTTCAATTCCTGGGTCAGAAAGATCCCCTGGAGAAGGAAATGGCAACCCACTCCAGTATTCCTGCCTGAGAAATCCCATGGACAGAGGAGCCTGGTGGGTTACAGTCCATGGAGTGGCAAGAGTCAGACACGGCTTAGTGACTAAACCACAAAAACAAAAAAGAGGGCAAGGGCTCTAGAAAATATATTTTGAAGTGTCGAGGTAGAGATAAGGCAGTTTTCTTGAAAAAGAGTCTGGTCTTGGGTTCCTGCTTGGCAGGTTTTCTTGCACAAGGTCGGTAGGCAAGAGGTGATCATGGTCAGTGCAGATTCCTGTACTGACTTTCCTTCACCATTCTATCCTTTGCTAGTGGTCTGGTGTAGAGGAGAGAGAAAGTCAGACCAAGCAAATTGTTCGGAGTCATCTGGTTTGTAGTGACCAACCGATGCTTCTCGGTGGTCAGTAGCTTTCCTGAACTGACACTGAATTCAAACCATCTCTCAGTCATTGTCTTTGTTTCCAAAGAAAAGGGACTCTAATTCCCAATTGCAAAAGGAATTCAGAGTCATTGTAAGGAATTCAGACAGTGCAGACAGGCCTAAAGCAGAAAAACAAATAGTATCTGAAATCCCACCACCTGAAGAAAATAGTGCTCATGCTGGAGGAGACTTTCCAACAGTCTTACGGACAGACGGACACACACCCAAGCACACACATGCCCTATGCTTAGAAACAAAAATTTAGTCCTTGACAGCTATTGCAAATGCACTTGTTTGAACAGAAATGCTTGAAGTCATCTGATAGCTTATTGACAAAGTGGTCTTCTAGTGATGCAACTAGAGCTCCAGAGGGTGGGAGCAGACCTAGAACATTCGCCCATCCAAATAGCTGTAGGCATGGATTGGTCCTGCTTGCTGGAGAAGTGGCAGGGAGTCATTTATTTATTTATTATGTTGCTGAATGATTCTTCCAAGTGGTGCCTGGAAGGATCATGTCATATTTGTTGTTTTGCAACCTGCTGTTTTCACTCAGCAATATATTCTAGATTCTGCCATGTGCTTATAGAACCAGAGACTAAATCACTCTCTTAATGGCTACATGCTCATCTTCTGTATGTATGTGCTAAGCTTTATATAACAAATGCCCTTAAGTGAATCATTCCAGTACCATTAACACCCTTGTTTACATCTTGAATAGTTTGACAGTAAACAGCCATTATGCATCTTGAGTGTTTTAGGGAAAATCTTCAGTTTCTTGGAACTCTTAGAATTGTAGAGGAGTCTGAGGAAAAACAGGGGCACCTGTGATTACAAATGGAAAGAAATGAAAAGTCAATCTGATGGAGAATATCAGGTGATGGAGGAGCTTGTGATAGGCTTTTCTGGAGCAGCCTCCTGTTAAGGTTAAGCTGAAGTGTGGAAGATGCAAAGGTGTCAGTTAAATGAATAGCAGGAGAAAGGCATCATAGAATGAAAGCAGAGCTCTGACCTTGGGTAAAGGAAGAGGATCACGAGAGGGACTGAACGCTGACTGGCATGATCAGTGCTTTGCTAGTAAAGTGGGTGAAAACTGGGAAAGGCTTTGACCTTGGAAAAGCCACTGGGAAGCAAACCTAGAGTTCAGTGCCCATAGGACCACTGGACCAAGGACTTTAGATTCTGTTCACAGTATGCTAGGAAGCCAGTGAAAGGTTTTAAATAAGAAATGAGATGGTCTTAGGTTTTTCAGTTCACACTGTCAACTGATGAAGCATGAATTGGAGGGGAGGAAGGAACAAAACCAATGGTACCTCTTTGCCATGGTCCACAAAAGCGATGATAATGAGTCTGACCAGGGTGGTGACTGTCTCTGGAGAGAAGTGGACAGGTTCGGGAGATACTTAGCAAGTTAGTATCTCTGATGGTCAAGTTTTACCAAAGGATTGAGAGGTGAGGGAGTGGAAGCCATGAAAAATGACTCAACTGTTTCTGGTTTGAGCAACTATCACTGAGAAGGTGCCACTGATGGAGATGGGGAAAGTGGAGAGTTAAGGATCAATGCATGAGCTTGATTTTTGAACTTGTGATAAACTTGGATGACCTCTGAGTGACTCTGTCAGGTAGGCACAGGATTTACAAATCCAGGGTTTCGTGCAATTGTCAGACTTGGGCGTATATGTTCAGGAAGGGACAGCTTGTGGATGGTGCTTAGATTCAGGAGATGGATGCACTCTTCTCGGGAGACAGTAGAGAGAAACTTGCAGGGTGATGTCTTGAGCGATGCCAGCATTTAATATTCATTTGGCAAAGCATTATCCAGGCAAAGAGGTTGAGAAGTGGCCAGAGAGAGAGGTAAAAGGAATATCTGGAATTGGTGGTACCCCAAAAAGAAGGATGTTTCCATGCTGGGAGAAGGGCTTATACTACCTGTTCCTATGATTCAGAAACGAGATGACTGGTGATCTTGGCAGATGTGGTGGAGACAGAAACCATACTGGAGGGACTTCCCAGGTGGTCCAGTGGCTGAGAGCCACTCTCCTAATGCAGGGGGCCCATGATCGATCCCTGGTCAGAGAACTGGATCCCACATGGGGCAACTATAGATCCTGCATGCTCAACTAAAGATGCTGCATGCCACAATGAAGATGGAAGACCCCCGTGCCACAACTAAGACCTGGCACAGTCAAATCAATAAAGAAGCTATTGAAAAAGAAACCAAACTGGAAAATCTGGAGGACTGAGCTGAAGGAAACAAGAGACAACTTCCAGAGACGATTCTTAGAGAGGTTTGATGAAGAGGGTTGAATGAAGTGTTTAAAATGGAAAAGGGATTTTTTTGAAGATGCATAATAATAGGACATGATGGTGTGAGTCGGGCTCTTTGATACTCATGGGCAAAGCCACCCTAGTAACTTTATGCAGAAGAATGGTTTTTTAAAAGCCAACAGACATTTCTCCAAAGAAGATATAAAAATGGCTAACAAACACATGAAAAGATGTTCAACATCACTCATTATCAGAGAAATGCAAATCAAAACCACAATGAGGTACCACTTTACACCAGTCAGAATGGCTGCCATCCAAAAGTCTACAAGCAATAAATGTTGGAGAGGATGTGGAGAAAAGGGAACCCTCTTACACTGTTGGTGGGAATGCAAACTAGTACAGCCACTATGGAAAACAGTGTGGAGGTTCCTTAAAAAGCTGCATAGACCTGCCATATGACCCAGCAACCCCACTGCTGGGCATATACACTGAGAAAACCAGAATTGAAAGAGCCACGTGTACCCCAATGTTCATTGCTGCATTGTTTACAATAGCCAGGACATGGAAGCAACCCAGATGCCCATCAACTGACAAATGGATAAGAAAGCTGTGGTACATATACACAATGGAATATTACTCAGCATTAAAAAAAAAATTCATTTGAAGCAATTCTACTCAGATGGACGAAACTGGAGCCCATTATCCAGAGTGAAGTAAGCCAGAAGCAAAAACAACAATACAGTATATTAACGCATATATATGGAATTTAGAAAGATGGTAACGAGAACCCAACATGCGAGACAGCAAAAGGAATGCAGATGTATAGAATAGACTCGTGGACTTTGTGGATGAGGGTAAGGGTGGGATGATATGGGAGAAGGGCATTGAAGCATGTTAATTATATGTCTAATCAATCGCCAGCCCAGGATTGATGCTCGGGGCTGGTGCAGCGAGATTTCCCGGGGGGGAGGGAGGAGGGAGGGGGGTTCCAGAGGGGAAGCATATGTAAACCCATGGTGATATCATGACAATGTATGGCAAAAACAATAAAAAAAAAAACTAAAAAAAAATAAAAAAATAAAGGAAAAAAATAA
>ML663006.1:13610375-13636064 GCA_007570785.1 Antilocapra americana | reverse complement strand
TATCATGACAATGTATGGCAAAAACAATTAAAAAAAAAACTAAAAAAAAAAATAAAAAAATAAAGGAAAAAAATAAACCATGTTAAAAAAAAAAAAAAAGCACCTTTGCAATACACAGAGACTCTGAGAGGATTGTTGAAACTCCACAGCCAGGAATTACGCTCATTGATAGCACAGAGGTGCTTTTTGTGGAAACACCACTGAGATGGAGAGAATTGCCTCCATTAGGGCAGAAGAGGGGTGCTGGTGGACGGGGAGAACTTCGGACAGGGCTTGATGGTGAGAGTGTGGGCATTTGAGGTCTGGTGCACTTTCTTATAAAGACTGAGTTGGAATGAATGGCATAGTGGATGAGATTTCTTCAGTGTGTTACCCCCAGTTTCTTTGCATCGGAAGTCCTGGTGAGAAACCAGCTAGAAAACTAGCTAGGTTTTCTGCCCAGGATTTCACAAGGCTAGGTGTCTGCCAGGCTGGGCTTTCAACTACAGGCTTTGGGGGACCATCTGCTTCCAGACTCAGTCAGGCTGTTGGAAAAGTCCAGCTCTTGGGAGGGTTAGAACTGAGGTCCCCGTTGTTTCCTGGGATCTCCCACCTTCCTGTCTCCAATCCTCAAAGTCAGCCTTGGCATGGTGCTGCCTTCTCACTTTCCAGCCTGGCTTCCTCTCCTGTATCTACTTTGATGGGTTCCCCGGATTACATGGAGTCTGCTGGAATGATCCAGAGTGACCGCCCTATTATAAAGACAGTCAGTGAGTCAGTAACCTTAATCACATCTGCAGAGTCCCTTTTGCCATGTAAGGCAGTGTGTTCACAGATGGTATCTCAATATCTTCATGGTTCCTGGGATTAGCAAGAATCTTCTGCGGAGTTCGTAATTCTGCCCAGCCTGGAAGGTGGAAGTGGAGGAAAGGAACTGGGAGCCCAGAGGTGGGAGGCTCACCTTTGTGACTGTTCAGGTCACTGTGGATGTGACAGGCACTGAGGATCCAGGTGAAGCAAGGATGGGGGGAAGGACCCCTAGCGGGACGTGGGGTATCATCAACGGGTGGGAGCCTCAGAGGAAGGGGATGAGGCCGCAGGTCAAGCTGACCCAGTGTCTGCCCTGAGGAATACTGAATGTAGAAGCAAACAGATTACTTTAGAAAGGAACTAACATCTGTCATTTTTTGACCAGACAATTTATATTCCTCAGTAGAATATAAACATTTTCTTATAGAGGTCTGATAAATTTCTCATTAATCTAGTCTTTGATGTTGTATTTTTCTCTGCAAATTATGAATGGAATCTTTCTGTCACTGCATTTATAACCACTTATGTATTCTTATTAAAAAGGCCTTGATTTTGTGGGTTTTTAAATTAGTTGATTTAATTTAAATTAAATTAGAAGGGCAGAAGGGAAGAGGTCATCAGAGGATGAGATGGCTGGATGGCATCACCGATGCAATGGAAGTGAACCTTGGGGCAAACTTCGGGAGATGGCGAAGGATAAAGGGGCCTGGTGTGCTGCAGTCCATGGTGTTTAGACACGACCGAACAACAAATTAATTAATTTATTTTTGGCTGTGCTAGGACTTTGTGGCTGTATGCAGGCTTTCTCCAGTTGTGGTGAGTGGGGGCTCCTGTCTAGCTTGGGTGCATGGGCTTCTCACTGCGGTTGCTCCCCTTGTTACTGAGCACAGGCTCTACGGGGGGGCTTCAGTAGTTGTGGTGCACAGGCTTAGTTGCCCTGTGGCATGTGGGATCTTTCTGGACCAGGGATTGAACCCATGCTCCTTACATTGGCAGGCGGATTGTTAACCACTGGACCACCAGAGAAGTTCCATGATTTTGTGTTTTAATTATGTTGATATTTTCTTCCTTGAATGCTTTTATCATCCCTTTCCTATAGTTTTGTTTTCTTATTGGCCTACAGTTTCTTTATAATATTGTGTTAGTTTTGGGTGTACAGTAAAATGATTTGGTTATATTGTATATATATATATATATATTTTCAGATTATTTGTATTGTAGTTTATTAGAAGACATTAATAGATAAGGAGCAATGTTTTCATGTAGCTTTGATTGGATTTTCCATGCATGCAGTGTCATCAGTGGTAAATATCAACACTTTGTTTTCTCTAAAATTACCTGTTTCTTTTATCTTGCTTAGTTAGGATTTAATTTTTAGTTAAGGATGTTTTGATTTTTGTTAAATGGGTCTGTATGTTTCTTCTTTATTCATGACCTCAAATGGTCCCATTTAGATATCAAAATTAAGTTGATTTTTTAAGTCCTATCTTTGATACATTTCTGTATTGTATTTTTCTAGAATGTTCTTTCTATGTGCTGGGGAACAGATTCAAAAGTGATGGTGTTCCTTGAATGTGTAAAATAGTTTACATTGAAACCGAGAGTCTGATTTTCATCCCCTGCTACCCTTTCTTTGCTAAATGTTGAGCACACACACATACGTACATATATATATATATGTATACGTACATATATATACGTACATATATATGTACGTATGTGTGTGTGTGTGTATATATATATATACGTATATATATATGTACGTTTGTGTGTGTATATATATATATATATATACACACACACACACACATAGACAGGTACTGACAGAGACAAAAACACATACCATACCACACACACAACCAGAAGCAGTATGACAATCACTTTTTGTTATTGACTATCACAGAAGAAATGTTAACATTTTGTGGGTTTTTTTCTTTAGATTTTTTAAATATGTAAAAACAGTATTTCAGATTTGTGGAGTATCTTATTCTTTTAAAAACACATGAATACTTTGCAGAGGATAATATATTTGTGTTTTTCAAATCCAATATGTTTCTTGCTTATTTATTTTTGTTTCCTTGCTTCATTAGATCTCTAGTGATCAAAGCTGGTGAAATAGAAGTATTCTGCCCTTCTTCCTGATAAAAATGCTGGTCTCATTTCACCATTAAGATGAGTTTTGTGTTTCATTCTATGTCTTGGTAGACTGCAGGTTGGAGAGTTGCCTCCTACTCTTGGTGCTCCACTTCCTCTTCTCCTTTTAATTATGCTTCTACAAATGCTTTTTCTTAGGAACAGTTCCTTAATAAGTTTTATAACTTATTAGACACTTGTTTTTACATTTTAATCTTGTATTTTTCCCAAATCCATTTTTGTATTTTTCCAGCTTCCTAGAATCATCCCTTTGCTCCAGCTTTTCAAATTTATTAACTTTGGGTTAATTTACACAGTATGATAAGCCTTCAAATTTCTTGAGCATCTGTGTTTATGTACTCTCTCATTTTTAATTTCATCATTTATTTTTTCTGCTCACGTTTTCTAGATTAGGTTAACTGGAGGCTTAGCATTTTTTTTTATTACTGGTCTTTCTACAGGATTCTTTTTCTTCTTCTTCTTCTTTTTTTTTTTTTAAGAAAATACACATCAGTTACCATTTTCCCCAGAGATTCAGATCTACTTTATAACTGAGTTACATTGAGGCTCAGTAGGTTTTCAAAAACAAAGGGCTTGGTAATACTGATGATGTGTTTATTACACAGTAAGTGTTAGAGAAAAACTCTATCCTACTTCTCTGGAGGAGACTGTCTTCCAGCCAACCCAGTGGACCCTCCTACCGTGACTCAGGGAGTGAGCTCCCCAGGGGTGTCTGCTGTAGGCTTCCATGCATCCTGTTCTTATCCAGATGATTTATTAGCCCATCTACAAGTGCCTTTGATTACACTATGACCCAAGATTTGCTTGAAGAGTTCTAAGTAGTTGGCTTGTTGGTTTTATTTTCTTCCTATTTTATAATAGCAGAGTATTGTTACCCAGCTCAAGTTCAGCTGCTCACTGCTCAAAAGCCAGTCCTTGAGAGGCAAGTATTGGCAGAAAGGAACATTGCTTTCATGTGAAAGCAGCTGAAACCAACTTCAAATTTGATCTGCTTGAGCCTGGAGAATCTCAGGAAATCATGGAGGCAGGATGGTGGGTTCGACTTGCTTCTCCACTGGATGCAGACTGGCTGGCTCTATCTTTAGGTTATCTTGCCCACGTGATCTCTTGCAGGTTTGATAGGGTGGCTGCTGGGGTTAAATCTCTGGTCATTGTTTAACTACTTCATACTTCATTCTGGTTTCTTTTAATCTAGGAAAGAATCAGCAGATTAGGCATAGCATGGTTTTCATTCAGGAGATCACAAGTCAATTACCTAGTGATCTCATTCCAATTATTAGGTTCTTTTAAGGTCAGAGGGGAACAGAAATGGGCAAACAGGAAAGGGCAAAAGAGCTGCTTTCAGAATCACTAGAGTGTGGTCTAGAAGTTTACTCTCTTATTTCTTCTTCAGGAATTTATTGACATTTCTTGTGAACATTTTTCCTAGATGGTTTGGCACATTTGAAAAAGTATACCACACAACATTGTAAAGCGGTTATCCTCCAATTAAAAATCAGTTTTTAAAAAAGAAAAAGTATAATCCTTGTAATACTTAGCTTCATGTGTAGAGATAGCTATTAACTAAACTTTGTTACTTATGTTTTCCACATTCTCCGTAGCTCTTTTCTTCCTTACGTTTTTTTCATGCACATAATCTGTCAGAAGTAAATGTAGTATGTTAAGTATTTCTTGTTTCTACTGAGTTCTGCCCAATTTCTCCTTATTTCTATGTTTATCCACTTTTGCTTTATATATTCCAGTATATAATTCTGTTTTCAATATTTCAGTGCTATGCGAGTAAACCCTTGAGCATTTATAATCACTGTGTTCACATTGTCCATTTCACTCTTTGTATTCACAACTTGGCTTTGCCTCATTTTGTTCTTTTAATCTTAAATTTAAACTTGAATAGTCTCATATTCCTGTTGCAACCCCTGCTTTCTCAATTGGCTGACCTATGCCCAATCTTTATTTTTTTACCCTTTGCAGTTTTCACAGAGGTATATTTTGTTTTCTGACCCAATTTGACAGTATTTTTCTCTTGTTAATAATAGGTGAAGTATGGCAATTTGAGATCTTTTGTTTTTATGCTACGTCTCTATTCCAGATCTAATTCTGCTATTCCCTTGACTTGGATAAAGAACAGCGCTCACTAGGCAGAAAGAGTAGGAGAGTGTAGTTGTCTGTAGATGTCTGTAATTAAGCTGTGTTGTACAATATTTGTGTGATTTAAATTTCTTTCATCATTAACAGTAATATTCCACATGCACCTCATTCCTTTCAGCTGAGAATTGAAATCATTGTTTCCTCAATAGAGTCCTATATTTTGTAATGACATGGTATTAAGTCAGAAGCCAAGACTGACAGTATGAGTTTTGTTAGCCAAAATAATTACATTTTCAAGGTTTTTCTCATGCTAATTCCCAAGACTTCCTGCTGCTCTGGAGTTCATTGTTCTGTCTAAGTCAGCACCCTTAAGTCAACCTCCACAGATGACACTGAATATTAAGCCAGAGTGCTATCTAAGATAGCACAGATTGCTGGAAAAAGAGTGGTAAAGAAATAATGTTGAGCAGCTGTAAACAAAGGACTATTTGGTTGTTTTTCAGCTACTCTTGGACCTCAGTCTCATGGAGCTATTTTCATCCCCAGTGGTACAGCCTAATCAGAATCAGTTTAGCGTGAATTGTTTTCAGGTAGAACACAAGGAGAAACCAAAGATGGATTTGAACAACCAACAGGATATCTGCTCTTAACTTTACAAAAATAAGGTATAAAAGCTAACAGCAGCAGTGCCAAACAGAAGCAGTTTCTACTCGAGGACTGTGAGAGAAGAAGGATTGCATGGTATGACCTATTGAGTAACGATATTCCATTTTTACTTTTCCGTGAAGTCGTGTTGTGGGGACTTGGTGTGTAGGGGGACTTGGGGGTGGAGAAGTATGTCTGTCCATCTGTCAACTTCAGTGGAAGGGTGAGAGTGTTGTGGCTGCTGTGTGAATGCCATGTTGGAGGGGAGTGGGCATTTATGGCCACAAGCCTTCCTGGTCAGGCAGAACAGAGCCCAGGGAGATGTGCTAGGAGTGGGTGGGGCCTTCAAGTCTAGGAGCAGCCTGGCCCCGGCTACAGGTGGCAGCTCATGATGGTCACAGCAAATGGATGTCCAGTTGTGTTTAGGTCTGTCTTTTTTTAAATAATTAATTTTTGGCTGCGCTGGGTCTTTGTTGCTGCGAGGGCTTTATCTGGTTGCAGTGAGCAGGGGCTACTGTCTAGTTGTGGTGTTCGGGCTTCTCACTATGCAGGCTTCTCCTCTTGTGCCCTGTGGGCTCAGTAGTTGTGGCACCTGGGCTTAGTGGATGTGGAGTCTTCCCAGACCAGGAATTGAACCCGTGTCCCCTGTGTTGGCGGGCAGATTCTTAACCTCTTGGACCACCAGCCAAGTCCTGCTTAGGTCTTTCAGTCTTGGTTGCCAAGGGAACCCAGAAAATCTGCATCTTCGTGTAAAACTCTCCCTTTTCACTTGGCAATTTATTTAAACCCAAAGGTGGGGAAAATCCACTGTTCACCAAATCCTACCTGTTTAGACATGTCTGTAGGCCTCACAGGATACGTTGATTAAAGGCAAAGCATGTTCTGGCTGTTGTCAAGTTGCTCAGGGGGTGGTGTGTACCTGTTGCTCCTTCCTTGAAGCTCTAAACATGATTGCCCGATTACAGGCTCACGCACCCCACTTCTCCCCTATGTGTACCGTGAACGGGACAGAAGCGCTGGTTCCATATCTGGAGTCCTAGCCAGACAACTCCAGGAAGAGAGAGATCCGAGGGCTCGGCCTGCCCCAGAGTATGGCTCAGGGCCTGACATGCAATGATCTCAAAATAGACTCATTGGAAGAGGAACCATGTTTTCCTTTGTTACTTTAATTTTCCATTGTCTCCACCCTGGGCCTCATTTCTGAACTCCCTTCCTCTTAATTTAGGAGTTTAGATTAAAAGCTTGGGGCTTGCCCTCTGGCACAGCAGGTTAAGAATCTACCTGCAGTGCAGGAGACACAGTAGAGTGGGTTTGATCCCTGGGTTGGGAAGATCCCCTGGAGGAGGAAAAGGCACTCCAGTATTCTTGCCTGGGAAATCCCATGAACAGAGGAGCCTGGTGGGCTACAGTCCATGGGGTCGCAAAGAGTTGGACATGACTAAGTGACTAAGCACATAGGTACAGGCTATATATAGGCTTGTGTTCTAAATACACCTTCTTCCTTTACACATTCCTCCCCATGGCCCCCTCCATCCCTCATTTAAAACCTTGGAAAGCTTAATAATGTTGATGAAAGTAATCAATAAACAATCTATAGTAGGTATAGAAAATAGGTTTATTTGAGACAACTTGAGGACTCTAGCCTGGAAAACAGCCCCTCAGATAGCTCTGTGGAATTGCTCCCTCCCCCAAATCAGGATTTTCAGCACAGTTTTATGTCTTCTCAGAACAAAGACCATCAAACAAGTCAGAGATATACCCCTTCAAGTTTAAAAAAAATCAACCAATAAGCATGTATACAGTAAGTCAGCTTGGCCTTGACACCTGGAAAGGGAGTCTTATCATTGAAGGAAAACCAGCATGGGTGTCCCAGGAAGGGAGGCGTTTAGTCTTTATTTATTTTTAAATTAATTAATGTACTGTTTTTTCATTGGAATATAATTGCTTTACACTGCTGTGTCAGTTTCTGCTGTACAGCAAAGTGCATCAGCCTATACTGTTCCGTCACTAAGCCATATCTGACTCTTTGCAACCCCATGGACTGCAGCATTCTAGGCTTCCTGTCCTTTACCATCTTCCTAGAATCTCCCTATTCATTCTACCCTCTTAGTCTTTATTTTTAAAACATGGTCATTCTTTACTTCTGGTCAATGTGCCCTTTTCTTTAATATTTAAAGCAGCTAGACAATGCATGTTTGACAGGCCACACTCAGGCTAACTTAGTTAGTGTTGAATTCAAGTGAACTCATGGATAAGCGAGAATGACTTCTCCGTCCCTCAATATGGGAACATTTCTTTTATCACTAGCAAGATGTCACCCCTTGTGAAGTCTGTATCTTAGCATTTCTGGAGAGATTGCTCTTAAGCCTTGTATTCACTTCCTTGATGATGGACTTTCTTGTTGGGAACATGCGGGCATCAGTAGGGAGATTGGGGGTGGAGTGTCATGTCACAGAGAAAGCTCTCTTGGACTTTGATGATCACCAAGGACACTTTCCATTCTGTAGCTGGTATAACAAATCAACACATAAGCCTGAGGCGATGTGTCCTGTGACCAGAGTGTTTTTATGCCAGCATCTCAGGGCAAAATGGGTTTTGACAGAAGTAGGATGAGGGCTCATACAAAAAGCCTTCTATGAGGGGTACAGTCTGAGGCCCCAGGCTGCAGAGCTGAGCAGAGGACCTTCAGAGAGCAAGTACCACCCAACCCTGGGTCAGCCTCACAGAGGCTGCGGGAGAAGGCTCACTCTTTTCTTTAGGCCTGTGCCTGTGGTCCTAATAATCCTCAACATCACGGTCTCTTGGTTTCCTTGAAGCAGGAGTGGAAAACACACACACTCATAAGGACCAGGCAGATCATGAGAGTGAGTGATGCAGGCAGGTGTGAAACCCAGTGATTTAAAACGAGGCTGATGGGGAGGAGGGCACTGTGTCCCACCAGGGGCTGGATCCACCTTCCCCAGGCGACAGCTGATCCTGGAATGCAGGCTCAACTTTGCCAGAGCTTCCCATATCCGAAGGATGCCTAACGTCTTTTGTTTATTTTTGGCTGTGCTGGGTTTTCATTGCTCCACACGGGCTTTTCTCTAGTTGTGGCTAGCGGGGGGAGGGGGGGAGGCTACTTTTCATTGAGATGTGCAGGTTTCTCATTGTGGTGGCTTCTTTTGTTGCCAAACATGGGCTCAAGGGTGTGCAGGCTTCGGTAGTTGCGGCTCCTGGGGTTAGTTGCTCCGTAGCATGTTGGATTGTCCCCGACCAGGGATCAAACGTGTGTCCTCTTCACTGGCAGGCAGATTCATAACCACTGGACCATAAGGGACGTCCCTGAAATCTCTATTTTTATGTGAAACTTCCAATTCTCTCTTTTTTTTTTTCTGGCTGTGCCGTGTGGCATGTAGGATCTTAGTTCCCCGACCAGAGATTGAACCTGTGCCCCCTACAGTGGAAGTGGAGAGTCTTAACCATTGGATCGCCAGGCAAGTCCCTGAAATCTTCCAAGTCTTAAAAACTCCTTATTGAAAAAGTGTTGTACAGACCAGACAAAACCATTGGGAATATTGGATTTGGCCTGTGGGTTGTCAGTTTGCCACTTTTGCTCAAGTCAGAAGGCAGGAACCCTGGAAACACAGTCCTTGGAAAGTCAGACTTAATCTTCCCTCTCTATTCCCACCCCACTCACCTCTCTTCATTTCCTCTCAAAGATGGTCCCCCAGCCTAGAGCGACCTTGAGTGGCAAGATCCCCTGAGTTCACACTGGAAGCCTGTCTCCCATTCCCTGCTTCTTCCAGGGCAAGCACAAACTAGGTGGGGTTCTGATCAAGAATTGTGCTGCTCTACCTCACTTTTTTTTTTTACTTTAATTGGGCTAATTCCATGCAGTTAACTTAATACTAATTCAATGAGCTTAGATATGTCACTACTAATTATTGTAGCTCTTTTCATTCCTTTGCAGAACTTAAAAACACTTAACCTGTTTGATTCTGCAGAATGTTTAGATTAATAAATAGAACACGTCAATTTAATCTTGTTGCCAAACTGCAGAGACTTGAAAAAATGTGTTCCTCTGTTTTTATCACACGGGATGAATGAATCCAGTGGTAATGCAAAAATTGAACATCTTTAAAAAAAAAAACAAAACACTACCAGCAAATGGATATTCTTACCAAGATAGGCATGGGACCCAGAATTTAGAATATCTGTAGCCTTCTGGGCTGTCAAGGAAAGTGTTCCTGGACAGAGCTTTGGTGAAGCCCTCAGCCATGTTGGCTTCTTCCTGGGTACAGGATGCTATGGGAGGAGACTGTGAACTTTTATAACTCATTTATAATTTCTAACAAATGGCCTGGAAACATTTGCAGTCTAATGATAAATGCACCACAGATACTTTTAGAGCCTTCTCCTACCTGGCCTCCCCATTCCTACTAACCTGAGATTGTAGTCAGTGAAATAATGTGCATCTATGCAGGCGGACAAAGATACCAGCAGCCATGGGAGAGGTGAACCCAGAAGGTCTGTGGGAACAGGATGCCCTGGGTGCTCTTGAGAAGGGAGTAGCTGATAATGGTACCATGTCGCTGGGAGATTAAGGTTTCTCAAAAAAGTACTATAAAAAAAAAAGTACTACAGGATTAGGGAATTATTCCAATGGACAACAGATGCCCTCAAAGCATGGAACTGAAAACATTTAAAAGTGGGTTAAACCAAAGAATACATCGCAGCACTGTCTACAATAGCCAAGAGGTGGAAGCCGCCTAAATGTCCATCAACAGAGGAATGGATCAGGAAGACGTGGTGCATATCTACAGTGGAATGCTACTCATGAAAAAGAATGAAATAATGCCATTTGTAGCTACATAGATGGAGCTAGAGATGGTCGAGTTGAGTGAAGCAAGTCAGACAGAGAAAGGAGAAATATCATGTTGCATCCCTTAAATGCAGAATCTAAAAAAAAAAAATGATAGACATGAACTTACTTACAAAACAGAAACAGACTCATGGACGTAAAAAATGCGAGGGGGTGAAGAATGGGGGAAGAGGTACTTAGGGAGTTTGGGATTGACATGTACACACTGCTGTATATAGCAAGGACCTCCTGTATAGTGCAGGGAATTCTGCTCGGTGTTATGTGGCAGCCTGGATGGGAGAAGATTTTAGGGGAGAATGATAGTAAAGAGTCTGCCTGCAATGCAGGAGACCTGGGTTCGACCCCTGGATCTGGAAGATCCCAGGGAGAAGGGAGTGCAATGCTGCAGCCTACTCCAGTGTTGTTGCCTGGAGAATTTCATGGACAGAGGAGCCTGGCAAGCTACAGTCTGTGCAGTCACCGAGTTGGACAAGACTGAGCAACTAACGCACGCATGGATGCATGTATATGTATGGTTGAGTCTCTTTGCTGTCCACCTAAAACTATCACAAAATTGTTGATTGGCTATACTGAAATACAACATTTTAAAAAAGTTAAAAATAAAGATCTTATTGAAAATGAAAAGAAAAAGACGTAAGTAGGGGATCTGAAAAGCAAAGAGGAACGCTGTAAAGTATCTTCAGAAAAGATCTTCCAATCACCCAAATAGTACCTGGGCTGGATAGGAATTTTAATCAAAGTGGAAGAAAGAGAAACAGTAACAGAATAGAATGATTTGGTTACATAATAGATGAAGAGTGTGGTGTTAAGGACGCAGAGGGTGTTTATGGTTTTGAAGGAAAATGTTGATGCACAGGACAAGTAAATGTAAGAAGACATCACAGTAGCGTTTGAGAAAGGCAGACTTTATAAAGTAAGAACTGCAAGTTGAGAGAAGGTAACAGAATTGGATGAAATTGGGGAAAGCAAGAATTAAAACAGCTAGATATGATAGGAAAAGTGTTAACAGAAATGAAAACTACAGAAACAGTAAATGCTATTGTAGGTAAACTTTTTTTTAAACAAAAACACAAATTGTAATCAATGCATTTGTAACCAAAAAATCAAAGCATTATTAAATCTTTATACTCTGAAAAAAAAAACACATTGGGCCTGGGTGTTTTATATTATGTTTTCCTGTAAATTTAAAAGAAATGTTTCATTTCCATTGTACATCAACAGAAATAAATGGAAAGGAAATATAAATAAGTCATAGGCAAAAATAAAACTCTTTCAGTGAATCTTATGAGGCCACATAATCCTCAAATGAAAATCGAAAAAATAGTAAAAGAAATTTTAAAGAAAAATCTCACCCATAAAAATAGCTGTAAAAATCCGCAGTAAAATACTGACATGTCAAGTGGAGTAATATAATACATCAATAAAGCCAAAAACTTTTTAAAAATCTACAAGAATGGTATAATATTAAGAAATGTGTTAGTACAGGTGATTAATTTCAGTTGAGGTAGGATTGATTTACAATGCTGTGTTAGTTTCAGGCATACAGCAAAGTGATTCATTCTTTTTCATTATAGGATATTATAAGATATTGAAATAGTTCTGTGTTCTATACTGTAGGTCCTTGTTGCTTATCTATTTTACATTTAGTGGTGTGTATCTGTTATCCCAAACTCTTAATATTTCCCTCCCTTCCCCATAAATTTGTTTTCTATGTGTGTAAATCTCTTTCTGTTTTGTAAGTAAGTTCTTTTGTATCATATTTTTGGACTCCAGATATAAGTAATGTTTGTCTTTCTCTGTCTAACTTAGTTCACTTAGTATGATGATATCTAGGTTCATCCATGTTGTTGCAAATGGCATTACTTCATTCTTTTTTATGACTGAGTAATATTTCATATATAATTTTCTTTATCCATTCATCTGCCAGTGGACACCTGGATTGCTTCCATGTCTTGGCTGTTTGTAAACAGTGCTGCTATGGGATTTATGTATCTTTTTGAGTTAGAGTATTTCTCTTTTCCAGATGTATGTCCCAAAGTGGGATTACTGGATTATATGGTAATTCGATTTTTAGTTTTCTAAGGGTAAAGCTAATTTCTTGATTTATATCGATAAATTTGATTAAATCCAATAGGTGTATCTGATTTAAGGAAATAGAGACAGTATTATAGAAATTGGGTGATCCTTTCTCAGAGTTATACACTGTATCAATCTGAGTCCAGTAACTATGTTACAGGTAAGGGCAAAATGTAAGTAAAACACAATGGAGGATGCCAGGTTGTGGAGACAATGATGTAGCAGTGCTTTTGTAAGCTTTGGGGCCTAAAATACTGTTTTGTGAGCATCATTTGTGAGGTTGGTCAAAAGGATTTTTTAGATTACTGTGTATGTTCATCAATGTTTATAAGTGATTTACTGTAGAGGATATAGTACCTGAACAACCTGGTCCTTCCTACCCAGCTGTTTGTTGTCTGGTTTACTCTCTCAAGTGTGAGTTGCGGCTTCTGCCTGAAGTGTCAGCATTTCAGCAGGTACACTGGGCATGCCTGGGGATGTTCTGGGCCTGTGAGCATCCTCTGTTAGGGCAGAGGCTGAAAACAATCAAGAATCATATTATATTGAGACTCCCCTAGTGGTCCAGTGGCTAAGACTCCACGCTCCCGATGCAGGAGCCCTGGGTTCTATCTCTGGTAGGAGAACTAGATCCCACATGCCACAACTAAGAGTTCTTCTGCCATAAATACAGATGCTGCAAATGAGACCCAGTGCAACCAAATAGATAAATATTTAAAACGATCATATCATAGTTAATGCAAGGAGTCCAAAAAAAATCAGACTAACCACTGGAAAGGATGAAAAGGATTGTAAGCGGTTATTAATGTCTTTAATATGAAAAGGTATAAAGAATACAATTTAGTAATTCACTTTCCTTTGGTAAACCTCCCTTATGTTAAAAATAATAATAGTAACACATGTACAAGATTATATTACTCAATATATATATGCACTGGTGACAAATAGGAGACCAAAGCCACTTTCCTTCAGCCTACCTGTTCATGTGAAATAGTTTAGTACTGTTCTTTAAGTTTCTTCCAGAAATGCATGTACACATATGTGTGTGTATTCTTTTTTATTTACATAAGAGGAAGATCATTATTAAGAGAAGATATACTGTAATATCATTTTAGGGGATTAGAGAAACTCAGACATCTGTCATTTTGCCCCCAAATAGCACCAATTACTTTGCAAATGAGATGGAAAAAAGATCCCACTGGAAAATAACAAAAATATAAACGATCTAGGAAGAACTCAATAAAAATGTACAAAACCGAACTGACTGGTTCACAAAACTAAAATCTACAAAGTGTAAATGAAGACAAAAAAGACCACTTATGTGAAATTATGGAAGAATCGATATCATAGGGGCTTCCCCGATGTCTCAGTGGTAAAGAATACACTGGCAATGCAGGAGACGCAGGTTGGGAGTATCCCTTGGAGGAGGAAATAGCAATCCACTCCAGCATTTTTGCCTGAAAAATCCCATGGATAGAGGAGCCTGGTGAGTAACAGTCCAAAAGGTTGCAAAGAGTAGATCATGACTGAGCAACTCAGCACAGTATTATACAGTGTAATTTTCTGAAATTAATTTGTGATCTTACTTTTCCAATCAAACTAGCGTGTTTTATTTAAGGATAACTTGGCAAAGTAATTTTATTTAGAAAAACATATGACTATATGTAATGAGGCAGATATTTGAAGAATCAATAATTTTGAAGACACTGCAGTGTAAGATATTAAAACACCCTATAAAAATAAATAAAGTACTGCAGTAGAAGCTTAAGAAGGAGAAGTTTAATAGAATAAAACAGAAAGCTGGTCATAGTGTGTGTGTGTTATGTGTATGTATTTAATATAAAAGAACAACTTTGAAAACATTTATTGCTCTGATTACTTACAGACAAAAATTACATATATTTTTTTTAAAAAAAACCTCTGTATTCAAGATTTTAAAAGTGAATTTGTTGTTGTTAAGTTGCTCAGTCATATCCGACTCCTTGTGACCCCATGGACTGCAACACACCAGGCTTCCCTGTCCATCACCAACTCCCAGAGCTTACTCAAACTCATGTCCATTGAGTCGTGATGCCATCCAACCATCTCATCCTCTGTTGTCCCCTTCTCCTCCTACCTTCAATCTTTCCCAGCATCAGGGTCTTTTTCAAGGAGTCAGCTCTTCACATCAGGTGGCCAAAGTTTTGTAACTTCAGCTTCAGCATCCGTCCTTCCAGTGAATATTCAGGGTTGATTTTCTTTGGGATTGACTGGTTTGATCTCTTCCTTGCAGTCCAAGGAACTCTCAAGAGTCTTCTCCAGCACCACAGTTCGAAAGCATCAATTCTTTGGTACTTCGCCTTCTTTATGGTCCAACTCTCACATCCATACGTGACTGCTGGAAAAACCATAGCTTTTTTGAATATGCAGACCTTTGTTGGCAAAGTAACGTCTCTGTTATTTAATATGCTGTCTAGGTTTGTTATAGCTTTTCTTCCAAAGAGCAAGCGTCTTTGCTGACTTGCTGACTTGTAACAACATTTTCAAAATACCTGACACAACTACACTGTGCTTTTAACAAGTAGACTAACACTGACACACAGTAACACTGACACAGCAGTAAGATTGGCTATCAACAGGCAATTCACAAAAGAATTTAAAATAAAATCTGAAAAATACTGTCATCTTTATTTAAACAGAAGGAATAAGAATGATGTGGTACTGCTTTTCTTTAATGCACTGACAGAGGTTTAGGGACCTACCATGAAATAGAGCAAAAAGATGCTCCCACACTGTTGGTGAGAGTGGAGCTTGGAAAATCAAACAAAAGTTTCAAAGACAGTTTAGCAGTCCTTAGGAGAGATATGAAAACATTCCTGCTGTTTCATACCACAACCCAGCTGGAGAATTTTTCCTATGGAAATAAAATTGGATGAGTTGCAAATATATTTTCTGCATATTTATTCATTAAAGAATTCTTGAGGGCATGGGGAAGGGTTCTAGACATATTAGTAAGTAAAAATGATAGTTCTAATTCACACATTCATATACAGGGCTAGGAATTCATGTGTGGGGGTATATATCATGTCACATAATATATATTTTCTAGAGAAAACATTTGGTAGAATGCATACCCATTTGCCTCCTGGTGATGGATCATGAGTGATATTAATTTTCTTTGGACTTTTCTATATTCTCTTGTATTAGTGAAAATGTAATAGATTACATTCAGAAAAAAAGTGCTATACGTGAGCTTTTCTGACTCTTCCCTCTGATGACGTATATTCATCCTTCAGGCTTCCTCTTAAAGTCACTTTCTTGGGACAAATTGAGAGAGGAGCACTGACATATTTACATTACCTTGTGTGAACTAGATAGCCAGGGGGAAGCTGCTGTATAGCACAGAGAGCTCAACTCAGTGCTCTGGGGTGACCTAGAGGGGTGGGATGGGGAATGGGCGGGAGGTCCAGGAGGAGGGGGATATATGGATATATATCAGCTGATTCACACCTTGGTACAGCAGAAACTAACACAACATTGTAAAGCAACTATACTCCTAAAAGAAGTCACTCTTTTTAAAAAATATCTTTATTTATTTATTTGGCTGCACCAGGTCTTCCTTGCAGCATGTGGGATCTAGTTTCCTGACCAGGGATTGAACCCAGGCGCCCTGCCTTGGGAACACAAAGTCTTAGCCACTGAAACACCAGGATAATCTTCTGAAGTCATTTTTTTAAAGAGCTTTCCCCCACCCCCAAAATCCCCAATCTGAGTGAGATTCCTTCGGTAAGTTTCTTACAGATCCATTTTTCTTTTCTAGCAGTTATGACATATTTTATTTCTGTATTTATTGGTGTACTGATTTGTTCAGTGCCAATCCCTCTCCACCAGACCGTGAGGCCCATGTTCCTGGGGACTATGTCTGGTCATTTGCCATGCATGGTACTTAGCACTTGGCAGCTAACGGGTTCTCAGTAAACATTTACTGGATGAAGAATGAATGAATGAATAAATGAGTGAGTGGATGAATGCTCATTAAAGTGGCTAACATCTATGGAATCTGTGGAATACTTCTCATGTGTTATTCATTTAACATGTTTCGTTTCATTCATTCCCATAACCCTGTATAAATGACTCCCATTTTACAGGTGAGGAAACAGGTTCATTGAGATGAAAGACCCTATTGAAGATTACTGAGATGGTGAGAAGGGTAATTAGAATGAACTCTGACACTGGGGCTTTTGATGTCTTTGCCCTCCGATATCTGACAAAATGGAAAGGAAACTTAATAGCAGTGCACATAAAGTGAGCTAGGCTGCCATGGGGGAATCATGTCTTATTCTGAGATATTTAGTGTGTCTGGAAATCACTGATGTGGGGCTCTTCTCCCAGAGTGATTCAAACGTTGACTTTGGAGTCTGAATGGCACCTTCTGAGGTCAGTCAATTCTCTTATCCCTGTAACTTAGCACCATAACAAATAACAAACACTTTTCTAGCACCCTGGAAAAATAAAAATGGGGTGTCTCTCCTCAAGGGGAAGTATCAAAAAAGGAGGTCCTATAGCTTCTTTTGGTCTTTGCCTTAATATGTAGCAAAATAGGTGCTTTATTGAAATGATCTGTGGATTTTCTTACTCTGCTGATGGCTATTAGAATGTTTGCTTTTCAAATTGATTTTTTTTTTGAGCCAAGATTCCAGGCATCAGTGGCTATAAAACCTCAAAGCTGGCCTGAAATGGAGAGATTCATTTGGTAATTAGATTTTGAGAAATCATGACCTTGGTTCTTGAAATGTGTGGGGAAGCATAGATTGGATACTGTGGAAGTTAATTCAGTCATTCCTCCCAAGAAATAGGGGATGTTTGTGATTGGATCAGAAAAAAATCTAAATTAAAATATTTTCCTTTGTATTCTAAAGCAGTCAGAGTTCAAGGCAATGATAGTTTCTTAAGCCATTTGAACCTTTTTTCACTACCTCTCTTGCTTGACATTCAAAATGAATAGCTTTATTTCTCTCCATTCCTTTGCTTTAGAAGCAACATTTTATTTGAAAAAAAGATGAAACTGGTTCTATAATTTTCTGTGCTATTCAAATAAGTGCTCCACATAATTAATTGTTAAAGGTCAATTTCTCTTTTGTTGTCAGTGTGCAGGTATACTTTCATAAGTTTTATTTCCATTTTGTTTCTGATCAATATATTTCAGACCTTGTTGCTTGGAGCAGCTCAGAAAAATGTAAGCCTTTGTGAGTCTAATGAGACAGAACCACTGATTTTTACTGTCTGTCTCTCCTGTTGCCTTTACCAGACACTGCAAATTTGATTGTGTCTTGCAGGACAGTTTATGCAAACTATTGAAATGAAAGAAACGTATGCAGTAGACATTAAACTTACGACACGTCCAGTGGAGATGGAAATGGGGATGTGTCAGCAGAGTATGGATGACAGAAAGGAGATACTGGATTAAAGGTCTTGGTATCTTTGACCCTTGGAAGGTTGCCAGTTTCCAATTTTTTTTTCCTATTGAAAACAAATTCAGAAACTCCTTAAGCAAGATAATCTGACTCTCTGGAGAGTTATTAAGATGCAGTTCAACTAGTATCTATGAAGCATACTTTCTGTTTCAGACACTGGGCTTGCTGGGTTGGGGAAGATCTAAGATGTTTTATTTGTAGAAAAAATAGAATTGTGATGATGGCATAGTCAGTGCAAAAAGTCATCAGTATGCTCACTTATGGAGCGTAGATACATGCCATCCGAATGGACCACCCAGGATGAACGGCGCATTCTGTTTCTTCGTGGCTTTCTAGGGGTTATTGGGAGATTTCCATGGTTATAAGATCTTGAGGGACAGATAAATTAGAAGTTTGGGATTAACATATACACGCTGCTACATGTATAAAATAGATAACCAAGAAGGACCTACTGTATAGCACAGGGAACTCTGCTCAATATTAGCTATCACCTATAATGGAAAAGAATCTGAAAATTTTTTAAAAACTAAAATTTTCAGACTCCTTATATTGTGGTTTTGGAGAAGGAAATGGCACCCCACTCCAGTACTCTTGCCTGAAAAATCCCATGGACAGCAGAGCCTGGTGGGCTGCTGTCCATGGAGTGACAGAGTCAGACATGACTGAACATACATGTTGTGGTTATAGTACAAAACGTCGAAGACACCCAGTAGACATCCATAGATCCTCAGTCCATTGACCTCTCCTGTTTCCTTGACCCCATCCATCCCCAAGCCGTTATGTCCTTGCCCGGCTAGTGCCCCAGCCTCCTACTCGGACCCCTTGCTGTAGCCCTTGTCCTCCACCCTCATCTTTAATCATTCATTGAAAATAGCTGCCAATGTCTAAACATAAGGAGATCGCAGTCATGGCTTGCAGTCACGTTTAGAACTTCCTACTGTGACTCACTACGGGACCTGGTCTCTTTTTATCCCCCAGACTTCTTTGATCATTTGTTCATTCCTCACAGATGTCTCTTCTCTCTGTTGCCTATGAATACCAAGCTCCTGTCTGTCCATTTTAGTCTTCCATCCAGTTGGAAAACTCTTTCCCCAGCTCCTTCCATAGCTGGATTGCTTGTCCTTTAAATACCAACTCCTCGGAGACAATGTTGGCTCCCTTGCTGGTGACTGACAAATCCCCCCAAACCCAGCACAATGTCTAGTACAGAGTACATGCTCCATAAATGTTTGTTTTGTGGGTGGGTAGACCAATCCATACCCTAGGTCATACTTGTCTCTCCCAAGTTTAATCATAGTTTGGTTTAACATTTTGTGCGCAAAATTCTTCTTGAAGACTTGAGTTAGGTCTATGAACAGTCTTCTAAGTTAATTATGGTGATCTTGGTGTGTATATGTGTACATATGTATCTGTCCATCTTGCTGAAAAAATAATGGTTTTTTCTTTTTAAAGATAGAATGGGCCATAATCTCCCATCCTTGACTCTGAACTTCCAATCTTTGATTCATTCTTCCTGTTTTTATACAACTACATGAAAGGTTATTAAGCTTCATGCTTTTGAGGATGTTAGTACTCAAAAGACAAAATTCCCACTCTCACATAGCTTCTAATGTAGTGTTTGGAATTGATCCCCAGGATATTCATTAGAACACAGGAAATAGTAGTTTGAACCGAAAATTCTAGAGTTGGGTCTACTCTAAGCTACTCTTCAAGAAAATCCGATTCCCTGAATGGCTTTGGGTGTAAAAGAGAGAAAAGGGATACCCATTGTTTTAATTGGAGTATAATTGTTTTACACTGTTTTGTCACTTTCTACTGTAAAACAAAATGAATTAGCTATATGTGTACATATATTCCTTCCCTCTTGAGCCCCCCTCCCCACCCCCATCCCACCCCTCTAGGTCATCACAGCACTGAGCTGAGCTCCCTGTGCTATGCAGCAGCTTCCCACTGCTATCTGTTTTACACATGGTGTTGCATAATCTCTCAGTTCATCCCAGCCCCCACCCCACCCCTGTGTCCACATGTCTTTTCTCTATGTCTGCATCTCTGGGAATACCCATATCTGACAACGTGCTGACCTTTCTCATGGTTTTGCCTCACCATCTGTCAATGAGCTGAGAGGAGGCACTATGTGAATGCCTTGATCTCCTGCATCGTCTTCCCAGGTGGCTCAGACGGTAAAGAATCCGCCTGCTGTGCAGGAGACCTGGGTTCAGGCCCTGGGTCGGGAAGACCCCTTTAAGAAGGGAATGTCTCTTCCTAAGCTTGTGTGAATTTCTTGCTTCCTGGAGTGTCTGGGTGGGGGAGGGCAGTCCCCTGGGTGCCTGGGGTGGGGAGAGGGGAGTGGGTGGTGGGTAGGGAGGTCTGGATTGGTGCGCATGTCTTGAATCATTTTTCCTGTTCTCAGGCCCCTGCCTGGCCCCCCACCTCCCTTGGTACCTGCTGCTTCTGCCTCTGGATCTTTCTGGAATGAGCCGGCCCATCCTCTCGCTCCTCCAGAACCGCCCCTTTCTTTGGGCATCTTGGCTCCTCTGCCCCAGAAACCCAGTTGCCCTAATGCTTCATCGGTGTTTTATCTTCCCCAGGCAGTTATCATCCATCTGATGTCATCTCTTCTGCATTCTCTTTGTCCTGGTAGCCTTCTTTTTCCTTCTCAAACTCCATTTGCTCATGTTCATAGGGTTTTTTTTTTTTTACTTTGCTAGTAATATATATTTTTTAATTTGGGGATACACAGTTTCAAAGTTTTCTGTGCAACAGAATGAAGGTAATAGGCCTTAATCACATACTGCACACTCAGACTGTGACTGTTCTGTGGACGAGACGGTGCTCGTTCTGTTTATATTTTAGAAAGTCCTACTTTATGGCTAACTTTGTTGTTAGTCTTCACAGTCCTGTAGGCTGTCACTGCTATTTTACAAATTTTAAACAAAAACAAATTCAGGTACCTCGTCCAAGGTGCTCCTAGCATAACCAGGATTTAAATATTTAGCCCGCCTGGTTTTAACCACTCTATACTGCCTCAAATCAGACATGAGTCAGCCCCAGCACTGAAGAGGGTGTGTGAACACCCCCTGCTTACTCAGTGTGACCTCATCCCTGACCTTCTCCCATGCTCTTAAGTTTCCTCTTTCGTTCTCCCTGCATTTTCACATCTTCAAGGTAAATCTATCCTTATCCTAAGTTCTAACCTTTGTTCCTCTATACTACTTCTTGCCCTCAAAATGCTCTATTTTCCCCATTTTTAAAGCATAAAAGTCCTCACTGTGGCACCTTTTCTCTAATTTGTCATCACACCCTGACTCAGGCAGGCCACTCTCTTCAAACACAGACAGCTTCTTCAACTTGCGTCAGCTCAGACTGTTCCAAAACACTCCAGCTGCACCCTCTCATTCCCACAGGTCCTCTTCCCAAGTCTATACAAGCTTCTAGGTGACATACCCCTGTTCCATTTAATATAATATGGCTTTCTTGTTCTGCCCCATTTGGACCAAAACATAGCAACTCCATTATTTAGCATAAACAACCAATACTATATTAAAACCCAAACCCAGGACCCATAAATTTTCATACTCAGGATGATTGCAACATATATTTAACAATACAGTTTTACATAGAATGCTAAGAGCACTTTTCATATTTTACAGAAGGACTTGAAACATAGGACTTTCTATTAATATTCATACCATAGCAAAGCCAAATCTAATTCCTAAATAGATGCATTACAATTTGTTTATAATGTTTAAAGGCTTAATGGCAATAAGGACGGGAGAAGAAGTGAAAGTTTATTTTACATAACTGACTGGAAAATAAACTCAAGAAAAAGCAAGTACAATTTAATACGGTCTCATGCGCCCTGAAGGAGGCGGTGCCCGATTTGGAGGGGTGATCGCTATGTCCAGAGAGTCTCCTATTTGGAACTTCTGCGACTGCAGGGCCATGGAGTCATCAGTCCCCTTTCTCCCAGACATGGTGCTTCCAATCTCCTTTACTCAATAGCCAGGCCTTTTAAGATCCGTAAAAACAATTGCAAAATTGAAGTGTGTGGCTTTTTTTCTGGCTTCTGGGTAGACTTCTTTTACTAAACTAGGCAGTTCTTTTAAGGTTGCATCCATCCAAGTGTAGATCTGCAGCTCGCTGGACGGCACGTTTCCGCGGGAGAACTCGTCCATGCGGTGGTGGCGGCCGTTGTTGGTGGTGAAGACTCGCATGAGCAGCGGGCAGGTCTTCTCCCGATCGATGGGCTTCTCCGGCTCCTTCTTAATTTCCTCCTGAGTAACGTGCGACTCCACCGCCACCTTCCTTCTCCGGCCTGCGAGACGCTCGCTCTGACCTCCGACCCCGGCAGCGAGCATGAGAACCAACCCCTGTTCATAGGGTTTTGAGTGTGCGGAGAGCAGAGATAAACCCACTACACACTTAGCCAGGAGCATCCGGAATGGTTTGTCCTCTTTGGAGGAAAGTGACCCTTCTTAAAGTGTGTAGGACTGATTTTTTTAAAAAATATTTATTGATTTATTTGACTGGATCTTCGTTGTGGCATGTAAACGTTTAGTTTTGACATGTGAGATCCAGATCCGTGACCAGGGATGGTACCTGGACCCCCTGCATTGGGAGCACAGAGTCCTAGCCACTGGACTACCAGGGAAGTTCCAGGACTGAGATTTTAGGGAAAAATCAGTTAAATGTTGTTTCTACCTTCAGGTCAGTTTGGACAAATCAAACTTCCCCTTTCTCTGTAATAAGATTGAGCTACAGAATTTTTTGAGAACATCTGGTGTAATGCTTCCATATACCGGGAGGAAAGAGGACCAGCAAAGTTAAAGGATATCCCCGGGGTCACAAAACCAGTCTTTGGTGGAGTTAAAATTTAGAGAGAATCCTAATGCCATCTGTAAAACGGGGAAGGTCCTGTCAATGGAGGATATTCTTTTTACTTACTTCATTCCTTCCTCCTCTCTCATCTGCCTCCGTGATCTCTCCCCTCTTCCTCCCTCCCTTCTCATTGATCTGGGGTGGCCTTGCCCATCAGTGTCTTGAAGCAGAGATTTTGTTCTCAGCCAGAGATTGAAGTCAGACCATGGCAGTGAGAGCACTGAATCCTAACCCCTAGACCACGAGGGCCTGTGGCCAGTGACAAGGCCCTTGCCCACTGGCTGTGTAGAAATGAATTTCCGCAAAGAGATGGGAAGAAGCGAAACAAGTAAAGTTTTTATTAGAAGGAAAAGCAGTGTGTGTGGAGAGACACACGAGCAGACTCGGGGAGAAAATGGTGCCTTTGGGGTACAATAAGTCCCCTCCATACGAACCTTCAAGTTGCGAAATTTCAAAGATGCCAACATGTGTTCACATGTCCAGTCACCTGAGTTAGTTCAAATATCTGGTGTATGTTGTCCCGTGCGTGCCTCCTGTACAAGTGGTTGTGCTTTTTGTGCACTTTACAGTATGGTACTGTATGCATGCATGCTAAGTCATGACTTCAGTTGTGTCCAACTCTGTGCAACCCCGTGGACTGTAGCCCGCCAGGCTCCTCTGTCCGTGGGATTCTCCAGGCAAGAATACTGGAGTGCCATTTTCTCCTCCAGGGGATCTTCCCGACCCAGGGATCGAACCCACATCTCTGTGTATCCTGCATTGGCAGGCAGTTCTTTACCACCGGCTCCACCTGGGAAGCCACAGTACTGGATAGAGTACAGGGGGACAGCATCTTTATTTCAAGTCCAGGATGTCCAGGAGCAAGTGTAAAAGCAGCGGTATATAGCTGACTGTGTTAGTTAGGTGCCTAGACTGACTTTGTTGGACTTACCGATGATCTCTCACAAGGGATCTCATTCATATGTAGGGAACTTACTGTAGTCTGAATCACTCATATGGGGCATTTCTTCTGGGTTTCCTCTGGCCAATCATTTTGCTTTGTCTGACTCCGAGTCCATCTTTGGTATATCTTAGAGTCCTCCCCTGTGTGCACACACATCTCTTAGCCAAGATGGATTCTAGTGAAGAGGCCCATGGGTAGGTTGACACCGCCTACAATGGGGTGGCACCCCTCATTTTTTGGACCTGCGAGGAGCCTCTCTGTGCATGTGTCGTTGGGTCCTTGACCTCCAGGATGAGAAATGTGTGGTCTTTTATCTGGGCAGTACTCAGCTCCTCTCTGCTCCTGCTCTTATCTTATCTTAGTCTTGAAGTATCTGTTCACAGCGGACAGATTTCAGCTGCTCAACCTGGGGCCCATCTGCTTTCGGCCTCACTGTTACCTCCCTTTCTCTTTCCCTCCTTCCTTCCTTCCATCAAGTCATCAGTAGCCAAAATGTTAATGTCTGTAAATTAAGGATCATTCTTTAGTAAGATGAAAGCATTTTTGAGTAACACGGTTCACATTTTTTAAAATTTATTTTCATAGATATTGCAACAAGGACGGGAAGTAGTGTTTCCTGGGTTGACCTCCCCTGACCTGGGGGAGGCATAGGTTTCCAAAGCCACTTCTCCTGCCTGTTGTATGGGCTTCCCTGGTGGCTCAGATGGTAAAGAATCTGCCTATAATGCAGGAGACTTAGGTTTGATCCCTGGGTCAGGAAGATACCCTGGAGAAGGGAATGGCTACCCACTCCAGTATTCTTGTCTGGAGAATTCCATGGACAGAGGAGTCTGGTGGGCCACAGTCCATGGAACTGCAAAGAGTTGGACACAACTGAGCAGCTAATGCTTTCACTTTTGTTTATTTTTTTCATTTATTATGTGTCCTGCCTGGTCCCTTCTTTTCTCTTTTTTTTTTTTTTAGAATCGATAACTGTATTTATTAATTAACCTTGATTAGAGCTTAGAGATTTTTTCTTTCAGTTTTATTGAGATATAATTGCCATATAGCATTGTGTAGTTTTAAGTGTACAGCATGATGATTTCACTTACAGACATCATGAAATGATTATCAGAGTAAGTTTGCTATTGTTTGGTCGCTAAGTCTTTTTTTTTTTTTATTAGTTTTGCCATACAATGACATGATATCACCATGGGTTTACATATGCTCCCGCTCCAGAGCCCCCCTCCCTCCTCCCTCCCTCCTCCCTCCCCCTGGAAATCTCGATGCACCAGCCCCCAGCATCAATCCTGGGCTGGCGATTGATTAGACATATGATAATTAACATGTTTCAATGCCATTCTCCCATATCATCCCAACCTTACCCTCATCCACAGAGTCCACGAGTCTATTCTATACATCTGTGTTCCTTTTGCTGTCTCGCATGCTGGGTTCTCGTTACCATCTTTCTAAATTCCATAAATATGCGTTAATATACTGTATTGTTGTTTTTGCTTCTGGCTTACTTCACTCTGGATAATGGGCTCCAGTTTCGTCCATCTGAGTAGAACTGATTCAAATGAATTTTTTTTTAATGCTGAGTAATATTCCATTGTGTATATGTACCACAGCTTTCTTATCCATTCGTCAGTTGATAGGCATCTAGGTTGCTTCCATGTCCTGGCTATTGTAAACAATGCAGCGATGAACATTGGGGTGCACGTGGCTCTTTCAATTCTGGTTTCCTCGGTGTATATGCCCAGCAGTGGGATTGCCGGGTCATATGGCAGGTCTATTTGCAGCTTTTTAAGGAACCTCCACAC
>ML663006.1:13594906-13609975 GCA_007570785.1 Antilocapra americana | reverse complement strand
GAAGAGCTAACACCTATTCTACTCAAACTCTTCCAGAAAATTGCAGACGAAGGTAAACTTCCAAACTCATTCTATGAGGCCTCCATCACCCTAATTCCAAAACCTGGCAAAGATGCCACAAAAAAAGAAAACTACAGGCCAATATCACTGATGAACTTAGACGCAAAAATCCTCAACAAAATTCTAGCAAATAGAATCCAACAACACATCAAAAAGATCATACATCATGATCAAGTAGGCTTTATCCCAGGGATGCAAGGATTCTTCAATATTCGTAAATCGATCAATGTAATACACCACATTAACAAATTGAAAAATAAAAATCACATGATTATCTCAATAGATGCAGAGAAAGCCTTTGACAAAATTCAACATCCATTTATGATAAAAACCCTCCAAAAAGTAGGAATAGAAGGAACATACCTCAACATAATAAAAGCTATATATGACAAACCCACAGCAAACATTATCCTCAATGGTGAAAAGCTGGAAGCATTCCCCCTGAAATCAGGAACAAGACAAGGGTGCCCACTCTCACCACTACTTTTCAACATAGTTTTGGAAGTCTTGGCCACAGCAATCAGAGCAGATAAAGAAATCAAAGGAATCCAGATTGGAAAAGAAGAAGTAAAACTCTCTCTGTTTGCAGATGACATGATCCTCTATATTGAAAACCCTAAAGACTCTACGAGAAAATTACTAGAGCTAATCAGTGAATATAGCAAAGTTTCAGGATACAAAATCAACACACAGAAATCCCTGGCATTCCTATACACTAACAGTGAGAAATCAGAAAGAGAAATTAAGGAAACAATCCCATTCACCATCGAAACAAAAAGAATAAAATACTTAGGAGTATTTCTACCTAAAGAATCAAAAGACTTGTATATAGAAAACTATAGAACACTGATGAAAGAAATCAAGGAGGACACAAACAGATGGAGAAATGTACCGTGCTCATGGATTGGAAGAATCAATATAGTGAAAATGAGTATACTACCTAAAGCAATCTATAGATTCAATGCAATTCCTATCAAGCTACCAGAGGTCTTTTTCAAAGAATTAGAACAAATAATTTCTCAATTTGTATGGAAATACAAAAAACCTCGTATAGCCAAAGCAATCTTGAGAAAGAAGAATGGAACTGGCGGAATCAACCTACCTGACTTTAGGCTATACTACAAATCCACAGTCATTAAGACAGTATGGTACTGGCACAAAGACAGAAACATAGATCAATGGAACAGAATAGAAAGCCCAGAGATAAATCCACGCATCTATGGACACCTTATCTTTGACAAAGGAGGCAAGAATATACAATGGAGAAAAGACAATCTCTTTAACAAGTGTTGCTGGGAAAACTGGACAGCCGCTTGTAAAAGAATGAAACTAGAACACTTTCTAACACCATACACAAAGATAAACTCAAAATGGATCAAAGATCTAAGCATAAGACCAGAAACTATAAAACTCCTAGAGGATAACATAGGCAAAACACTCTCTGCCATAACCCAAAGCGGGATACTCCATGACCCACCTCCCAGAATATTGGAAATAAAAACACGAATAAACAAATGGGACCTAATTAAAATTAAAAGCTTTTGCACAACAAAGGAAACTATAAGCAAGGTGAAAAGACAGCCTTCAGAATGGGAGAAAATAATAGCCAATGAAGCAACGGACAAACAATTAATCTCAAAAATATACAAGCAACTCCTGCAGCTCCATTCTAGAAAAATAAGTGACCCCTTCTTTTGTTGTGTGAATAGAGATCCCATTGCCTGGCCAGCCCTGTTCTCAAATTTGCCCATACAGATGTACTTGAAGCTCCCATCTTCACTATTTTCCTTACCCTCTTTTATTTTATGTGATAACAGGAAACCCTCCAGTTGGATGAAATCATTGCCCTGGACTGAAGGAAGAAACATGACATGAGGACATAGTGCACATGAAAGTTTGTCTTTTCTCCTGTCAGGGAACTGATTGATTGCATGTCTTTTTTCTGTAGGGTTCTTTCTGGTACGTGGGATCCTTTCCACTCCTTGGCAGCTCTGACTGACAAGCATCAGCCTTAAAACTTACAACCTGCATATTTCTGATAAAACAGATAAAACAGATTCTGATACACGAATGTAATAAGTAGAGTCAGTAAAATTTAAAAACTCGATGAGGCTAGCTGTCAGGAAATTCAAGAAGAATTAACTTCATTTCTGATTACCAGGGAAGTCAGGGACACATTGAAAAGTTTGTGGAGGGGGATGTGCTTTCCTATACCCTAGAGACTTTATGTTTTGTTCAGACCAAGTGAAATGGAATCTTTTAATCTTGTGTACTTTCATAGGTTTGCCCTCTTGAGCAAATTCTGAAGAGAGAAAGATGGGCTGGGGTTTGGGGTGTTGCTGTTATGCAAAACACCTTCAGGTCAAAAATCTGTATTTTTAATGCCCCAGTTGTCTCTTAGGAACTGGTGAAAGAGCATAGCTTTGTGAATAACTCATCCCCATCATATTGTATTTTATTGTTCATGAAGGAGTTGTGTAATTTATACCTTTTCACCAACTTGGGTTGTGTGTTCATGCCTGTGTTTGGTAACATTTTTTTTCTCTTTCCAGTTTTATTCAAGTCAGACAGCGATGGTTCACACTTTTAAAATATAAGTACCAGTTTTTAAGTTTTCATTTAAAATCTTAATGTAAAACACCAGTCTTAATAGAAACATAAATGGGTGTGCTCTGGTCCACGTGATGGGAGCCATGTTTATCCACTCATCTTGATACCTTTCATCCACAAAAGCCCAATACTAGACCACTGCAGAAGTGTGGGCTTTAAACTCCAGGTTTAAATTCATGGCATCCAGTGCATTGATTTATGCATGCAGCTGTTTATTCCTGGTGGCTCAGATGGTAAAGAATCTGCCTGCAATGCAGGAGATCCAGGTTCAGCCCTTGGGTTGGGAAGCTCCCCTGGAGAAGGGACTGGCAATGCACTCTAGTATTCTTGCCTGGAGAATTCCATGGACAGAGGAAACTGGTGGGCTGTAGTTCATGGGGTCGCAAAGAGTTGGACACAACTGAGCTACTTTCGTTTCACTGTTCATTCCTGGTTCTTTCATGAGCCCATGCACCCATGCATTCATTTAATTCAGCATTCAGGCATGTATTGTTCACAAGATAATTGATTTACACATCCACTTATTTTGGCCACCTGATGTGAAGAACTGACTCATTGGAAAAGACCCTAATGCTGGGAAAGATTGAAGGCAGGAGGAGAAGGGGACGGCAGCAGATGAGATGGTTGGATGGCATCACCGACTTGATGGACATGACAAACTCTGGGAGTTGGTGATGGACAGGGAAGCCTGGCATGCTTCAGTCCATAGAGTCGTAAAGAGTCAGACACCACTGAGCAACTGAACTGACTGACTGACTGACTGATCCAGTTATTCCTGCAGTCATTCATTTACACATCCATTCACTGCATAGTCTTTGGTACTCCCTGCATGCCAGGCACCGTTCTAGGCCCTGGATACACACTGGTTGACCAAAAGAGATAAAAATCCTTGCCCCCATGGACCATATAGTCTGGTGAAGGCAGACGGGAAAACAAGTAAAATATAATGAGTGTGGGAGAGGGGACAGGAAGTGGGGTGGGTTGAGAGGTACTCACACCTGTATCTATTTTAATACATGTGGATTAGAGCCTGAAGGATGTAGGATGGCCAGGGAGCGTGGGGCTTCCTGTAGTGGCAGAAGTAGATGAGGATAAAGCACATTACTGAGTAGTTCTTTTTTAAAATTTATTTTATTGAAGTACAGTTGATTTACATGTTAACTTTGGCTGTACAGCAAAGTGATTCTGCAATGCATGTGTGTGTGTGTGTGTGTGTGTGTGTGTGTGTGTGTGTGTGTATGGTATTTTTAATATTCTTTTCTATTATCTTTTGTCATAGGATGCTGAAGGTAGTTCTCGGTGCTATACAGTAGGACATTGTTGTTTTTCCATCCTGTACATATAATATGTTGCCTCTGCTAGTCCCAGAGTCCCCATCAAACCTTCCCCTTCACCTGTGGCCACCACAAGCCTGTTCTCTCTGTCAGAGTCTGTTTCCGTTCCATAGATCACTTTATTTGACAGTCACACTTATTTTAAAGAGGCAGCTTAAATGTTTACAATAGGAAAGAGCAGAGTGCATCCTTCAGCCAATATTTATCCCATATGAGATAGTGGGTTCATCCAGGTGGGCTGCCGTAACAAAGTACCATAGACTGGGGGACTGGAACAAGAAGGATTTACTTCTCTCAGTTCCAGAGGCTGGGAGTCTGAAGTCTGGGTGCCAGGCTGGTGGGTTCTGGTGAGGATTCCCTTCCTGGCTGCAGACGGCCACCTTCTCACCATGTCCTCACAGGGTAGAGAGAACATTTTGGTGTCTCTTCCTCTTATTAATAGAAAGGGCTTCCCAGTGGTGCCATGGTAGAGAACCCGCCTGCCAATGCCGGAGACTCAGGTTCAGTCTCTGGGTCAGAAAGACCCCCTGGTGTAGGAAATGGCAACCCACTCCAGTATTCTTGCTGGGAAATCCTCATGGTCAGAGGAGCCTCGTGGGCTATAGCCTGTGGGGTCCCAAAGAGTCGGACATGACTGAGCAACTGAGCACACAACACACATAATCCCTTGGGGCTTCCTTGGTGGTCCAGTGGTTAGGACGCCATGCTTCCAATGCAGGTTCAATCCTTGGGCAGGGAACTAAGATCTTACATGCCTCAGGACATCGCCCCCCCACCCCCACCTCAAAGAAAGAACATTAATCTCTTCATGGGGCTCCACCCTTATGACCTCATCTATGCCTAGTTCTCTCCCAAAGGCCCCCTAACAAACACATCATGGGGATGATGTTAAGGCTTCAATGTATGCATCTGAGGGGACACAATTCAGTCCACGGCAGCCATGAAAGGTGAAGCCACCTTTGATAAAAGCCTTCCCACACTGTGTGAGAAGAGCTATAAATCTGAACAGAGTCTGCAGTTCTTGAGGCCACTCTGTCTCATGTATGCCATGTTCATTGGCATATTTAGCAACTGAGCAGATAGGGTGTGATGAGTCAAGAAACATCACTTATTTAGCACCATCCCTATACCAGGCAGTCCTGCGTGTTACCTTAATTCTGATGAAGTCTGTGGAGGTGAAAAGTGAAGTTGCTCAGTCGTGTCTGACTCTTTGTGACCTCATGGACTGTAGCTCACCAGGCTCCTCCGTCCATGGGATTTTCCAGGCAAGAGTACTGGAGTGGGTTACAATTTCCTTCTCCAGAGGATCTTCCTGACTCAGGGATCGAACCCGGGTCTCCCACATTATAGGCAGACGCTTTACCTTTATTTCTATTTTAATGATTTATTTATTCACCTTTTTTTTTTAGTTGCACCGGGGTTTTGTTGCTGCACTCGGGCTTCCTCTAGTTGTGGCGAGTGGAGACTGCTATCTGAGGTGGGAGGGCTTCTCATTGCAGTGGATTCTCTTGTTGCAGAGCACGGGCTCTAGGGCGTGCGGGCTCGGTAGTTGTGATGCATGGGCTTAGGTGCTCTGTAGTACGTGGAATCCTCCTGGATCAGGGACTGAACCCATGTCTTCTGCATTGGCATGTGGATTCTTTACCACTGGACCACCAGGGAAGTCCTGTTAGCTCCATTTTACTCTTGAAATGGAATTTTACCTGGTCTCCTAAAGGTTGTATGCACTCAGACATCACACTCAGTGAGGGGCAGGGCTGACCTGAGAACCTACAGAACAAGGAAGATGATGTCAATGAGAGATCAGACTGGCTGTGGGTTGCAGCGGCCATGCTGGGGGCTCCAGGAAGCCCGGGTGCCCTCAGCTCAGCTCAGCTCGGCTCATCACTGTAATCCTAGCACCTTGGACAGTGCCTGGCTCCCAGTGATACCTTGCAGCTGAAAAGGGGCTCTGAGGCCACTGGTGCAAGAGAATTTCCTGTGAAAGCTTGTGATTCTGAAAGCTCTCAGTAGATGGGCAACAACAAAGATAAACTTGCCAGTAAGTGGGCTGAAAGTACATTCTTCAAGTAGAAACAGTGATGGGTCTCAATGAATTTCACCCCGCCAGTGTTTCAGCTCTCTGTCTCATGGCTAGTGCCAGAGAATGGCTTTTAGCTAGAAGGCTGAGGCTCATTCTTCAGAAAGTTACTTGTGTGCACATGTGGTGTGACGTTCAGCACAGGGGGACTTCCTGACTGTCAGTGGTTTATGGGGTGGAAATGCAAGCCCCCTGCTCTGGACCCTGAGGAGCGTTCACTGCAGGATAAGCCTCCTAATGATGGGAGGTAAAAGGATCGATCTTCAGCTCACCCAGAGGTTGTTCACTAATAGGAGGGAATTAAATCAGACACTTTTCAAGCTCATTGACTTGGAGTTTAAATATGTGCTTTTGGACACAACAAAGATAAGAGAAAGAGAAAAAGAAATGGCATGGTCAGCACACAGGCTGGGTGTGGGTTTATTAGTTTAGCTCCATGGAAAATAAAGACTTGCTCCATACCATACCATGAGAATAAATGATTTTGAAAAACATGAATGATAAATGAAATGGATTTTAAGGAGTTAAGAACTGAACAAGGAAGGTGAAGAAAATAAAAACCACCAATGAGGGCAATTACACTCTTTGCCAGCAAATGGAAGCTGCTTCATTTTTCTCTATTTTGATATTAAGTTCCCACTTATCATTCCTGGAATGAGCTTCCTGCTACTCAGAGAGTAATTTTCAGATTTCAAGATGAGTTTTTCCTAGAAAACGGGCACTAAATGCCAACCAGTGGCTTTCCCTGGAGATGGGCTAAAGAAACAGTCATCTCCTCTGATCTTGGAAGAGGAAAAAGGTGGATAAAAGCAAACAGGAAGATTCTTACTCTGTTGGAATTATGGAAAGACATGATTCTGATCATTTATAATGAGGCTTGCTGAGGGATTTCAAAGATAATCTATGATGCTTTCTTCTCTCTCAGACAGAAATGATCTTTGCTCTTAGGCCTGGCACAGGATACCAGCAATCACCATTCAACCAGTTGTTAAATAGTTTGATTATTTATACTGTTTTCACACTGGCTTTAGTGCTATCCACTGACTTTACTTTTCATCAAATACTGAGCTTTTGACTCCAACCAGAATACTCAAAGTTATTCCAAACATGGCGTCCAAATGCAAACAACTCTCAGAACTTGAAGACAAAAGAGCTGTTTTCCCAGTTGCATTTGTCTGCAACAGTTGCCCTGGACACCCTACAGTGAAAGTATTTGAACCTGGAATAGAATTCTGGTTTGACCACACAGGAGCCCTGTGACTTTCCATGAGAAAAAGGTGATTCCAAGACTGTATCATGTCTGTGGGGTTGTCCTGAGAATGGAAAATGGATGATGGTGAGGAAAGCAATTTACTACCAACAACATCCTTTGCAGAATGAGATTATATTTATGATCCTATTTTTGACAGTTTGCATCTTTGAACATAGGACACGTTTACTGTTTTGTTTTCCTTAACCCTGCTGATCCTCTAAGGTGAGACCACAGCTCTTTTGGACTTGCTATGTATAACAGACTCTAGGTCCATCCACCTCACTACAAATGACTCAGTTTCATTGGGTTTCATGGCTGAGTAATATTCCATTGTGTATATGTAACACATCTTCTTTATACATTCGTGTGTTGATGGGCATTTAGGTTGTTTCCATGTGCTGGCTATTGTAAATGGTGCTGAATGAACATTGGGGTACATGAGTGTTTTTGAATTATGATCTTCAAATATTGTATATTAACATATGTATATGGGATCTAGAAGAACAGTGAAGATGAACCTATTTGCAGGACAGGAATAGAGATGCAGATGTAGAGAATGGACATGTAGACATAGTGGGGCTGGGGAAGGGGAAGGTGGGATGAATTGGGAGAGTAGCAATGAACATATATATGCTATCATATATAGAATAGATAGCTGGTGAGAAGCTTCTATATAGCAGAGGGAATTCAGCTCAGTGCTCCATGAGGTCCTGCATGTAGCTGATTCAATTTGTTGTACAGCAGAAGCTAACACAAGATTGTAAAGCCATTATATTCCAAAAAAGGAGATAAGAGCAAAGCTCTCTAGTTTTTACTTAACTGTGAACCAAAGATTGAATCAGATCTATCCCCAGGCTCTCAGAGTTGTCTGTTTGGAGGGCTCTGGAAAGAAAACCTGTGAATCTGACAGGGTGGCTCTTTCCAGAAAGCTCTCGCATGAATCTTCAAACTGCAAAACTTTGAGAAACTGGAATGACCATTTCAGAGAAGCATAAAGGTACTCAGTTTCCAAGTTTAGGGTGACTTATTAGCAAAGACTTCACTTACTGACCACAATGACCAAGATAACAACAACAAACAAAGAAGTGCACCATCCTGGAAATAGAACTGGGGGTTCTCAGGAGCAGGAATTGAGCTGCATTGTGGAGCGCTGGACTCTTGTTGGAATTTTCAGAGCATAAAATAGGTCAAGACTTCATTTCCCAGCCTAGGTGAAATTGTGACCCATTTCTGGCCACAAAGATGTGAGTGAGAGTAACACATGCCTCACCATGGACATTGATTTGTAAGAAATAAGCATGGGTTCCTGCCATCTCCCTTCTTTCCCACTGTCTGGGAGATAGGCAGGATGCTGCGGATTGAAGTGAGGCATGGTTTTATAGCTTGGCAAGCATTACGCTGTTGCCAATAGAGAACAAAGGCACAGAGAGGTTGAATCACTTCCTCAAGGTCAAGCAGCAGGAAAAGGCATGGAAGCAGAACTCAAATACATCTTGCAGGACATCTAGTCCTGTCTAAAAGACACTTAATCCTTAGAAGAAAGAAAAGTTATGACCAACCTAGACAGCATATTAAAAAGCAGAGATATTACTTTGCCAACAAAGGTCCATCTAGTCAACGCTATGGTTTTTCCAGTAATCTTGCATCGATGTGAGAGTTGGACTATAAAGAAAACTGAGTGCCAAAGAATTGATGCTTTTGAACTGTGGTGTTGGAGAAGACTCTTGAGAGTCTCTTGGACTGCAAAGAGATCCAAGCAGTCCATCTTAAAGGAAATCAGTACTGAATATGCATTGAAAGGACTGGTGCTGAAGCTGAAACTCCTATACTTTGGCCACCTGATGTGAAGAACCGACTCACTGGAAAAGACCCTGATGCTGGGAAAGAGTGAAGGCTGGAGGAGAAGCAGACGACAGAGGATGAGATGGTTGGATGGCATCACTGACTCAATGAACAAGAGTTTAAGTAAACTTCAGGGGTTGGTGATGGACAGGGAGGTCTGGCATGCTGCAGTCCATAGAGTTGCAAAGAGTCAGACATGCCTAAGCAACTGAACTGAACTGACTGAAAATGTCCCTAAGACATTGCTTCCCACCCTGGTGGCTTAGACAGTTAGGAATCTACCTGTAGTGAGGGAGACCTGGGTTTGATCCCTGAGTTGGGAAGATCCCCTGGAGGAGGACATGGCAACCCAGTCCAGTATTCTTGCCTGGAGAATCGCCATGGACAGAGAAGCGTGGTGGGCTATAGTCCATGGGGTTTCAAAGAGTTGGACACAACTGAACGACTAAGCACACAGAACACCCTTGAAATTTGGTCCTGCCCAAAATGTCCATGAGCATATTTGGCTTATGGCAAATGGTTTTGGACAGGACTAAATATCAAGGACATTTTGGAGTTGATCAAATACCTTATGTGCATTTAGACAGGACCAAATATCTGCTAACCCCAATACAAAGGGTCCTACTGCAGAGTGCATGGTCTGAAGTGCTATGCTACACAAGGTTCCCTGTATTTTAATGTGTTAATAATACACATTATTAACATGATGTGTTAATCTCTTCTTGAATGTCCGTTTGTCTTTTTTTTTTTAGAGATATTATTGCATTGCATATGAGGTTGTATTCAGAAAGGCTAGGAATGTTTTGGACTTCTTGTGTTTTAAATTTAGAAAGAGCTCCCTTCTCTAGTATGAATGTGAATGGTGATAGCTTACCAGGATCTTCTCTCACTCTTCAATAATGTAGCTCCCAAGTTTTAGCTGGGCACTTGAACGTAGCTCAAGTTTACATTTCCTGACCTTTTAAGCCCCAGGGATTAAGCTTTTATCAGAGAGATATGAGAAGTAGTTTAAAGTGCTTCTTGCACCTTTGCTTTCCATTGTCTCAATATAGATGTGATGGTGGGAACTGAAGCAGCCACTTTGGGCCCAGAGGTAGAAGCCATATGGTGAGAGTTTGGAACTGCCCTACTAGCCCAGGACTCTCTGTGAGAAAAAATGTAAACTTGTGTCTTGTATAAGCTGCTGTATTGGAGGGTCACTTTTGTATTGTACCCCAAGTGGTACACTCAGAAGTATGCCTCAAATCTGGCCATCTGCAGAATTTTTCCCAGACTGCTTTTCACCGTCTCTCTCATTTCATGCTTGGAACTGTTTCTGTCCCACACAAGCTAGAAATTTTGGGAGGTGTGCATGAATTAAGACAGATGAATCACTTCAATATTTATAGATAAAAGGCTAAGAAAAACAAATGTGGTTATTTCTGTATTGTTAGTTTCTGTTAGAATCCTTACTTAAAACCAAATCCTGATCTTAGAATTTTATATATTTGTACATATTTATATAAATTTTATACATTTTTAAAAATGTATTTTGCAACAGAGCCTTTGACTAAATAGCCCTTTGTATTCACACTGCAGCTCTCAAATATGCCTTTGAGCCCACAAAACTCAAAATGCTTTCACTTGCTGTGAGTGAATGGCCATAGCAACCCAGAGAATCCCCTCATTCATATCTTCATGAGCTAGTCTGAAATTCATTTATTGGGAACATTCCTGATAATGGCTGTTACAGGAATGCCACTAAGTTCTGTGTTAATAAGCTCTCTCCCCAGAAACATGGTTATTAACATCCCTTTGCTGTAGATCAAAGAGAGATTCCAGCCACTGTTTCAATTTTCTCTTCAATTTAATGATGATAAAAAGGTCCTGGATTAATAGCCCTTAGGTGCTTTTTAGTTATTTATCTATGTAGCAGGTTCTGGGGTTTGTGGAAGCTGGAAATTCAGTTATTACAGCCTTTTGGCTGGATCTTAGCTCCCTGTGTAATTTCCCCCCTTCCAATGGGTCATAAACTCAAATGCCCACACAGCCAAGTAGGGAGAGTAAATTTAAGTGAAGCAGGCCAGGTGGAAACTTGGTCTCCATGGAGATGCATCCTGGCTTAAGGAGGCAGCCAGTTCTCCATCCTGATTGGGGTGTGGACCCAGGGTGACTGGACCGTCCTCTTTCTTTTTTTTTTTTTTTCCACTATTGACATAAAGCCATTTTATTTATTTATTTATTTATTATTGGTTTTGCCATACAATGACATGAAACCACCATGGGTTTACATATGCTCCCCCTCCAGAACTCCTCCTCCCTCCTCCCTCCCGATTCCCTCCCCCTGGGAAATCTTGGTGCACCAGCCCCGAGCATCAATCCTGGGCTGGCGATTGATTTCACATATGATAATTAACATGTTTCAATGCCATTCTCCCATATCATTCCACCCTTGCCCTCATCCACAGAGTCCACGAGTCTGTTCTATACATCTGCGTTCCTTTTGCTGTCTCGCATGCAGGGTTCTCGCTGCCATCTTTCTAAATTCCATATATATGGGTTAGTATACTGTATTGTTGTTTTTCCTTCTGGCTTACTTCACTCTGTATAATAGGCTCCAGTTCCGTCCACCTGAGTAGAACCGTCCTCTTTCTTAAGAGAAGACAGGCATTCAGATTTTGATGGAAAACCTAACTTTTAAAGGTGAATAACTAATTTTCACAAAAGGTTTTTAAAACATTTTGCCCACCCCCCAATAAACTGTGAGCTAAATTAAAACCCTGGCTGCCTGTTTATGACTGGCTGGCCTGCAAATGCCTAATGGATAAAAAGGTCTTAATTCATCACAGTGCCCTGCACATAGGCAGGCTGAATAATTACTTGATGGGTCGAATCATGTCATTCAAGTGAGACTGGATATGTGATACCTAAATGTCAGAAAAGCAGTGGGTCCCCAGGCTTGGGAAGGCTGGGCAAGGTGTGTTAGGACCAGAATCATCAGGAAGTGGTACACTGTAGAGTATCTCTGAGGCTGCAGGATGCTCCTCACCTTGGAGGGGGACACTCAGGTCTTCAGACATCCTGCTGTGTCACCTTGTGCAGCTCCAAATTCTGGGCCCCCATTTCCTCCCCAATGATGCCGAGTGTGCTACCTTGGAGGATGGCTCTAAGACGTACATGTAAATGCATGTGGTCCCACAATATTCAGTGATTAATAATAATAGTTATTATTATTATTAATCACTTTGGATGGTGACTGCAGCCATGAAATTAAAAGATGCTTGCTCTTTGGAAGAAAAGCTATGACTAACCTAGACAGCATATTAAAAAGCAGAAATATCACTTTGCCAACAAAGGCCCATATAATCAAAGCTGTAGTTTTTCTGGTAGTCGCTTATGGATGTGAGAGTTAGACCATAAAGAAGGCTGAGTGCCGAAGAATTGAGCTTTTGAACCGTGGTGTTGGAAAAGAAATCTTGAGAGTCCCTTGGATAGCAAGGAGATCCAATCAGTCCATCCTAAAGAAAATCAACCCTGAATATTCACTGGAATACTGATGCTGAAGCTGCAGTTATAAAACTTTGGCCACCTGGTGAGAAGAGCCGACTCATTGGGAAAGACCTGATGCTGGGAAAGATTGACGGCAGGGGGAGAAGAGCGTGACAGAGGATGAGATAGTTGGATGGCATCACCGACTCAATGGTTATGAATTTGAGCAAGCTCCAGGAGATGGTGAAGGACAGGGAAGCCTTTAGGCCATGGTAGACTCACAAAGAGTCAGACACAACTGAGTGTCTGAACAATAACAGCAACAATAATAATAGTGATAATAATAAACCGTAAGTATATGAGACTTGCCTACACAGGGCCTGCAGTGGAAGATAGCTAGAACCCTTATTAAGAGAGCTTTCTCATTGTCTCTCCCAGTATATGTTCTCCTTCCTTAAAAACAGGACCCTAATTTACAGTAAGCACATGCCACCTGGTGTAAATGCCTCATTTCCTTGTATTTAGGTATAGCCATTTGATTGTAAGCAGAAGTGTCAAATGGAAATGTCCAATAGTGTCCTTAAAATGCAAGTGCCTCTCTTTAATCCTCTATCCTTTCTGCTGTCTGGATTTTGGATGTGATGGCTGGAGCTGTTGCAGTCATTGTGTTTCATAAAAATTTTAAAGACATAGGTGGAAAAAGATGAAAGGAGCCAGGCTTCCTTCTGATCATGAAGGCGCAATTCCAGCCCTAGATTGCTTAGCACTAGATGGCATTTACATGACAGGTCAACTTGTTGAAACCACTGTTCATTTTTTGTTCATTTGGCCTCTATTATTGTCCTTTTATTCATACATGGTGTCCATTGTCATGTGCAGTAGAAAGAGTTGTCTGATGATGATGGACCAGTCCAGGGGTGATTGAAAGAACTCCTATCCCAAAATTTAAAAAAAAATATTTAAAAGCCCCCAGAATGTACAAAAACTTAAGCTCCTCAATATTAGGATTATAGATAGCACCGTCCTCCACACAGCACTGCATCCCCAAATAAGTAAAAATAAAACCATATCTGGGTCAGAATTCAAGCTATTATTTTTTATAGTCACCTGTTTCAAACATTTATTTAATGTAAAAGTCTCAGATTGTCAAAAATCATCCCAGTGCAACAAGCGACTTGCAAACAATTTTCTAAAGCATCTTTGATGCGTGGGATTTACTGTGCCCAGTGGGGTGACTGAGTCATATTAATGCTAACTTGGTGGTGCCGAGTGTTCAGAGGAGTCTTCCAGGAATGATAAACAGCTGGGAATAACTACAAATTCTCCAGATGCTTTTTTACCAGTATGCTGGCAGCTGAGTTCATTTTAAATCGATGCATATTCTCAAGACTTTTATAGGGTTGAGCCCAGAGTCTACAATCCTTTAAAATTCTTGAGAAGTTAGTTTCTCAGTGGTAAAGAAGCCACCTGCCAATGCAGCAGAAATAGGAGACGTGGATTCCACTCCTTGGTTGGGAAGATGCCCTGGAGTGGGAAGTGGCAACCCACTCCAGGATTCTTGTTGGAAAAATCTCATGGACAGAGGAGCCTGGTGGGCTGCAGTCCATGGGGTCACAGAGAGTCAGAGACTGAGAATGCACACATCAGGGTCTACCCCAGGTTGTTTGAGTGTCATGTTTGGGAACAGTGTAGTCTGGGTGGTTAAACTTGCACCATAAATTAGGAAAAGTTTTTAAAATTGAAAGAGGAGAGTTTATGTTAAAATTTATTTTATTGAGGTAGAGTTGATTTGTGTTGTGTTAATTTCTAATATACAGCAGAGTGATTCAGATTTATATACACATACTCTTTTTCACATTCTTTTTGGCTATAGTTTATCACAGGATGTTGAATGTAGTTCCCTGTGCTGGCCTTTTTTGTTTAATCTATAGGTAATAGTTTGCATCTGCTAACCCGGGACTCTCAATCCACCGCTCCCCCACCTTCCTACCCCTTGGCATCCACAAGTCTGTTCTCTGTTTTTAGGAGTCTGTTTCTGTCTCAGAGATGAGTTCATTTGTGCCATATTTTAGATTTTGCATGTAAGTGATTTTGTATGGTATCTGCCTGTCTCTTTCTGACTGACTTCATTTAGTATGATCATCTCTATGTCCATCCATGTTGCTGCAAATGGCATTAGTCCTTTCAAGAGGGCAGTTGATGAGACAAGTTTTCTTTCTGCTGGGGCAAGGAGAAAGGATTTCTGTTGGTTTGTCCTTTTGCATAGATTCCTTTTTGTCTTAGGTTGTTAAAACTGATACATGCTTTGTAGAGTGATTTTTTTTTATTATTTTTTTAATTGTTTTTGCCATACATTGTCATGATATCACCATGGGTTTACATATGCTTCCCCTCCGGAACCCCCCTCCCTCTTCCCTCCCCCC
>ML663006.1:13529565-13584906 GCA_007570785.1 Antilocapra americana | reverse complement strand
TCCTCTAGGAGTTTTATAGTTTCTGGTCTTATGATTAGATCTTTGATCCATTTTGAGTTTATTTTTGTGTATGGTGTTAGAAAGTGGTCTAGTTTCATTCTTTTACAAGCGGCTGTCCAGTTTTCCCAGCACTACTTGTTAAAGAGATTGTCTTTTCTCCATTGTATATTCTTGCCTCCTTTGTCAAAGATAAGGTGTCCATAGATGCGTGGATTTATCTCTGGGCTTTCTGTTTTGTTCCATTGATCTATATTTCTGTCTTTGTGCCAGTACCATACTGTCTTAATGACTGTGGATTTGTAGTATAGCCTAAAGTCAGGTAGGTTGATTCCTCCAGTTCCATTTTTCTTTCTCAAGATTGCTTTGGCTATATGAGGTTTTTTGTATTTCCATACAAATTGTGAAATTATTTGTTCTAATTCTCTGACAAAGACCTCTGGTAGCTTGATAGGAATTGCATTGAATCTATAGATTGCTTTGGGTAGTATAGTCATTTTCACTATATTGATTCTTCCAATCCACGGACACGGCACATTTCTCCATCTGTTTGTGTCCTCTTTGATTTCTTTCAGCAGTGATTTATAGTTTTCTATATACAAGTCTTTTGTTTCTTTAGGTAGAAATACTCCTAAGTATTTTATTCTTTTTGTTTCGATGGTGAATGGAATTGTTTCCTTAATTTCTCTTTCTGATTTCTCATTGTTAGTGTATAGGAATGCCAGGGATTTCTGTGTGTTGATTTTGTATCCTGAAACTTTACTGTATTCACTGATTAGCTCTAGTAATTTTCTGGTAGAGTCTTGAGGGTTTTCAATGTAGAGGATCATGCTATCTGCAGAGAGAGTTTTACTTCTTCTTTTCCAATCTGTATCGCTTTTATATCTTTATCTGCTCTGATTGCTGTGGCCAAGACTTCCAAACTATGTTGAATAGTAGTGGTGAGAGTGGGCACCCTCGTCTTGTTCCTGACTTCAGGGGACATGCTTTCAGTTTTTCACCATTGAGGATAATGTTTGCTGTGGGTTTGTCATATATAGCTTTTATTATGTTGAGGTATGTTCCTTCTATTCCTGCTTTTTGGAGGGTTTTTATCATAAATGGATGTTGAATTTTGTCAAAGGCTTTTTCTGCATCTATTGAGATAATCATGTGGTTTTTATTTTTCAAATTGTTAATGTGGTGTATTACATTGATTGATTTGTGAATATTGAAGAATCCTTGCATCCCTGGGATAAAGCCTACTTGATCATGATGTGTGATCTTTTTAATGTGTTGTTGGATTCTATTTGCTAGAATTTTGTTAAGGATTTTTGCATCTATGTTCATCAGTGATATTGGCCTGTAGTTTTCTTTTTTTTGGCATCTTTGTCGGGTTTTGGAATTAGGGTGATGGTGGCCTCGTAGAATGAGTTTGGAAGTTTACCTTCTTCAGCAATTTTCTGGAAGAGTTTGAGTAGAATAGGTGTTAGCTCTTTTCTAAATTTTTGGTAGAATTCAGCTGTGAAGCCATCTGGTCCTGGGCTTTTGTTTTTTGGGAGATTTCTGATTACGGTTTCAATTTCCGTGCTTGTGATGGGTGTATTAATATTATCTAGCTCTTCCTGGTTTAGTCTTGGAAAGTTGTAGTTTTCTAGGAATTTGTCCATTTCATCCAGGTTGTCCAGTTTATTTGCATATAGTTGCTGATAATAGTCTCTTATGATCCTTTGTATTTCTGTGTTTTCTGTTGTGATATCTCCGTTTTCATTTCTAATTCTGTTGATTTGGTTCTTCTCCCTTTGTTTCTTAATGAGTCTGGCTAATGGTTTGTCGATTTTATTTATCTTCTCAAAGAACCAGCTTTTGGCTTGGTTGATTTTTGCTATGGTCTCTTTTGTTTCCTTTGCATTTATTTCTGCCCTGATCTTTAAGATTTCTTTCCTTCTACTAGATCTAGGCTTCTGCATTTCTTCCTTTTCTAGTTGCTTTAGGTGTAAAGTAAGGTTATTTATTTGACTTTTTTCTTCCAACTCTTTCTTGATAGCCAGCCCTCTGCTCAAATTCCACCTCTTTGGTCAAGGCTTTAACGAGTCCATCAAAACTGGGTGCCCTTACCTGCTACTGCTCATTTCTCATCTTATGTTGTCTTTATAGCACTTACCACCCTCTGCTGCTTTCTCTGGCTTGTCCCCCTCCCTCCCTCTCTGCAGCACATCTGCCTATTCACCTTTGCAGCCTTGGTACAGTGCATACCACTCAGGAGGCTTTCCATGTTGAACATGTGATTATTCGACTATACCTTTTTGGATTTTTATACAAGTGTTTCATCTGAATGAATCCCTCAGGAATAGGATTATTCTGCCCAGAGGGCATTTGTGCCCAAGACCCCCAGGCACCCGGCATGGCCAGTGCACAAAAAAGCAGCCTGTATTCCCTCCAGGCTCCCTCAAACAATCCCCTGCCTCTTCCTCCCTACTGCTGCTCAGCCCCGGAGATGAAAAGAGTTCTGTGTCCTCTTGCTTCCCTTTCTCAGTGGCACAGCCATGAATCTTGTGTAGTCTGTCAGCATCTGTGTCTCCTCCATTCCTCTAAGATGTTAAGGAAGATAAATGATGGGAGAGAAGTCCTAGCTTCGACTGACTTAAGGGTATGGTGCTTCTGTTCTTATTGGTCCAGGAACCTGGGCTCACCCAGACCTTGGAATTGTCAGCAACACAGTTACATAGTCCTGTGCTTCTGCTACCTTAAATCGTCTCCTTTCAGGCTCTGATAGAACTTCCTTTGCTTTTTAGAAAAAGAGATTGAATGTAACTGTTATTTTGATGTGAAGCCCTTTCTGCAAGTTGTGGGCAGGATTGAAATATTTGAGATATAGACTGAGTGTATACATTTACTTTCTTTGAAATACTTCACTTGTCTCTATCCTTGATTGTCTGACTGTTTTTTCAAATTATATGGCCCAAGCGGGTCCAAGTACATGGAATCTGAAGCATTAAATCATTTGGAATTCCAAGTCTAAATCATTTAAGGTATATGGAATCCAAATCAATAAATCATCTGGAATTTCGAGTTCAAATCATTCCAAGTGTCTGGAATCCAAATAATTAAAAAAAAAAAACCTTCAAAGCTTGTGTTATTACAAAAATTGTTCTTTCTTGCTCAAAATGTATAAAGAATAAATTTTTAGTGTATAACCTATTATATTTCATAGGTTTCATAAATTTCATGTATTTGTAAAATTACTCAAAAAAATCCTCTTACAGTCATACTCTGGAACATTGTACACCTGTTAAAAAGAATGAGGCAGTTTTATAGTTTCTCACACAGAAATAGTCTTAGGTCTCATTAAGTGAAATAAAGACACATTTAATGTCCCTGTGGGATCCCATTTGCGAATCACAAAAGATACACCTCAGGCCATTTATTTCCTCCTGTTGGTACTGGTGGAAATGCAGTCCCCCTAACCCAGGTTGGTATCAGCATCATCCACTGTATATATGACTTTGGCAGTCACTCCAGGAAGATGGGATAATAGTACTGACCTCATGGAGTTGTGCAAAGTGATGAGCTAATATTTGTAAAGTACTAAATGTTTTGTTAAACTTTTTCATGGGAGTATGATTGATAGACTTACCCTAATCCCAGTTGTCAGAGATTCTACACTGTACAACATGCAACTAGTAGAAACATCTAGTGGTTAAGGGGATTATAGAAGTGGGCTCAGTACCTGGAACTAGAATCCAGCGATCACAGTGTGAACTTGACACTTTTCTTTGTCTTGAGACTTTGGTGTTAAGGAACTTGGTGGCTTTGACAGAAACACTGAAGGTTATTCTGAATCTCATATATGGTCTTCTTGTGCAAGTCTGTTGGGCTTCCCTGGTGGTACAGACAGTAAAGAATCTGCCTGCAATGCAGGAGACCCGGGTTTGATCCCTGGGATGGGAATTTCCTCTGGAGAAGGGAATGGCTACCCACTCCAGTATTCTTGCCTGGAGGACCCCTGGACAGAGGAGGCTGGTGGGCTACATCCATGGGGTTGCAAAGAGTTGGACATGACTAAGCAACTAGTACACACACGTAAGCCCAACTGAGGTGAGATGAGTAGCTGCATTGGTTCCAAGAGTTGCTAAGACATGGGGCTATGATTCACCATGTTGATAGCAGTAGCAAACACTGATATGACAATTACTAAACGCCATCTATTTTACTTCCCTTCATCGTTACAGAAACCCACTAGGCCAGGCGCCTCATATTACATTTTATTTTACAGATGGGGAAACTGAAGTACAGAGTGGTTAAACCTATTCAGAAACACACAGCTGGGATTTGAAATGCTTAGCCTATGCTGCCTCTCGTGTGCTTAGTCGCTCAGTCCTGTCTGACTCTTGTGACTCCATGGACTGGAGCCCACCAGGCTTCTCTGTCCATGGGATTCGCTAGGCAAGAATACTGGAGCGGGTTGCCGTTAGCTCCTCCAGGGGATCTTCTCAACCCAGGGATTGAACCCAGGTCTCCTACATTGCAGGTAGATTCTGTACCAGCTGAAGCCCTGCCTCTCGGGTGTGGGTCTATGCAAAATCAAGTAGTCCTGTCACCTGCCTTGGGACCTGGAATGCCCAGAAGAGGCGTCCTACAGTAAGATGCTTACCTTGGGTCAAGTTAGTGATGTATGCCCTTGGAAGAGAGTCACCCTCCTTTCTTTTTGCTCATGGAGCCTGGAAGGAGGTTGAGCTGGGAAGCAAAAATGAGCTGTGTTCTCAGAGGCCTTTGGCGCTGTGTATCTCTCAGATCTCCGTTGATGTAATTATTTAATTAAACATAAGAAAGCTACTGCACCTGGTTCCCAGTGGCATGTTTTCATGTCATGTTCTAATGTCACTGAGAGAATCTCTGTGTCCCACATGGTACACAGATGTGATTGAAATAAGGAAGTCAGCTCTTCGATCGTCAGCAGAATTCCACTCTGTGTATCCTAACCCACCTATGTGTGTGTGTGTGCTTGGTTCCTCGGTCATGTCTGACTCATTGTGACCTCATGGCCATAGCCTGCCAGGCTTTTCTGTCCATGGAATTTTCCAGGGAAGAAAAGTGGAGCTGGTTGCCATTTCCTACTCCTTAATGGTTTACATCCCTGGATGACTGTGTGAATTATTCTCTCTCTCTCTCTCTCTTTTTTTTAAAAATTATTTGGCTGCATGTGGTCTTAGTTGTGGCAGGTTCTTTAATTGCATCATAAAGGGTCTGGTTCCCTGACCAGGAATCAAACCCACACCCCCTGCACTGAGAACCTGGAATCTTAGCCATTGAACCACCAGGGAAGTCCCCAACTGTGAACTTTTGACAACCTCTAATAGAGATCCTCTGACTCTTCCTGGATGAGTATTGGGCCTTCTTTCAGATGCATATGGGCAACATCCCTTTCTAATGGCTTTCTTAGGTTAGCTTCCAGAGGAGTCCTTCCCAAGACACAGAGAGGTCTTTCTTCTCTCTGCAGTCAAAGCAGTTCTTGAGGGGGAGTCTTGTGTCCTGAAGTAATAAGACAGCCTGAAATTGGGCTGTGTTAGGAACTCAGGGGAGGAGGCACCAGCTTTTGACTGACAAGCATCTCCTCTTCTAGCTCATCAGCACGGTTCTCATAAAATGAAAACATCTTTTTTTCCAACCCCAAGTCAGTCATCTTTTCCTCTATACTAGCCAAATCTATGGAGTCTTACTTATGTCTACCATATTGCTGACTGCATTTTATGTGTGTTGGAGGAGATTTTCGAAGATAGGTGAAAACAAATGTGATTTCCTCCTTGCCTGGTGACTTCGGAACTAAATTGCCGTCATAGGATGTGACCCCAACATATCCTAAAAGTTTGCTGAAAATCCTTTGTAGCTCTTTTAGTACCTGATGAATAGTTTTGGCTAAAAAACTAGAAAGTGCTATTTTTGGGTGAAAACTGAATTTTTGTGTGTATTGCAAAAAGATGTCTGTGCCCCAATGTTCATAGCAGCCTTATTCAGAATAGCCAAGACGTGGAAACAAGCTCAGTGCCCATCGAGAGAGGAATGGATAAAGAAGATGTGGTACATATATACAGTGGACTATTACTCAGACATTAAAAAGAGTGAAATAATGTCATTTGCAGCAACATGGAAGGACCTAGAGATTGTCATACGTAGCAAAGTCAGACAGAGAAAGAGAAATACTATATGATGTCTTTTATATGCAGAATCTAAAAATAAATGATACAAAGGAACTTATTTAAAAAACAGAAACAGACTCACAGACTTAGAGAATGAACTTCTGTTTCCTGGAAAAGAAGAACGGGGTAAAAGGATAGTTAGGGAGTTTGAGTCAGCATGTACACACCGCTATATTTAACATGGATAACCAACAAGGACCTACTGTATAGCACAGGGAACTCTGCTCAGTGTTATGTGGCAGCCTGGATGGGAAGGGAGTTTACGGGAGAATGGCTATATGTATATGTATGCCTGAGTCCCTTTGCTGTCCACCTGAAACTATCACATCACTGTTAATTGGCTGTGTGTGTGTGCATGTTAAATTGCTTCAGTCCTGTCCAGCTCTGTAAAACCCCATGGGCCATAGCCTTCCATGCTCCTCTGTCCATGGGGTTCTCTAGGCAAGAATCCTGGAGTGGGTTGCTATGCCCTCCTCCAAGGAATCTTCCCGACCTAGGGCTTGAACCCAGTCTCTTATAGCTCCTCCATTGGCAGGCAGGTTCTTTACTTGGGAAGCCCATTAACTGCTCATGCGCCAATATAAAATAAAAAGTTAAAAAATAAAACTAAGAAAAACAAAACACAGAAATAAACACACACAGGGCATTCTAAAATGACTTTGCTGTTTTATTGGGGAAATGGGAGTGGGCACTACTGAGGATAAGTTATCTAACACCCAGAGTTGCAAAATAGCTTCCATAGAATCAAATGACCCCCAGGACTTCACTCCTGAATTTAGACAATACCCACTTCACCACGGAAGTACATGAATTTTCTTGTAGCCAGAACCAGATCACATGCCTGCTTTTAGACGAATCCCAGGCCAAGAATCGGTTCTCCCTGGCTGGATTAGACCACGGGGGCTGGTGTAGGGTTGGTACTGCCTGAGAGGAACCAATATGTCTTTACTACCTGAATAGGTAGAGTGTTTGTTTTCAAGGAAATGATAGAGGTTGATTATTAGCAGACAACAAATAGTCTGCCATGTTGCTTTATCACACACATACGTTCACATGTGAATATGTGTGTGTGTTTGTTAGGATTTTCTTCACAATGAATACATTATTGATTTCTCGGAATCTGATTGTTGCTGGAATAATTGTAACCTGTTTATATCCATTGAAAAGATCCCTGGTGAGAAAAATCTATAATTTGTGAAGTTCTTTTCCAAATTATTTTTCTGTTGTGTGGAAGTAATTTTGCTTTCTCACCTTTATTGACCCCACTGTTTTATTAGAGTTTGAATTTGGAGTGGAAATCCAGGAGGAGAGAAAGGACTTTATGGTTTCCTGTTTTCCTGTCCTGATTATCCATGTGCATTGTGTTAGTATATGTTACAGGCTTCTAATTCTTTGGAGGCTAAAGAAAGAAATGAAAAAAAACGAATATGATGAGATGATCACAGTTTGTATTGTAAACACAAAGGGTTTCATTTGTTCAAAGCTTTTCTTAACACTGTTGTGTCTTATTGGGAAGATTTTCATAAACAGTCAGTTTCTCAAAATCTAGAAACCATTACAAAAACAAGGCATGCTTTAGTTATTTTTTAATTTTTTACTGAAGTATAGTTGATTTATAATGTGTTAATTTCTGCTCTAGAGCAAAGTGATTCAGTTATATACTTATGTATTTTCTTTTTCATATTCTTTTCTATGATGGTTTATCACAGGATATTGAATATAGTTCCCTGTTCTACACAGTGGGACCTTATTTTATCCATTCTAGCTGTAATAGTTTGCAGCTATTAACCCCAAACTCCCAATCCATCCCTATCCCACCCACCTCCTCCTTGGCATCCACAAGTCTGTTCTCTAAGAACATGCTTCAAAAGAAAGTTTTTCAAACTCTCAGAACAGTGGACTGCTGTTAGGTGACCCATATGTGTAAAGCAGGCTGGTATAAAACAGTGGGAGTAAGAGCCTCTGGGGCTTCCCTGGTGGCTCATTCTTAAAGAACCCACCTGCCAATCACTGCAGGAGATGTGGGTTCCGTCCATGGGTCAGGAGGATCCCCTGGAGGAGGGTATGCCAACCTACTCCAGTATCTGGCCTGGGAAATCCCAAGGACAGAAGAGCCTAGCGGGCTACAGTCTGCGGGGTCACAAAACTATTGGACATGACCTAGCGACTAAACAAGAGAGCCTGTATAGCTCCTTGCCAACTCATGATTGGCATTCTGATGCCACACCCAGGGTGGCTGATGTTTTACTACTTTAGAAAAAAAGCCCAAAGTCTAGATTTCCATGTGGAAATTATTGAGTTCTAGTACAATTAAAAAAAAACATTTTAAACATTTTAATATAGATCCCCTTTAAGCCTGCTTTCAGCCTTTACTTTGGTAACTAAAATGTAATTGTTAAAACTGTACCCTGTGAGTTAGCGGCCTGTTAATTTTATCTTCACAGAAAGGATCCTTTTGTACTTTTCAAGCAAGGTGTAGGAAAAACAACTGTAAGAATTCAATAGATGTATTTCCACCCACCCTAGTGTGTTTGCCTGGATGGCACAAAACACATTGGATAGCTTTTTCAGTGGCCTGATGCATGGGGCTGTGAGAGTGACAGACTGCTTTCAGATCCATCTCCCCAGACTGGGGTGAACCAGTTGATTTGCACAATAAATGGCTAAAGACTCCAGAAACAGTCTGCCTGGCTCTGGTGAACCCGGCCAGGCTCTTAAGTCAGGAGAAGGTATGCATTACTGGAGGCCCCTGGATGAGCAGCTTTGATGAGGCATCTTCAGCCATTAGCACTGTCTGTCTCACCTACTTGCTTATGAAGGCAGAATGCTAATGCTGCCCTTAAAATGAGCACCACTGCCAGAGACTTCAGGAGGGTGAGAAGGAGACAGAGGCAAAATACCTTCACAGAATAGGGACTGTGAGCAGCGTTGGAATAATTCTCTGTATTCTGATGGAATAGTCACTGCAATATGGCTTGATTCTAGGATTTTTAAAAAACCCAACCCTTTTGGAGAAGCATTGCTGGTTTTTAAAAGAACTCGGTCTGCTCATCTTAAGCAGGCAGATGTCAGCTCTTGTTAACATTGGGATTAGTGAAACCTTTTGGGTGTCATTTCGAGAGCTCCAGAGAGCTCTGGTACCTCAGTCCTTCATGTCTCAGCACAGAAAAGAATTCGGTGAGAGACCGAGTGATAGATAAAAAGCGATTTGTTAGACTAGGATGCTTGTGAGACTTACAAGTGGGCGGGTGAGAAACGCCATACCTGAGAGCTTACTGGGCCACAGTTTTATAATCAAAGCAAAAGTGGGGATGGGGACAAGACCGACTTTGTCTTTCTTGGAGTAGACCTCACGCTTCCATCACCAGTTCTTCCTTCAGGTTGAGCAGGGAGGTTTCCTTCTCTCTACGTGGTCAAGCTGGGTACACAGATGATTCTCCTTTATGTGTGCAGAGAGCGTGTCCTGGGGGTCATTACCGTACTGAGTTCACTGGGCAGGATGTAGGTCTCCTGCCACCGTTGTTTTACTGTGTGGGGGCGTGTCTCATGCTTCTGCCATGTGGTTTTGTTGCTAAGCAAGCCTGCTTGGTTTTGCCTTTTAGCAAACCTCTCTTGAGTAATCGTTAACTTATGGGGGTCTCCCATAGTTTTCTACTTACAGTCCCCTGGTGGGATTAACTATTTAATTACTCACTTTGGCTCTTTACTCTGTCCCTCTCATTAGGAGATTTAGATTTGAACTATTTTTTTTTTTTTTGCAGCCACATATCCACCCCTACCTTCATTGAGCGTGTTTTGTTTGCAATTGACTGGAAATTCAAATCAAACTGACTTAAGCAATGAGAAGAATTTTTAGGCACATGTAACTGAAACATTTAGGGATTGTCAGATTCGAATATAGACTGATCCAGTGGTGTGACTGTACATTGGAAGCTCTGGCTTCTCTTCTTTTGGATTGTCCCATTTCCGTTCTTGGCTTGCTTCCTCCTCGGGCTAGAGTGTCTCCTGGCCGAAAAAAATCACTGCATTGACCCTCATCCTGAAGGGACGTGAGCACGTTAGTCCAGCCTTTGAGTTGTGTATCCTGATGGTCACCTGTTGGGACCCATGATGGCCGGGGACTCACTTGTGTACCCATCACTGTCGGCAGGAAATGCGATAGTCTGATGACTTAGCCCAGGACGGCAGGCTCCTTTCTTGGGAAGGGATATTGACTCAGCATTTAGGAACCTGTCATAGCTGCAAACAGAAGTTGTTGGAGCTTAAAACAGGACATGGAGAGACATGGGTGCTCAGGGTTGTCAGCCCGCCTTCCTTAAAAAGCCCTAAAAAACTTCTCTGTGTGTTGGGGTGGGGCTGGGCAGTCCAACTGGGAGGATGGAAGTGGATCTATCTGCCAATTCTTTATTGACTCCCAAATATTAGTGGATGAAATGCCCCTGCAATTCCAGATGTTATCAACTCTTCCTGGGCAGATGCTTGGGAAAGCCAATCCGTGGTAGCACTCCAGGTTGGGTCACAGGTGGTGGGGGAAGCCGTGTTCTCCAGGTTCACGTGGGGTGGTCCAGCCCTGGGGCTTATCTTGGGATCTAGGCTCTGAGCACAGAGTTCAGGCTTGTGGATTCAATCTGAGGATCAGGGGAGTGGGTACCTTTTTTTATCTTTTCATTTTTTATTGGGACATAGCCAGTTCACAGTGCTGTGATAGTTTCAGGTGAACAGCAAAGAGACTTAGCCATACATATGTTGCTGTTCTTGTTCAGCCTTTAAGTCATGTCCAAGTCTTTTGACCTCAGACTGTAGCCTGCCAGGCTCCTCTGCCCATGGGATTTACCAAGCAAGATTACTGGAGTGGGCTGCCATTTCCTTCTCCAGGGGATCTTCCTGACCCAGAGGTCGAACCCGCATCTCCTGCTTTGGCAGGAGTCTCCTCCTTTGGTAGGTGGAATCTTTACCACTGAGCCACTTGGGAAGCCCTCCATACATATATATGTATCCTTTCTCTCCCAAACTCCCCTGCCATCCAGGCTGCCACATAACATTGAGCATAGCTCCTTGGCTATACTGTAGGTCCTGTTTGCTATCCATTTTAAACATAGCAGTATATACGTGGCAATCCCAAACTCTAAATACCCCTTCTCTCCATCCTCCCCCCATCAACCATAAGTTTGTTCTCAAAGTTTGGGAGTCTGTTTCTGTTTTGTAAAATAAGTTCATTTGTATTATTTCTCTGTAGATTCCACATGTAAGGGATGTCATCGATATTTAGGAGGAGGGTACATGTACCAGGCCTGTGTGGGAGGCAGCCAGTCCCATGCTGGACAGTGGGAGTGCCTGCTCCAGAATAAAGCTCTCTCCTCCTTCTGACATTACAGCAGACAAGTACCAGGAGCAAAACAATATTTAGATGTTACAATTGGATCCGTCAGCCCATGTTTACTGAGTTATTCTTACCATTTATAAGGCACTTATCTCCTAATGGACTAAAAGCGTGAAGATACACAAACCATAGGAAAATTAGTGTTTTCTAAATGCCTTCAATGTGCTGTGCACTATGCCAGATGCTATTAAATACACTATACAAATGGGCTCAGGATGAGTGCGCTTATTTTGCTAAATCCCTGTATTTAAAGTATGTATTCCTCCCCACTCTATAATCATAGCCACATACATCATTTCTCTCAATGTGTCTTGATATCATGATGATCCAGATAAAGTCAATGACAAAAGCTTAACCCCCAGAGTGAATTTGGCTGCTTGATTATATGTTTTTACTATTTTAAATTTTATTTTGAAATTAAGTATGGCTTATGAGTGCTATTCATAGGGCCAGTATTATAGGAAAACATGGACATAAAATTCACAATATTATATTCAGATACAGCAACTGTTGACGTTTTGGTGAATATCTTTCCATTTTTCTATACATGTTTATGAATTATTATTTATCTGGGATCATGAACAGATTTATTTTCCATTTTATGTATGCATTTTGACATTGCTATTCATCAAGATAGGAGAGGTTTGGTTGCAATAACTCATAAATTGTGACTGTTAGTAGTTTTCTACAGCAAATGTATATTTCATCCTTATGAAAAGTCTCCTTATAAAGCTTCTGGTTGAAGCATCTCTGTTGAGAAACTCTTTCAATTGTTGACCAAGTATTCAGGTTGTTTGCTCCTTCTGGAACATACGGTTTCCAGGATCCATGTAAAAAGAGAAGAGAGAGTTGCACATCCCAAAGAGAGTGGTTTTTTTCTAGTTGATATTTCATGGAAGAGCAGTTGACCTACATGTTGCCTTAGCTTCTGCTGACAGCAAAGTGACCCAGTTATACATCCATACTCATATATACATGTATTCTTTTTCATATCCTTCTCCATGATGGTTTATTGCAGGATACTGAACGGAGTTCCATGTGCTATACAGTAGGTCCTTGTTGTTTATCCATCCTATGTATAATAGTTTACATTTGCTAACCCCAAACTCCCAATTCTTCCCTCTCCTAAACCTACCGCCCCCTTGGCAACCACATGCCTATGTATGTTTTGGTTTCCTAGACTTGCCGATTTGAATCATATTTTAGATTCCATAAGTAAACAATCTCATATGATATTTGTCTTTCTCTTTCTAGCATCCTTCGCTTAGTGTGATAATCTCTAGGCCCAATCACGTGGCCGCAAATGCATTCCACTCGTTCCGATGGCTGAGCAGTATTCCATCGCACACACGGCCCACATCTTCTTTACCCACTCCTCTGGTGATGGACATTTAGGTTGCCTCTGTGTGTTGGCTGTTGTAAATAGTGCTGCTCTGAATGCTAGAGTGCGTGCGTCGGTCAAAGTAGAGCTGTGTTCAGATATAAGCCTAGGCATGGGATTGCTGGATCACGTGACAACTCTATTTTTAGCTTAGTTTTTTTTTTCCCCCCCAGGAACAAAAAGGCATCATTTTAAGGTCCAGGTTTAGAATTGGCTTAATTGCCTCTGTCCATTCCCTGGACTAAATCTCCGACATGTGACCCTCTCTGAATCTCAGGGTGGACTTCTATGCATCCAGAGGGAGGAAATGCCATTGTCCGCAACCACACTTAATGGTCTCTGTCGAATCTGATTTTAGTGGTTTATCTGGTCTTCTCTCACTGGTTTATTTGCCTAAAAATGAATTTGTGTCTGATGTTTCGCTGTTGTCGATGGTGTGTCAGTAACCATGGTGATAACACATCAACTTTTGCTTATCTTTGATTTTTCCTTTTGGATAAATCCCTACATGTAGGAGTGATAGAAATAATAACATAAATTTAATTCCTATGTGTGTCTGGCTCTGTAAAACTTAGATGCTCTCTCATTTAATGAGCAGGGCGTTGTAATAATCTCCGTTTTTCAGATGAGTTTGTCCAGCCTTTGAGTTCTTGTCTCCTGAGGGCAAAGTTTCCTCTCTCTCTGCTGGTTCAAAGGGTCTTTGGACTTCAGAGCCGGTTTCTCTTCAGAAAGATTATATTAATTTACACTTTTTCACGGCATATAAAAACAACCAAAGGCCCAACGCCCACAAATGTTTTCCTTAAATTTTGTCCATAGAAACAGTTTCAGGGTGGGAACGCAACTCAGCGGCCAAGAAATGAAAGGAGTGCTGCGAGGTTGGGATTTACTGAAGAGTCACTGTCCTTCTAGAGATTTGGTTCATACGTCTATAAAATTAGTAGATCATCTTGAAAGATTTGAGGCTTGGAATGCCCAGAAATTCCAAAAAATGTCTTCCAAAAATAACAGTTTAGAAAGTTTCAAGGCCTGAAAATGTCAATATTTCTAATTCTGGACCCTTCCAGAAAGTTCCAAGGCATTGAGATTCTAATATTTCTAGTTTTATGGAGGCTTCTGGAAAATATTTAGGTTGGACGGATTTTTAAATAAGTATAAAAGCTGCCAAATGAATTAAATTTCATAACTGTTATTAGAGGAATTGGCACCACTTTGGATATATGTTATTATCATCATTCCTTCCCTCATTTATACAACAAATGTCTATATTATGGCTGTCTCCTGACAGGCATTTAGATGTTCTGGAATTACAGAGGTGACTTAAAGAAGAGTAACCCCTTATGGGGTATTTATTCTAGTGTAGGAAGCAGAAACCAAGTCGCATTCCTAATTACTTTTTTTTTTTGGTTATATATATATACACACATATATCTATTCTTTTTCAGATTCTTTTCCCATTTAGGTTATTACACAATACTTAGTCAAGTTCCCTGTGCTATATAGTAGGTCTGTGATGGTGACCTGTTTTATATATAGTAGTGCATATCTGTTAATCCCAAACTCCTAATTTTACCCTCCCCACCACCTTTCCCCTTGGGTAACCATAAGTTTGTTTTTGTAGTCTGTGAGTCTGTTTCCATTTTATAAATTAATTCATTTGTATCATTTTTTTTGTTTTAGATTCCACATATGAGTGATATCAGATGATATTTGTCTTTCTCTGGCTGACTTAGATCAGAGTATAATAGTCTCAAGGTCCATCCATGTTGCAGCAAATGACATTATTTTGTTCTTCTTTATGAATGAGTAATGTTACATTGTATTCCATTGTGTACATATACCACGTCTCCTTTACCTATTCATCTGTCAACGGACATTTACTTTGCTTCCATGGTGCGCTCTCTCTCTCTCTCTCTCTCTCTCTCTCTCTCTCTCTATATATATATATATATATATATATGAATCACTTTGCTGTATAGCAGAAATTAACACAACATTGTAAATCAATACTTCAATAAAAATAAAGTGAAAAAAAGGGATAAAAATTTACACAAATTCAGCTATTTGAGCTTAGGAATAAAGAAATAGCTTAAATTAAGAAAAGCCCATGTGGGTAACACAGAGAGGGCAGGGGAGCAGGTGGTGAGAAGAATGGTTAGTAGGAGGCACAGGAAGTGCAGGGTGGACACATCTTGGCTTTTTCCTAAGCTGTGGATACTGTTGCAAGCTTTTCAGCAAAGGTGAGGCATGATCATGTTTCCCTTAAAGAGAAACAAACAGGAACTTCCCTGGCAGTCCTGGTTAAGACTCTATGCTTCCACTGCAGTGGGTGCAAATTCAAGCCTTGGTTGGCGAACTAAATCCTACAAGCTTTAAGCTGTGGCCAAAATAAAAAAGAGAGAAAGGGAAACAATAGATACTTTCATTGCGTTGGAAGGCAATTTGGATTGGGGTGATGACAGTGGAGAGGAGTGGATGGATTTAAGAGAACTTGGCAAATGAATGACGTTGAGGTTGAAAGAAAAGGAAGTGACAAGGAGGCCCCCAAGATTCCCATTCTCTGCTTAGACAGCAAACTTTGACCAAGAAGCAGATGGGGGTGGGAGCAATCTTGAGGCTGGCTTTGGACAAGTTGCAGTTGGGATGCCAGCAAGACATCCAGAAGAAGCCAGTGAGTAGGCAGCTAGATACAAGGGTCTGAAGCTCACAGGCAGGATTTTGGCTGAGATTTTGAATTTTTGAGTCATTGGCATATAGATGGTATTTGAATCCACAGACATATAGTCAGAACACACTAAACTGGCAACCTTTCAGCAATGACCCCTCTGCCAAAGCATGAGATGAAAGGAAAAAGAAAAGACATCTCATACTGGATTATTCTTAATACCAAGAGCGTGTCATCCCACAGGTGCTGTTAATTTTTGAGATAATGGTAGAATCTGCCTCCTGGAAAACAGGGGCTGCATTTAAAGCTCATTTTTAATGTGGGAACTTTAGAGAGCATCTGATAAATGACAAGTTAAATAGCACAACTGGCACTGTATTCAAAACATCTCTGCAGCCTTTCTAAAAAAAAAAAAGCACAACTGGATAGTGGTTTGCCTTTCCCTTGACTCTGACTTTGGCTTGCATTCATTTTCATGATTATGGCAACCAAATTTTTGTGTGTGGTGTGAAAAGATGCCTGCACCCCAATATTCATAGCAGCCCTATTCTCAATAGCCAAGTCATGGAAACAATGTAAATGTCCATTGATGGAGGAATGGATAAAGAAGATGTGATACGTGTATACATTGGAATACTATTCAGCCATAAAAAAGAACATAGTAATGCCATTTGAGGCAACACGGATGGACCTAGACATCATCATACTAAGAGAAATAAGTCAGAAAGAGAAGGACAAATATCATGTGATATCACTTATATGTAGAATCTAAAAAAATGATACAAATGAACTAATTTATACAACAGAAACAGACTCACAGACTTCAAAACAAAGTTAGGCTTACCAAAGGGGAAAGATGGGGAGGAGGGATAAATTGGGAATTTAAGATGAACAGGTACACACTGCTATATATAAAATAGATTAATAACTAGGACGTAATGTATAGCACAGGGAAACTGTACTCAATATTGTGTAATAACGGACATGGGAAAAGAACCTGAAGAAGAATGGATATATTTATATGTATAAACTGAATCACTTAGGTGTACACCTGAAACTAACACAGCATTGTAAATCAACTATGAAATAATTAAATATGAAATATGAAATAAATGGGAAATAAAAATTAACTTGAAAGAATAAAAGGAATCTGGCCCCCAAAAATAATTCTGGTGTGTGTTGAATCCACATGTCTGTTATGATAAAGATCTAGTGTCTTTTAAGTAATAGCCATCGGTTAGGAAAGGGATGAGGGGAGGATGAGAGGAGGAGGAAGAGATGCCTGGAGAGGGTGAGGGACAGTGGTGTGCGCTAAGGGAGGGGATGTCAGAGCCGTACCCAGAAGGAGGCGGAGGGTGGCATGCTGACTGCTGATGGTGGAGCTCTGTGAACCTCATGCTGGACAGCTGGGTGCATGATAAACTCGATCTGAATTATTCTAGCACTGAGTAACATCATTCCTTAGAACGCTTGTTCTTTTTCTGTTTTCTGTTTGAATTTTTATTTTTAATTGTGGTAAAATATGCATTGCATAAAATTTACCATTTCAAGTCTTTTTTTTTTTAATTAAGGGTATAGTTGTTGTCCAAGGTAGTATTGGTTTCTGCTGTATAGTGAAGTGAATCAGATATGTGCACACATGTATTTCCTTCCTCTTGGACTTCCCGCTCACTCCATCCCACCCCTCTGGGTCCCCACTGAGCTCTGCGCTGAACCCCCTGTGCTGTACAGCAGCTTCCCATTAGCTATCTGTTTTATGCACAGTAGTGTATATACATCAGTCCTCATCTCCCGGTTCATCCCACCCTTCCCTTTCCCCTGTGTGTCCACAAGTCTTTTTTTCTATCCCTGCCCTACAAATAAGTTCATCTGTATTGTTTTTCTAGATTCCGCATACATGCGTTACTATACGATATTTGTGTTTTTTCTTTCTGACTCACTTCACTGTGCGTGACAGACACATCTGTCTGTTGTGTGTGTGCTCAGTTGCATCCGACTCTTCATGACCCCATGGACTGTAAGCCACCGGACTCTTCTGTCCATGGGATTTTCCAGGCAAGAATACTAGAGTGGGACTTAGATCCTAGGTGTCCTAGAGGTAAAGAACCCACCTGCCAACGCAGGAGATGTGAAAGACTTGGGTTCGATTCCTGGGTCGAAAAGATCCCCTGGAGAAGGAAATGGCAACCTGCTCCAGTGTTCTTGCCTGGAAAATCCCATCGACAGAGGAACCTGATGGGCTACAGTCCATGGGGTTGCAAAGAGTCAGACACAATTTAGCACACACACACAAGTTCTTACCAGTTGTGCAGCATGGCCAAGAAAATAAAATATGCATGAACGTGTCAACTATAACATGAGCATGATACCTTTCTTTCATTAATGAGGGAACCAGATAAGTGGCAAGGTTGTCTTTCAGGACCTTTGAAGGTCGACTTTGAAAAGCAGGATAGTTATAGATAACTTGATAAAGGGATGTTATATCAAGCTACTGAGTTAGATGCAGGAGGGTTTATGCCCTACAGGACAATAAGCTGTAACCCCAAGTAATATATAGCTTCACTGTATACAGACACCAAACCAGTAGTAAATAGCCAAGCCAAACATAGCTGCCTCCTTCTAGAAAATTAAACAACCCTCAGGTGAGCCTGTTAGCCAGTAATAATGGAAGGACAGAGTCATACTTTTGTCTTGTTTCCAGGTTTGGGACAATATTTCTTTTTAAAGAAAACAAAATTTATTTATTTGACTATGCTAGGTCTTATTTGCAGCATGTGGGATCTTGTTCCCTGACTAGGGATTGGACCCAGGTCCCCTGACTTGGGAGCACAGAGTCTTAGCCACTGGACCACCAGGGAAGTCCCTGGACAGTATTTCTTAACAGAAATGTCATTGTTATCGGAAAATGCCCATATGTCTCTGTGTTGTCCTGCTGAAAAATGTGGCAGATTTGCCATTTCTGCTCTGTTTACGTAAGACATCACAAGATTCCTCCAGTCCCTTTGTAAGTGTTAAGTTGGAATATTTCTCAATTTTAAGTTCTTGGTCTTCATCTAGATGATAGGCTACTAAAGGCAGAATTGCTGTCTCTTTAGTTTTTGTGTTCATCCCACTCCCTTTGATGGAGGTGATTTTTCAGGCTACTTTGCCAAATGTAGAAGCACTCCAGTATATGTAATCCTTGAAGATTTCCCGGCCTCCTCTTTATTCCCCTTGGGTGGGATCTGAGTCCCAGGTCATGGGGCTTCAGCTAGATGCACGTTATCTCAGCTGGACTTCAGCCCTTCGCACTTCTGCATCCATATTTGTATCTTCTGAGAACACCATCTCCTTGTTTGCTCTCTGGCTGACTGGTCCAGATGTCATTCTATCAGAGTGTCCCTTCATCTAGACTCGTGACTCCAAGAGAGCATGAGCCCCTTGGGGACCAGCTCTCCTGTTCTTCTTTGGGGTCAAACAGACTGTTAGTGGTGTGGCCTCAGTTTCCCAAACCTCCTTACTTAACAGCTGTTTGTATTAGTTCTTTGGTTTTCTTGCCATGGAAGAGTAGGGGATTCTGGGAGGTTCGGACATCCAAGATTTTCAATGGAAGTTTAGGGCACAGATGGCTTCTGCTGAGAGATCTTCCAAGATATTTGAAACTGGGTGGGATTCTGTCTCACCTCACTCCGCCTGCCCTTTGAGGCAATTCTGAAGAACAGGCAGAGTCAAATACCATTCCACTCGATCTCTTCCCAACGTTTATTTTCTTCTTCTTGGCTTCGTATCCGTTCCCCTTCCTTGAATCAGAAAATTATCCTCTAAGTGTTTGAATAAAGGACCTATTCTTCAAAATCTATTGTATAGAGCTAGGTGGCCCTTAGTTTCTCACACCCAAAAGCTAAGAGTTTGCTTTTATTCATTGCATTTATGCTACAAGTGAATAGGGAGTTTGTGGCCTGGGAGTATCAGGATCCGATAGAGTGTGTGGGGGAAGGAGGCACCCAGGGAAATAATAAAATAAAATGTTATGACAGAGATGAGAAAAGAATTATAGGGAGGGATGTATCAAGTAATAATCAAAAATATTTTTCCAGTACACTTACCAGAGTGCCTTGCACCAGTAGAGAGTTATATATATAGTCATCAAGTGAACAAATGTGCCTTATATAACAGAAAACACAAGGAAATGGGCTTCTTTAATTTCCTTTTGTTGAAACTGATGAATTCTAAGTGTGTCATTTCCAGTACTTGCTGAACATCGTGTGATTGTGTATGAGTGTGTATGTCTTTTTTCAATTAACTTGTCAGTCTACCCTTATTTTTCAGGGACAGAAAGCATTTCAAATTATTCTAAATTGTTTAAATAAATGTGCTTACTGATTTGTGAAACTCCAGGATTTGGTCTGCCGTGTTTTTACCGGAATCTCTTTGTAATTTGGAGGACATTTGGAAGGCCTTTAAAACAAAAATCATTCTTTCTTTAAATCAATTGGATGAAGTTTAGGGGAAAAGCTTCTTTCTGATTTCTTTCAGATCTGAATAATGTAAGAGCTGTTGGCTTTAAAAGACTTTATATATTGCATTGTGTTTTGTGAATTTTTCGATATTGCAATGCTTTTGGCTCTTTTCAGACAAGAGCAATGATGATGAGAAAGGATGCCTGTGGGTGTTCAGTCTGCGGTGAGGAGCGGGCCCTGATGTCAGTGCGAGGTGCAAATCAAAGGAAATTTGGAAGCATCATATCCTTAAGTTCTGAGGATGGCTGCACTGATAGAAATGTTTCCAGTAAATCTGGGTTTACAGAGAAGCTTTAAATAACCATCTCTAGGTTTTTTAGAGAGAAGTTTCACTACTACTTGCCCTGAGCAAACCCTCATCAAGAACAAGCAACCGTGGGATTTCCCTGGCAATCCAGTGGTTGAGACTCTGTGCTGCCACTGCAGGGGTCATGGGTTCAATCCCTGGTCAGGAACTAGGATCCCACATGCTGTGCATTGCAGCTTATACCTATATGCATTTATATATGGGCTTCCTAGGGGACTCAGTGGTAAAAGAATCTGCCTGCCAATGAAAGAGACACAGCATCAGCAGAATCCCTTGGAGTAGGAAATAGCAACCTACCCCAGTATTCTTGCCTGGAAAATTTCATGGAGAGGAGCCTGGTAGACTGGTGGCAAAGAGTCAGACACAACTGAACGTGCGTGCACAGCAAATATATGTGAAATAAAAGATTCCTTCATAAAAAAAGAACAACCAACCATACCCTTGGGTCCTGAAAGTTAAATGTTAATGGAAAGTTTGATGGAGATCTGTGGCTGTTGCCTGTCTTGCATCCATGCTCTGTTCATCTAACAACCTCTGGCTAAAGTGACTTAGGGTACCATACTGTCTCCTTTGATACATTGTTGGAATTATTGATTACCAATACCTCACCTCTCTTGGCCGGGGCAGCTGGTCCTGCCACTACTGGACCAATAAGACGTTATTTCCCAGTGGGATGACAAAAAACACCCAGGAATGGTCGGGATTTGTTTTATCGAAACTGGGGCATCTTGGATGTGATTTCTTTGGTTCTCATGCCTGAATCTCCAAAGCTGCTCAGGGCTCTGTCCTTCCCAGGTTGAGTTGCGTTCCCATGACTGCTGTTCTGAGACCAGTTCCAAGGAGAGTGTGTTGAGGTGGCAGTTGTTCCCACGCCTGCTGGATGTCCTGCAATTTACGTCAGTTCTCACCCTATCTACCAGGGGACAGCATCAGACCTCAGAGGTTAAAGGCTCAGTCCCACAGATGGCCCCACCCTAGGTCATCTGTGCTTATGACCGACTGGCTATAGATTGTAGGTTCCAATGACACCCCTCCTCCTTGGGCTCAATTAATATACTGGAGCAACTCATGGAATCCAAAGAGACATTTTACTCATAGATTACTGGTTTATTATCAAAGGCTATAACTCAGGAAGAGACAGATTGAAGAGCACAGAGCAAGAATGGGAGAAGGGCACAGAGCTCTTCAAGCACCACAATGCCCAAACTTCCAAGTGTTCATCAACCCAAAAGTTCTCCCAATCTAGTCCTCTTGGGTTTATTTAATTTTTTTTTTTAATTTTGTTTTGAAGTATAGCAGATTAACAGTGTTGTGATAGTTTCAGGTGAACAGTGAAGGGACTCAGACATAAATATACATATCTCTTGGGTTTTTATGGAGGCCACATTCCCCATGGACAGAGGAGCCTGGTGGGCTATAGTCCATGGGGTCGCAAAGAGTCGGATGCAACTGAGTGGCTAAGCACCGTGTCCGGCACACGTTACAGAGGCCCGCATGTGTGCTCAGGTGCTTCAGTCATAGCTGATTCTTATGATCCCATGGACTGTAGCTCACCAGGCTCCTCTGTCCATGGGATTTTCCAGGCAAGAATACTGGAGTCAGTTACCATGCCCTATTCCAGGGGATCTTCCAAACCCTGGGGATCAAACCCACATCTCCTGCATCTCCTGCATCTCCTGCATTGCAATCAGATTCTGTACCGCTGAGCCACCACGGAAGCTCCATTACACAGGCACAATGGATTACATCATTGGCCACTGATGACTGATTGAATTTCTAGCCTCTCTCTCTTCCCTGCAGTCAGGGTTGAGTAGGGGATGCTAGGGAGACTGAAAGCCCCAGTCCTCCAGTCAGGTGGTTTGCTCCACTGGCAACCAGCCTCCACCCTTAGATGTGGTCCCAAAGTCACCTCATTAATATGTCAATAACAAAAGAGACCTTTACACCTCTTCTAAGAGTAAATTCCAGGAGTTTTAGAAGCTTTATGCCAGAAATGGAGAGAAAGGCCAAATGTATATTTATTCTTATAAATAACAGTACAACAGTGACCAACTCCAGGAGCCTTTCAAATCTCTCTGATTTGCAGGTTAGGGACTCTGCTGCTCCTAATGTTCTGAGGCATGAAAGTTTGATTTACTGGCTCTTCCTTCAGAAATTCCTGCTGTCAAGATATTGACAGTCTTTTCTTAGTATGTAAGAGGACAATATATGAGGTGCCACTGAACCTAAGTTTCGCATCCTTGGTATTTGTTACATTTGATATTTTGAGTTATCTTCCAGTGATGAAACGCACACATATGTGTGTGTGTAGGAATGTAAAATTGTAAATTTAATCATTTAAAATATGGTAAACTTTTAACCCCCGTTTAGTATTTAAAAAATACTGAAGTCATCTGTTATTTTTTTTCCCCCATATCTGAGAAGGTGGACTATAATCCACTTTAAAAAATCTTAGCAGGAATGTCATGAGGGGTGGCACAGTGACAGAGTGGTTGCAAATTGATGTTTCTCTCCTCATCATTTTAAAGAATTAGGATTCTATCAAGCAAATAATAATTGAAGTTTGGAGACGCATCATGCAAGATTAATGTATGAATTAGTCTCTGATGAGATTGGTTTTAATTAAGATCACAAGGCTGAGTAAGGACAGCAAAGTGAAAGAGTGAAATTATACTAAGACAAGTTTTCTGTCCAGCAAATCTATTTGGAAGTGCCCTTAAGTTTCCTTAGGAAAACGCTTTAACACAATACAAAATTGTTGCAGGAAGTGGGGGGAGGCCCCCGCTTCCAGGTCCCAAGAGTAGGCTGTTGTCTAACACTTGGAAATGAATTGTCTGAGGTGTCACTTGTGCTCACAAAGCAAGAGACTTTATTGGGAAGGCACACCTGGACTGAGAGCAGCAGGACAAGGGATCCCAGGAGGACTGCTCTGCCCGTGGCTCACAGCCTCGGGTTTTATGGTGATGGAGTTAGTTTCTAGGTTGTCTCTGGCTAATCACTCTGACTCAGGGTCCTTCCTTGTGGTGTGCACATCACTCAACCAAGGTGATTCCAGTGAGGAGGATTCTGGGAGGTTGGTAAGACATGTGGCATCTCCTTTGACCTTTCCCGAATTCTTCTGGTTGGTGGTGGCTTGTTAGTCCCATATTCCTTAAGAGGACCTCCTTTTGTAAGATTACTCATGCAGATGGTTACTGTGATGCTTGTGTAGGGTGAGTGGTTTGAGCCAGTGTTTCCCCTAACAAAATCATCACTGTGTTTCTCCTGAAGTTGCAAATCCTGTTCAACAGATGCAGCCGTAGTCTTGTTAGACTGTCTACATGTAATGCAAAAACAAACAAGCAGGTCTGTATGTGTGAGTGATAACGGCCTTGGCAAATGACTTCCAACCAGCATTTAAAAGGCAGGGCCCTGAATCCATGTCTACAAGGAAGTTGATGAGTGCAGGGAGTCTGGGAAAGGCAGAAAGTGATGGGACACATGAACGATGTGGAATATGCCCATGAGAGTAGCGGGTGTTTAATCCTGGCTGAGTGGGAACAGGGCCCCAATATGATTTCTAAACTCGAAACTCTTGATTTTGGAAAGTTAACCAGGAAATATCCAAATGGCCAAGGGGTACATGAAAAGATGCTCAGCATCATACATCCTAGGAGAAATGCAAATCAAAACCATAGGACTCAATTGTATTTTGAAACATTGTTTCATTTTAATGGGCAGAGAGAGTCACTGTTGCTCCTTGCCTCTTTTGATTTACAAGCCTCTATTCTGTTGCTGAAGTAAGCTCAACATTCAAAAAATGAAGATCATGGCATCCGGTCCCATCACTTCATGGCAAATAGATGGGGAAACAATGGAAATAGTGAGAAACTATTTTTTGAGGCTCCAAAATCACTGCAAATGGTGACTGCAGCCATGAAATTAAAAGACACTTGCTCCTTAGAAGAAAGCTGTGACAAACCTAGACAGCATATTAAAAAGCAGAGACATTACTTTGCCAACAAAGGTTCATCTAGTCAGAGCTATGGATTTTACTGGAAGTCATATATGTATGTGAGAGTTAGACTATAAAGAAAAACTGAGTACTGAAGAATTGATGCTTTTTAACTGTGGTGTTGAAGACTCTTGAGAGTCCCTTGGACTGCAAGGAGATCAACCAGTCCATCCTAAAGAAAATCAGTCCTGAATATTCATTGGAAGGACTGATGCTGAAGCTGAAACTCCAATACTTTGGCCACCTAATGTGAAAAACTTGACTCATGGGAAAAGGCCCTGATGCTGGGAAAGATTGAAAGCAGGAGGAGAAGGGGCCGACAGAGGATGCAATGGTTGGCTGACATCATCGACTTGATGGATATGAACTTGAGCAGGCTCTGGGAGTTGGTGATGGACGGGGCAGGTTGGCATGCAAAGAGTCGGACATGACTGAGCCACTGAACTGACTGAGACCAACAGTGTCTGAGGGTCCCGACCGAGGGAAGGATAGGGCTCTGTCCACAAAGCTGGGGAGGCTTTGGGAGAAGCACGTTCAGGAATGGGGTGACCAGGTTGTTTCCTGAAGTTCCCCATGTGTCTCTCCCACACTATACAGGGGCTTTTTAGAGTATAAAGCATTTGGCCCTCATTACTTCATCATCAGCCTTGGGAGGCCTTCAATAAAAGATTACATAAATGATGAAATCTCTTGCCTCCCGGCAAAAATGGCTTGTGTGTATACATGAGAAATAATGTTTCTTGATTGAGAGAGAAGAAAATAGAGCATTCTTTGTTCAATATTACAAAGCACTCCAGCCCACTGCCCACCCCCATTGCTTTAGGGTTCTTTTCAAGTCCTGAGTTCTCCTTAATGTATTTTGAGCCCAAAGTTGTTGCTGTTCAGTTGCGCAGTTGTATCCAACTGTGACCCCATGGACTGCTGTACACCAGGCCTCCCTATCCCTGTCTCCTGAAGTTTGCCCAAGTTCATGTCCATTGAGTCAGTGATGCCATCCAACCATCTCATCCTCTGCTGCCCTCTTCTTTTTCCTTCAGTCTTTCCCAGAATCAGGGTCTTTTTCAATGAGTCAGCTGTGAGCCCAATGACATCATCCTATATCCAGTTTCCCTACATTGGCACAGGTTGATGGCATCTTTCTTCCTTGTTAGTGTCCTCATGGATCCACCCCAATTCTGCTCCTGGCTCCTTGCAAGCCATTCTCCTCCCAGCAGCAGGAGTGATTTTCAGGGCACATGAAATCAAATCTCTCTCCCTTTTATTAGGTGCATTGGTTTTTAGTTGCGACATGCAGTATCTTCATTGTGGCTCATGGGCTTTGGATTGTGCAAGCTCAGTAGCTGGAGCATGTGGCTTAGTTGCTATGCAGCCCGTGGGATCTTAGTTCCTTGACCAGGGATCAAACCTATATCCCCCGTATTGCAAGGTGGATTCTTAGCCTCTGGACCACCAAGGAAGACTCCCTCTCCAGTGTCAAATCCTTTGATGACTTAATTGTAGTCAAGAGTCAGTTTCTTGACCTGCAAGGTTTTGCACCAGCTGGTATCAGCCTACTTCCCCGTGCTCCACTCATCCTGACTTCCCTGATTGGATTGTTTCACCAAAGCCCTTGTAAGTGTCCCTCCTCTACCTGAAAAAGTTGATAAGTTGACTTCTTTTCATTCATCTGTAAATGTTGTTCTCAGTCTTGGAAAGCTCGCTCGTTGGCCTCGCTTACTCCTCTGGGGCAGGTCCCTGACTGATGGCCATAGCCTCTATGAGATCTGTCCACCCCTGGCCCATCTGAGAATGTCCTCAGCATCCTTACTCAGTGGGGTTAGGCAGGTCTGTTTGGAGGTGGGGAAGAATGGTTTATGGGCTAAAAGAGAGAATCAGAGACCTTCACTCTACACACGTGAACAGTTTCCATCACCCTTACCTTTGAAAGTCACCCCTCAAGCTCATTAATTTGCTCCTTGTTTTGTTTTTTTAGCATATGTCATATTGAGCGTGTACCATGTTCGGTGTGTACTGTGTCCTGAGGGACCCGCAGGCAGGAGCAGCCCAGCTGCTGTTCTTTATGATAATACTAATAGCTGGCATTTGCCAGCTGTCATTCACATGCCAGAACCTACTCTAAGTCCCAGACACAGACAGACCTTAACTCATGTGATTTCATCTTGCCACTGTTAGGATCTCCATTTTTAAATGAAGAAAAAGCAGTTAGATTAGTGAGAGAGCTGGAGGGTTTGGATCTGTGTAGTCTGGGCTCCACCTCCTAGCTTAGAGCAGCAGGACCAGAAGATGCTGGGGAATGGGCGGAATGAGAGGACCATCCAGGTGGGCTGGTTGTGAGAAGGTGACAACTACCACATGGCCTGGAAGACATCCCCAGATCCCTGAGCAGGACCATATGGGGTCTTGGAAAAATGACCAGATCTGAAGTGTAGGAATGAAGTGCGTCTATCTGTCTGTCTTATCTGTCTATCTACCTACCTACCTGTCCCTCTGTCATCTATCTATCCAGCCATCTATGCATCTAACTATCATCTATATCTCTGTCTTTGCATCCATCCATCCATCATCTATGTATGTATGTATGCATCTATCTGACTTCCCTGGTGGCTCAGTGGTAAAGAATCCGTCTGCAATGCAGGAGACGTGGGTTCAATTCCTGGGTCAGGAAGATCCCCTGCAAAAGGAAATGGTATATATGTGTTAATATACTGTATTGTTGTTTTTGCTTCTGGCTTACTTCACTCTGGATAATGGGCTCCAGTTTCGTCCATCTGAGTAGAATTGCTTCAAATGAATTTTTTTTAATGCTGAGTAATATTCCATTGTGTATATATACCACAGCTTTCTTATCCATTCGTCAGTTGATGGGCATCTAGGTTGCTTCCATGTCCTGGCTATTGTAAACAATGCAGCGATGAACATTGGGGTGCACGTGGCTCTTTCAATTCTGGTTTCCTCGGTGTATATGCCCAGCAGTGGGATTGCCGGGTCATATGGCAGGTCTATTTGCAGCTTTTTAAGGAACCTCCACACTGTTTTCCATAGTGGCTGTACTAGTTTGCATTCCCACCAACAGTGTAAGAGGGTTCCCTTTTCTCCACATCCTCTCCAGCATTTATTGCTTGTAGACTTTTGGATGGCAGCCATTCTGACTGGTGTAAAGTGGTACCTCATTGTAGTTTTGATTTGCATTTCTCTGATAGTGAGTTTAGAAAGACAGTAATGAGAACCCAACATGGGAGACAACAAAAGGAATGCAGATGTATAGAATAGACTTGTGGACTTTGTGGATGAGGGTAAGGGTGGGATGATATGGGAGAAGGGCATTGAAGCATGTTAATTGTCATGTGTCTAATCAATCGCCAGCCCAGGATTGATGTTCGGGACTGGTGCAGGGAGAATTTCCCGGGGGGGAGGGAGGAGGGAGGGGGGACCCGGAGGGGAAGCATATGTAAACCCATGGTGATATCATGAAAATGTATGGCAAAAACAATAATAAAAAAAATTTAAAAAAAAAATAAAATAAAAAAAAAAAAAGGAAATGGTAATCCACTCCCATATTCTTGCCTGGGAAATCCCATGGGCAGAGGAACCTGGTGGGCTACAGTCCATGGGTTTGCCAAAGATGGGATGTGACTCAGTGACTATACAACAACATATCTGTCTGTCTGTCTATTTATCTATCATCCATCTGTAAGCTTCACTATTGCAAGGAAATTGTCTAAAGATAAGCAAATGCTGTGATAGAGCTTTGCTTACCCAACACTTCCAGCCAGTTCTCCTGATTGGCTTTGAAGGTGATGTTATGTACATGAATCCAACTTCCCTGTCTGGATGCCGTTGCATGTTTCCCCCTAGGTCTTTATGAGTCTCCAGTTTGGGGATTTCCTCCTCACTGGGGTCTGCTCAGGGTGGGACCAGGGCAAGTCCAATACGGTGCGCTGGCATTCAGTCCAGCTCTTGAAGTCCAAGGATTGTGCTGGGCAGTGGAGGCCTCCTTGTGTTTTGAACCTGGACCCTCCACTTGTCTCACCCTAGCTCAGTTCTTAAAGCCTGGAGAGCTTTTAGACATTGGGATATATGCAAGGCTGCAAATACATAATCTCTACATTTAGCACTACAGTTTCCAATTACCACAGACATATATATTTGTCACAGGCTTCGTTTCAGCCTGTCTCCTCTTGCTGCGGGCTATATAAAATCTCCCTCCCCACCCACTTTTAATCATTAAATAGGAATCATCCAGGCACATGAGATCCTCGATTAGAATCTTGAAATGTAACAGTAATACTTTCAGCACAGAGCTGAGGAAAGTACATCCCCGAGCTATCCTAACTTTGTAGAATTTGCAATATTAAACAGAGAAAATTGACATTCAGGAGAATAGTAATAGTTAACATTTATTTTGTGCTTGATATGTGCTGGGCATTGTTTGAAGAATATGCCATGTGCTATATTTTGTGCTTAATATGTGCTGGGCATTGTTTGAAGAATGTGCCAAATGCCAAGTTGCTTAGTCGTGCCCAACTCTTTGCGACCCTATGGACTGAAGCCCGCCAGGCTCCTCTATCCATGTGATTCTCCAGGAAAGATTACTGGAATGGGTTGCTATGCCTTCCTCCAGGGGATCTTCTTGACCCATGGATCAAACCCGTATCTATTATATCTCCTGCATTGGCAGGTGGATTCTTTACCACTAAGGCCAGTGGTAATCTGGCCTTAGTAATTTACCAGTGATCTTTAAAATAACCCATTGGCTAGCAACTGCTATTATCCACATTGCACAGATGAGGAAGAGGATTTTCTTTAATTGAGATATAGTTGATATACAATGTTGTGTTAGTTTTAGGTGTACAGCAATGTGATTCAGTCTTATATATGTGTATGCTGTTGTAGTTCAGTCACTAAGTCATGTCCAACTCTTTGTGACCCAGTGGATTGCAGTATGCCAGGCTTCCCTGTCCTCCACTGTCTCCTGGAGTTTGCTCAATATATATATTGAGTTTGTATGTGTATATATGTGTATGTGTGTGTGTATATATATATATATATATATATATATATATATATATTCTTTTTCAGATTCTGTTTTTCACCATAGATTATTGAAACATATTGAGTATAGTTTCCTGTGCTATACAGTAGGACCTTGTTTTTAATCTATTTTTATACCTATCAATCCAAGAATCCTAATTTATTCACCCTATTGCCTTTCCCCTTTGGTTACCATAAGTTTGTTTTCTATGTCTGTGAGTCTGTTTATGTTTTGCAAAAATTTTTTGGATTCCAAATATAAGTGATGTCGTATGATATTTCTCTTTCTTTTTCTGTCTTACTTCATTTAGTATGATAATCTCTAAGTCCATCCATGTTGCAAGTGACATTATTTTGTTCCTTTTTATGGCTGAGTAATATTCTATTTTGTATGTTCTCAGTGTTTATATACTGGAGATGAAATTATTTACTCACACAACACATAGTCTGGCTTCATAGCCCTCAGGCAATTTACAACATGGCAATCTGGATTAATTACCTGATGTGGCCTCACAAATTTCCACAGATTTCATAGCCTTAAACACATGTTTTTTCCCTCTTGCATTTCCAGAGGTCAGAAGTCTGAAATGGGTTTCAGTGAGCTAAAATCGTGGTGTTAGCAAGGCTCTGTCACTTCTGCAGGCTCCAGGGGAGTGTTTCCTTCTTTCCTTGTTCAGCTTCTAGAAGTTGCCCTCTGGCTCCTGGCTTTTCTCAGTCTTCCTGGTCTAACATGCACTGATCACTGTAGCTTCTCTTGCCTCCCTCTGATAAGGACCCTTGGGATCACTTAGAGCCCACCTTAATAATCCAGGATTATCTCCCATCTCAAGAGTCTTGACTCCATCTTATCTGTAAAGCCCCTTTGACCTGTAAGGTAGCATATTCACAAGCTCCAAGGATCTGAATGTGAATTTGTTGGTGGAGAGAAGGGAAGTCTTTCTTTTGTCTACTATAATTGCTAAGAACAAATGAGGACATTTCCAACACAGCAGAGAGGCTACATGGTGGGCAGGTTTTCTTATCATGTTCATGATACTGACCAGAGTTCTTGGCCTTCCTCAATAGAAATTGACTAGAGGCCAGACAAGAAATTCAGGCAAGGCATTATTGGGGTCTCTGCTGCACAGGGCTTGCTCTCTGAGGTGGGGACGAGATGGTTCCTTACATGGAGTGAGGGAAGGGGTGTGTCCAGGGGTCAGGCTGAAAGGGCGGTTTAGGTCTTTTGCCCCTGCCTTTGGTGATGTTGTGTGCAGGGAGCATGCGCAGTGCCCAGCATTTGCTCCAGACTCTTCAGAAGTGGCAGTAGATGTTTACTGGTCTTCTTGTATCCTTTGTCCAGAATTTGCCCCAGTTATTTTTAATCCCATATAGTTCCTTTGTATTGTGTTGCTGGAGGAGAGATATGTCCAGGCACATACATACATTTCCAGGTCCCAGCTTGTCTCAAGCAGAGACATGGAAAGCAGGTGCCCAGATCAAGATGTGCCAAGGTGGTTGTGATAAAAGACATAGGACAAGAAGTTGGGTTTTTACCCCAGGGTTGCATGGAGCTTCCTAGAAGCCCTCTCCAGATGCTTTCACAGTGGGACTCCCCTGGTGGATCCTCAGTCACTTTAAACAAGGGTGATGTGTTCATTTTCTCAATTTTGCTGGGTCAGAGTCCCCAGTCTAACTTCCCAGTGGGGTCCTCTTCTGGAAGCCAGAAGGCAATTGAAATTGATGAGATTCTTGCATTCCAGTGCTTCAGAGAATGGGGCTTTCATCAATTTTGGTCTCCGGGATGGAGAGGATCAGCAGAGTCACAGAGCTGGAAGACACAGGGCTGCACCAAGCGTGCCAGCCTGTGACAATTTGCTCTAAAGGGTTCTGAGGGATAGAAGATCACAGGCACCCCAGGGAAATCGACTCCTCATGGAGCACACTGCAGGTTTTGTTTGAGTAGAATACATTTTCTGTTAACTTTACAAGGAGCAAATCTTATTTGTTTAAGGACCCAGAAGGAATAAATTTTCTGTGTGGCCTCCTTTTCCCAGAAGGCTGTTGATGAAACTTTTCAGTATTTGACTAAAAACTTTTTGTTGGAAGTCATTCTAATGTACCTGCTGCAGAGGACCTCTCTTTGTTGGGAGAGTCCCCCACAGAAGCCTTTAACATCCTCTTACCCCATGTGATGGTCCAGGTGAGGTGCCAACTTGCCTGGGCTTAGGGACACCAGATTTCTGGGTGTGTCTGCCAGGATGTTTCTGGAAGAGATTAGCACTGAATTGGTGAACTGAAGATCACCCTTACCCATGTGGGAGCGCATCTTCCCAAATTGAGGGTCTGAACGGAACAAAAAGATGGAGGAAGGACAAACCGTCTGTTTCTTTCGGGTTGATCTGAGATATCCGCCTCCTCCTGTGCTCAGACATCATTGCTCCCGACTCTCAGATGTTCTGACTCAGAATGAATTGCATCAGCTGCTTTCCCAGGCCTCCAACTTGCAGGGGTCTCATGGGTCGTCTAACTGCATGAGCCAGTGCTGTAATCAGTCTGTCTCTCATCTCTGTCTGTCGTCTGTCTCTCCATCCATCAATCAGTCATATGTTATGTGTTACTTATCTTTCTATCCATCCATCTATCCATCAATCATCTATTATCTGTCTATTCATCTATTTATCATTTATCTATCATCTTGGAACGGGAAATGGCAACCCACTCCAGCATTCTTGCCTGGAGAATCCCATGGACAGAGGAGACTGGGGGGCTACAGTCATGGGGTCACAGAGAGTCAGACACGACTGAGTGACTAATCACATCTGTCATCTACCTATCCACCCACCCATCATCTGGTGGCATGGTGCTAGTCACTCAGTCGTGTCTGACTCCTTGCGACCACATAGACTATAGCCTGCTGGGCTCCTCTGACCTTGGAATTCTCCAGGCAAGAATACTGGAGTGGGTAGCCATTTCCTTCTCCGGGGAATCTTCCCAACCCAGAGGTCGAACCCGGGTCCCAATTGGCAGGCAGATTCTTTTCTGTCTGAGCCACCAGGGAAGCCCATCCATCACCTACTACCTATCAATTACCTGTCTGTCTATCTATCTAAGTGGAAACAGTGGATAACTTTATTTTGGGGGACTCCAAAATCACTGTAGATCATGATTGCAGCCATGAAATTAAAAGACGCTTACTCCTTGAAGGAAAGTTATGACCAACCTAGACAGCATATTAAAGCAGAGACATTGCTTTGTCAACAAAGGTCTGTCTAATCAAGGCTATGGTTTTTCCAGTGGTCTTATATGGATGTGAGAGTTGGACTATAAAGAAAGCTGAGCACTGAAGAATTGATGCTTTTGAACTGTGGTGTTGGAGAAGACTCTTGAGAGTCCCTTGGACTGCAAGGAGATCCAACCAGTCCATCCTAAAGGAGATCAGTCCTGGGTGTTCATTGGAAGGACTGATGTTGAAGCTGAAACTCCAATACTTTTGCCACCTGATGCAAAGATCTGACTCATTTGAAAAGACCCTGATGCTGGGAAAGATTGAGGGCAGGAGGAGAAGGGAACAACAGAGGATGAGATAGTTGGATGGCATCACCGACTCAATGGACATGAGTTTGGGTAAACTCCGGGAGTTGGTGATGGACAGGGAGGCCTGGTGTGCTGTGGTTCATGAGGTTGCAAAGAGTGGGACACGACTGAAAAACTGAACTGAACTGAATCTATCTACTGTTGGTTCTGTTTCTCTGGAGAACCCAGACTAATACCCTCAGGTCATCATTGTGTGTACTTCGTGATCTGCTAAAGATACAGATGTTGTTAGTTTAGGAAAAGTAATGATCTCAGTCATGGTCCTGGAATCTGTTTTCGTTAAAAGTGTCTAAGATCAGCTGTGGTTATTTGCCATTTTTTCTCAAGGATGAAAACATCAAGACTCTCTGCCCATTGTGTCAATATCTCAGACATTTAAAGGTAAAACAGCACCCTGAAGACTGTTCTCATTTTGTAGGTAAACTGTGGAAGTCTCTGGGATCTTGCATGGCACATCCAAAGCAACAGACACGGGACTTAAAATTGTATTTCCTAATTTTTGATTCAGAGGACTTTGCAAAAAGACTTGATCTTGATGGCCCCAGGGGTCCTCCCACATGGTTCATTTTGCAGAACTACAGTTTGAGGCACAGCTGAAGTGCTTCCTTCTGGTTTTCCTGCCATCCTGAGAGATGATGGTCTTCTTCCCCGAACTTGCTGCCATTTTGCATTGACTCATTGATCTTTGTCAGTGTCTTAATGGTGATGTAAGAATCTTTTGAGACTTGGTTATTCTTTCTTGTATGAGGAACAGCTGGTAAACGAATGTGTCTTTCATTATTGTTTTGTAACAGTGGCTTCTATTTATTGCAGATTAACAAAATGCTGGGCACTAGTTTTCATGGATCGACACATCAAATCCATCAACTATAGGATATGGTTGCTGCCAATCCCCATAGATGACAGAGGAGAAAACCAGTTAGAAAGGGCGAGACAGGTCACTAAAGTCACAGAATGAGCAGAAGGTGGAAATGAGATTTGAAGATCCGAGGTCAGGACCTGACTCCCCCAGAGAGTCCTTCCTTATAACTTCAGTCACCTTCTGTTCTGAACCCCATTTCAGGAGGGTGGCAGGAGCCAGCCCCCAGCTGGTCTGGTGCTGCAGCTGTATCCCAAATCGGGGAACATGTGTTGTGCCCAGGAGTATCTGGGTTGGCCGTCTGGGTTCCTCGTGTCATTTGCCTGCACTTGCATCTTCTGAGATGCTCATCATCCTCCCTTACCCTTGCATATCCATCCTCATAGGCTCCTGCTGAGGTTTCCCCGCATTTGCATGAGGGGATCTAGTGCCTGTCTCAGCTGGCTCCTGGCTTAAGGCACGGGAGAGTCTAGGAGGTTTTCCAAGCACTAGGCTGCTGTTGCCTTTCTGAGTCTTCAGTTTCCTCACTCCCTAGGGCCTACTCTTATTCAAAGCACATGCCTGCCCAGACAGAAGTCTTAACTCAAAAAGATACATGCTCCTTTATGTTCATAGCAGCACAGTTCACAATAGCCAAGACATGGACGTAACTTAACTGTCCACAGACAGATGAGTGAATAAAGAAGACATAGTACATATAAACAATGAAATACTCCTCAGCATAAAAAGGAATGAAATAATGGCATTTGCAGCAACATGAATACAGTTAGCAATTATCATACTAAATGAAGTAAGTCAGAAGGAGGAAGACAAATACCATGTGATATCATTTATATGTGGATTCTATATGACACAACTGAGCTTACCAATGAAACAGAAACAGAACCACGGACGTAGAGAACAGATTTGTGGCTGCTGAGGGTGAGGTGTTCAGGGAGGGATTAGGATTTTAGTATTAGCAGGTGCCAACTATTACATATAGACTGGATAGGTAACAAAGCCCTACTGTGGTGTACATGGAACTACATTCAATATCCTATGATAAACCATCATGGAAAAGAATATGAAAAAGAATGTATATAAATATGTACACCTGAATCATTTTACTGTACAGCAGAAATTAACACAATATTGTAAATCAACTATATTTCAATGCAAAAAAAAATTAAAAAAAAGAAAGATCTCTCAGAACGTAAAAAAAAGCTCAGGCCTGGTCTACTCCAGGGGTAAGGGAGCAGACCCCTCCCAGGGAGGCCCCAATGTCTCTGCATTGTTTCTTTCCATCTCTGTCACTAGATGCCACATTGGCACTCATCATCTGTGGGTAAACGATGAATCCTTTCCTGCCTTTGAAAGGAGTTCATTTTAACAAGGGGCTTCCCAGGTAGCACCAGTGGTAAAGAACCTGCCTGCCGGTGCAGGAGATGTAAGAGACATGGGTTCGTTCTCTGGGTCCGGAAGATCCCCTGGAGGAGGGCATGGCAACCCACTCCAGTATTCTTGCCTGGAGAATCCCATGGGCAGAGGAGCCTGGTGGGCTACAGTCCATAGGGTTGCAACGAGTTGGGCATGACTGAAGCGACTTAGCACGCATGCATTTTAACAATGAAAAACAAGGAAGAAATTCTTGGGCTCTGCCTTCATCTGAGTAAATAGCTGGAAATGGTGTATCTCCTGCTAGAAAATGGGGGCTAGGGTACCCAGGGTTTTCCATCTTCCAGAGGGGAGATCAACTTCATGTTTCAAATATTAGCCTGCTACACCTGCCCTGTATATTTGTGTTTATGAGACATGAAGTCATATCCATTGGTATGTCAAGAATTTATACTCTTCCACCTGGGAGACACTTGATATCAAAGCCAGGATAGAGGGAGTTCCCTGTGGTCCAAAGGTTAGGACCTCACCTTCCAATGCAGGGGTGTATGGGTTCTATCACTGGTTGTGGAGCTAGGATCTCACTTGCCTCGGTGCCAAAACACACACACACACACACACACACACACACACACACACACACACACACCAAAAAGCAGACGCTGTACTGTAACGCATTCAAGAAAGACTTTTAAAATGTCCACATCAGAAAAACCTTAAACAAATCCAGGGTAAAAATTCTTCGGGAGGTTACACCGGAGTCGACATGATATAAACCGTGATTTTTCTCAAGTTCTTCAACAAAAGCTGTACATTGGACTTCATTTCAGAACTCCCAAATATGAAAATGACACCATCCGTTTTTAATGTCATAATTACATTGTAAGGGCTGAGGGTAACTGAATGGTGTACAGAATGAATCCTTGAGATAACAGAAAGCAACAGAAATGTACAAATCCATTCCCATCCCATGAGCTGACTTTTCCAGCGTGAACCCTCATTCATCTTATAATAGAATCACCTTACTATTTTTTAAAGGAACTGAGTGGTTTTAAAATGATTTTGTGGTGGCTACAAAAAAGACTTTGCAGCACAAGCCAGAGTATAATGTGTTTTTCTCTCATGCTTTCGTGTATGCTCTGTCAGGTTGAAATCTTCAAAAGCTGTAGAATGTTTTTCTCAGTCGTCAATAATTAGGTGTCAATCAGGAGGATAGGTCTGTGTACAAGGATCAAGGGTGTTGATACCTGGAGTGATGAAAACTCCTGGAGCTGCTGGAATAGAAGTGGACATATCAGAAACGGGAGAGATGGCCGGCACTGAAAATGACTCTGGGTAGATACCATGCCGTATTTATTTGAATTTCCCTGGTCCAGCAATGATGCGCTGGCATATAATAACCACTGAAGGCGTGGGTGTTTGCCGAATGAATTATAGAAGTATCGATAAGATAAATGAATATTGGCTTCCCTGGCGGCTCAGTGGTAATGAATCCACTTGCCAATGCAGGAGACGTGGGTTTGAACCCTGGTTCAGGAAGACCCCACATGCTGGGCACAACTAAGCCCGGGCCCCACAACTATTGAGGCTGCGTTCTACAGTCCGTGAACCAACGTGTCCCAGCCTCTGAAGCCTCTGTGCCCTAGAGCTTGTGCTCTGCAACAGGAGAAGCTACTGCCACGAGCAGCTCACGCACCCCAACTAGGGAGGAGCTGTGCTCAAGGCAGTAAAAGAAAAGCTCGCACAGCAGGAAGACCCAGCAGAGACAAAAATAAGTTAAAAAAATTATTTTAGAAAAGATATATGAATCTCTTAAAAGCATCAATTATCAAAGTCACAGAGTTCTTCTGCATCAGCCCATGAGTCAAAATCCTAGAAGGAAATAAGTAACATACTCCAGATGGGTGTTTGCAGGGGATGTGTTGGTGGGGTTAATGATAGAAGTGTGGTCAGAGGTAAGGGATGAAACCTGGGGGGCAGCACAAGTTGGGTGGAGTCACTACCACCTGGCCTGCAGTGGGGTAGAGGAGGGAAAATTTGAGCCTGGAACTAGGAGAGGGGTCCTTGCAGGAGCCAGGTCATTCTGCTGAAGCTGGGTCTCAAAGGGGAGTGAAGACAGAGGAAATGCCCCACTTCCTTTGCTTCCCCTCTCGCATCTCTTGCTGGTCCCTTCCGCTGCCTGCACTGAGTTGAAGTAGCAGTGATGACTAGTAGGTGTTGTCCAGTCCACACAGAGCAGACTTGTGCCGCACAAATATGAATGGGCAAGCAGAGCATCCACCTCGTTTGTTGAGATGGTTAACTAAGTGTAGTTTCCTAATGCCGCATCCAAAGTAGAGGTCGCTGTATGTGAATTCAATGGACCATGATGATTGTGGCCCAGGAAATCCCATCTCTGTCCCCAGTAGAGAGTTATTCTTCCTCTGTTATATTAGAGAGAGCTCCAAGGGAACTGGGTTTATCCGCGTTTCTTCTTTTTTCCGGGGAGGCCCATGTGTGCCAGAGGGGCTAGTGTCTCCTCCACCTTGCTGTTCTTTGTGTCTCTCACCTACACACCCCTTACCTTAGGTGAGAGCTCATCAGTTCTTTGGGAGGCAGAAGTTCTTCCCTCCTGAGTACTCCCCATCACTTGTCCCCCTTAGTGTGAACTCAGATGAAGTTGAAGCAGTTCTTTTTCTGAAAGGCCAGGTAAACCTCTGAAGCAGAACAGGGCAGGTGCAGGGTGGATGACCCACCCACCCACTTGCGCCTCCTGGAACTGGGTGAGGTGAGGGGGAGATGTGAAACCCTGCCTTAGGCCTGGAACTTTGTATCCTTTTCTGCAGAGGGATAGAGCTGCCTCTGGCCCCATCACCTGGGTGGGGGGTGGAGAGCAGGTAGGACTGGGACCAGCTAGTGCTCCTACCAGCTCTGACTCCCTTTTCCTCCTCCTAGATCATTTAGGGTGAACAGATCCCATTGGGACAGGGGTTCACTGTTTTCTAATGGTATTTTCTTGCAGAGGGAAATTGTGTTCTACTCTTCAGATGGCCCTATTCTTTTGGAAATTAAAATCCCTGGTTTGACTGTGCTCAGGAGAATTTGCTTTTGACCTGGGTCTGCTTTTGTGAGAAAAGACAGGGAGTCAAGGAACTGGGTCTGCCTGAGTCACGTAGGGCAGAGGCTCCATCTCCGAGGAGAGCTCTTCTCATAGTAGCAGGTGAATCGCTTACCCTGCCATATGGGTGTCCCCATGTCTTGCTATAATGTGTTGGGACTTTTTTTTTCTTGTTTTTGCATCTCTGGAGTCTTTAGTAAAAAGCTGTATGTCAAATGTTTGGTGCGTGTTGTGTTCACACCGACTCCTTCCTGCCCTCTCTCCCCTTCTATTCTTTCTTCTCTTCTCCTGCAAAAGCATCTCTTCTGTCCCTGGGTCTGGTGGGACTGTGGCTGCAGACAGTGATTATATTAACTCGATCCATTACGCAGCAAGGACTAACGGGGCCATTTAGGTTTCGCAGCAAGATCTCTAATCTCATTGATTTTTCTTGGTATTTGGTCAGATATTATAGCTAAGGCGATTTAAATAAGATTTTGATAAATGAACGCAGGAGTCATTTAATCTGCTTGTTCAGTAATGGTCGATCAATACACTGCATTATTGGGTATAGAGATGCTGCAGATTCTGTCTCATGATGGATGGCCATGTAGCTTATTGGGGGGCGGTGAGAGACCAATTTTTAAAAAAAATACCAGGTTTGGTTGCAAATGATTCATGGTGATGTTGCCACAGTGGCTACCAAGTGAAGAAGAACAGAGGGTGGGGCTAGCTTTCCCCATCAGATCAGATAAAGGCCACTGCTCTGGGTCTCAGTGAGACCATGATGACCGTTTTAAACCTTACTCTTTAGGTAATTTTCCTTATTGCTATGTATATTTTGTTTGCAGTAAAAATCAGTTACTCACTTGTTCATAGCAGAAATTTGTAGGTCATTTGTGATTGGAGAAGATGCTGCAATTTCAGATATCATAGTGGCCAGAGGTGAAATCTGAGTGAAACTAACAAGTGTAAAGTGGAAAAAATAGTGTCAAGCACACAGTGCGTGGCAATGGACACTGTCGTTGAAGAACGATAGGGAGTGGTGTGGACTGTATAAATGAGAGGTTGGGAACCTCTAAAGGGAGCGGCTACTTGTGTCCAACTAGTCAGCCCAACAGTGGGACCTCGGTGCAGAGATTCCTTATCTTTCGATAACTCGAGAGGTGTAAGAAGTTGAAATCTCCTTGTGAAGTAACTCAAGTGTTCATTGTTGGCAACTAATTAAAAAAGTATTAGAGGACATTTGGTAATGTGTGGAGACATTTTTCATGGTCACACCTGCAGAAGATGCTGCTGGCCCCTGGGTAGAGGCCAGAGATGCTATTAAATGTTCTACATCACATGGAGCAGCCCCCACAACAAAGAACAGTATCCAGCCTTCAGTGTCCATTGAGAAACCATATTGAGAAGTGGAAGATTTCCTCCCTTATCAGTAAGCAAGGATGTCATAGTCATCAGCAATGGCCGCCGTCTGGTAAGAACTGATGAGCCCTGCGGGAATTCAGGAAAGTGAAGAAGACCTGCCATCTAGCAGCCACCAGACTGCAGCCACTCCTGATGGTGAGCCCTGAGGAAACTCAGGATGTGAAATACAGGATACTGGCCCCAGAAAGCTGAGGTGCATCCAGAAGAAATGATTTCAGTGAGCACAGGCTTTGCATCTTCACATGTATAGAAAAACCCTAAGTTCCTTAACTTGGGATATCTGATTTTCTTTAATTAACGGTAATCTTTTCATGTTCCAACTACCTGCCCTTTGTTGCAGAAAACTCCTATATATCTTGGCTCCCCTTTTACCTCCTTGGGGCATTTCTCGGAGCTATCTGAAACACAGACTCTTGGGCTGTAGTCCTCATTTTGCCCCAAATAAAACTTACCGTACAACTTTCACAATGTAAATTGTTTCAAAGAGAACAATAACTTACGTTGATTTTGAGCATGGGCCACCTAGTGTATTAACATGGGCTACCTAGTGTAAATATTGGTCTCAAAGATTTTCTTTCACTTTTAAGAAGTAAAAATTCATTTTTATATAAAGGAAGGCCACGGTTGGGGTTTCCCAGGTGACTCAGTGGTAAAGAATCTGTCTGCCAAGCAGGAGACACAGGTTCGATTCCTTAGTCAGGAAGATCCCCTGGAGAATGAAATGGCAACCCACTCCAGTATTCGTGCCTGGAGAATCCCATGGACAGAGGAGCCTGGCAGGCTATAGTCCATGGGTTCCCAAAGAGTCGGATATGACTTAGTGACTAAACAACAACAACAAAAGGCCGTTGTCATCTGTCTTAGAGCATTTTTTATCTAAGGGATTATATGTGGTAAATAAGTTTTTTCAATAGAAAAACTTACTGTTGCTCTCTGTTGAAACACTAATTCCTCAGGAAGCCTGTCACTCCATTACCCACTGCCAACTTTCTTCCTCTCTAATCAGTGACCTGATTCCTTTCCCTACTGGTCTCTTCACTACCTCTGAGATATAGTGTATTTGTTTCAGAATTATCCAGTGTTTTATATTATGTGTAAAGTACTTATGAAAATACTTGGGGAGAGCGACATTTCAGATATGAAATATATTTTTCTTCATGTGAATTGTATTACTGCCATGAGTAAAAGAATATTTATTCCTGCTTCTATGAAACCAACATCAAGCGAAGCTAGCTGTACCATAAAAAAGAAGGACTGCTCTGTTATAAATGAACAGTCTATAAAGAGGGCGACTTCTGTTGGGCACATATTTCTTTAAAGAAACAGCAATAAATAAAGGTTGTCTTTAAGGTAGTCTGTTACCTAAATGGAAGAAAATAGTGGATGCCAAAGAATAATGTGATTGTAAAAGTGGGAATCCAGAGGCGGGTGAGACAATATTCCAAGGAAAGAGAGAAAGGTGGACGCAGCCTTTCATGAGTTTCAGAGGACACAGAGAAGAGATTACCGACTGGGTGGGAAGGATCACCTTCCATTTGCTTAGTCCTCATATTCACTCTCCTGCCTTCTCTGTCTGCCTGGTGCCCCAGGAGGTTGATCCTTGTGGATTGCAGGAGGGAGGAGAAAGGGTCAGGTTTGTTTCTCTGGGCATCACAGTGGGCGTCCTCCCGAGGTGATGGTGGCTCCCGCCAGTGATGATCTGAGGTACTGCAACTCCCCTCTTGGATTTTGCTGCATTAAAAGCTCCACAATGACCCTACTCTTGCATGCTGATCTGTGGGATTTAATAGTAGTCAAAAATACTATAGTTATAATAAAAATACTTTAAAAAATATTATGGAAGTATTATTCTGAAAGCAATCCTTGGTCAGCCTATGGAAAACAGCACAATTATGTAAAGATACCTATAGATGGGGAAACAGTGGCAGACTTTATTTTTGGGGGCTCCAAAATCAATGCAGGTGGTGATTGCAGCCATGAAATTAAAAGACACTTACTCCTTGGAAGGAAAGTTATGACCAACCTAGACAGCATATTAAAAAGCAGAGACATTACTTTGTCAACAAAGGTCCGTCTAGTCAAGTCTATGGTTTTTCCAGTAGTCATGTATGGATGTGAGAGTTGGACTGTAAAGAAAGCTGAGTGCAGAAGAATTGATACTTTTGAAGAAGACTCTTGAGAGTGCCTTGGAAAGAGATCCAACCAGTCCATCCTAAAGGAGATCAGTCCTTTAGGTGTATTGGAAGGGCTGATGTTGAAACTGAAACTCCAATATTTTGACCACCTCATGCGAAGAACTGACTCATTTGAAAAGACCCTGATGTTGGGAAAGATTGAAGGCAAGAGAAGGGGATGACAGAGGATGAGATGGTTAGATGGCATCACTGACTCAATGGATATGAGTTTGGGTAAACTCTGGAAGTTGGTGATGGACAGGGAGGCCTGGCATGCTGTGGTTCATGGTGTTGCAAAGAATTAGACAAGACTGAGCGACTGAACTGAACTGACTTAGGACTATTCATCACAACAATGTTATTTAAAAAAAAAATCTGGAAATAGTCTAAAAGTCTACCAGCAGAGGATTGGTGGATTAAATGTATTAGAACATTATCATACAAAATGTGACTGATATATACTGGTATAGAAAACTGTCTCATAAATAAAAAGTAGATTAAAAAAAAGTAATACTTGATCACTATAGAAAATAGAAAACAAAAATGATGGGCAAAAATAAGAAAATCAGCAAAACAGGGGTTTCCCTGATGGTCCAATGGCTAAGACTCCATGCTCCCAGTGCAGATGGTTGAGGTTTTATCTTTGGTCAGGGAATTAGATCCCATATGCCAAAACTAAAGATCCTGCATAGTGCAAATAAGACTTGGTGCAACCAAATAAATAAAATACATATAAATATTGTAAAAAAGAAAATTAGCAAGTCAATCATAAACTTGATATCCAGTGAGAACCCATATCAATATTTTAAAATAAATGTTATTTTTGAAAGTATAATGTATATGAAGACAATGAGACAAATGAATCATTATATATAACATTTCCATAATCAAGGGATAAAATATGTTTGCCAGGAGCTGGGGAATGGGGAAGTAGGGAGAGGCTGGGGAAAAGGGTACAAACTTTCATTAGATGAACAAGTTCCAGGAATCTAATGTGAAACAGTAATCTGAGCCTCTAATGCAATGGTCATACGGATGATAATATTGTATTATGTAATTGAAATTTGCTAAGAGGGTAGACCTTCAGTGCTCATATATTAATATATTGCAATGTTATATGTGGATTAGACCTTCATCAAGCCGAAAAAGGAAAAGAAAGGGAACATCCTTGGCATCCTTGAGCTTACTGTCACCCTCTTCCAGTTACTGTCTTTTTTTCTCAAAGGTAGCCATTACCTGAACACACTTTGCTTTTTCCTGTCCTTGAGTTTTATGCAAGTAGCCTCCTGTACTCTGTGGCTGTTTGTGTATGGCTTCTCACAGCTACATGATGTTCTTGAGTTTTCTGTTGGTTGTTATGTCTGTTCCAGTGTTTTGCCTAGCTTACGATTGGGTTTTCTGTTTTGTTACTCTTTTGTTCATTTAGCCCTGTTTATATGTATTAAGTGAGCTTTCCTGGTGGCTCAGTGGTAAAGAACTTGCTTGAAGCTTGTGAAACAGATAATCATATCAGAAATTATCAATTCCTTGCCGAACATCGTAAATGACAAATATGGAAGGAAGGTCCTATTGTATTTACTAAGCCCCAGAGATCCTGCTCACACAGTACGAGAGATCATTGAAGTTCTGCAGAAGGGAGACGGTAATGCACACAGTAAGAAAGACACAGAGATCCGCCGACGAGAGCTCTTAGAGTCCATTTCTCCAGCTTTGTTAAGCTACCTGCAGGGACACGCCCAGGAGGTGGTCCTGGATAAGTCTGCGTGCGTGCTGGTGGCTGACATCCTGGGCACTGCCACGGGAGACGTGCAGCCCGCCATGGATGCTGTCGCCAGCTTGGCAGCGGCAGAGCTGCATCCCGGCGGCAAGAACGGAGAGCTTCACATAGCAGAACATCCTGCTGGACATTTGGTTCTGAAGTGGTTAATCGAGCAAGATAAAAAGATGAAAGAACGTGGAAGAGAAGGTTGTTTTGCAAAAACACTCATAGAACGTGTTGGTGTGAAGAACCTGAAGTCCTGGGCTAGTGTCAATCGAGGAGCCATCATTCTCTCTAGCCTTCTCCAGAGTTCTGATCAAGAAGTTGCAAATAAAGTCAAAGCTGGACTGAAAAGCCTAATTCCTGCCTTGGAAAAAAGCAAAAACACCAGCAAAGGAATAGAAATGCTGCTTGAAAAACTGACTGCCTAGGTGGAAACAGTTAAGAACAAGTTGGAATCATGTTTCTTGTTCTGTTTTCCCAGTGCAGGAAAGAAGGGCTAGGGTCCCTCTTACTGGTAATTTGGGTGCTCTGTATATGTGTTTCTTCTTTGTATAAGAATCTATTTATAAAATGGTTTCTAAAACTGGCCTTTTTAAGAAAAAAAAAAGAAAAAAGAACTTGCTTGTCAATGCAGGAGATGTGGATTTGACCCCTGAGTTGGGAAAGAACTCCTGCAGAATGTACTTTGTCCATGGTGTACTGTAAGAGTTGGACATGACTTAGCAACTAAAGAACAGCAACACCACCATGATATGCAAAAATATACAGGGCTCTGCATTTTTGTTTCCAAAATGTAATATCAATGTTGATGAGAATATCTCCAGACCATTAAATGTTTTTATTCTAATGTGTCCTTTGAGTAGCTGCCTAATTTATATAGCAGTTGAGCTTTACCCCACAATTGCATACTGGATAAAGGCTCTCTTAAGTGTCAGACATTGGGCAAAAATCTGGGGATAAATATGAGCAGAATAAAGTCCTTGCCTTTCACAGATGATTAAATAAGCAAGAATGCAAAATATGATAAAAACTGGGATAGGGAATGTTAACACAGTTTCATTTAACAGTTTCTATTGTCATGTAATTAGGTGGTGGCCAAACAATTACTGTGAACTTTTAGAATTTTTTCCCAAATTATAATCTTTGGAGTATGTCACTTTCAGATCCTTGTAACTTTTCATTTTTTTTGTTGTCATCCTGTTACAGGGTGACTCATTTATTCTAGCATCTAATACATTAGCAACTTTGGACATAACATTGATTCTTGATACTATTTTTAATTTGTAAGGATTAGAGAATATGTACTTTATTTACTATTTGATTATCTCCTGGTCTCTGAACTATTTTACCACTGAGAAACTGGATGTTGGTTCAGATTCAGAAATTTTAAGTTATGATGTCTGCCATATGAGTCTACCTTTCTGTGATAAAGAAACCAAATTCTTCATCATTTTAGATCCTCATCCTCTTTTTTTTTTTTTTTTTTAAACCCTAAGAACACAGAGGGTGGATGGAAGTGGAGACTTTTCTGGGAATTAAGTTCTAAGTTAAACAAAATAATCTCCAATTTATCAGCGTATAAACCAAAATCTTATGTACCAAAGAATATAAGACCTCAATTGTGGTAAACTTGATTTTGATTGGGCTTATAGGGTCATGGGTTTCACTAAGTGTTGTGTCGTTCATAACAATTAACAATCTAAATAGCAGCTCCACAGTAATAGAAGGGCTGTTGCGTGGAAGTCAGCAGCTAATTGCACAGTGGGCGGAACAAACACTAATTGCTGTAGAAGTTCAGAGAAAAACAGGATCAAATGGGGTGATCAGAAAGAAAGCTTCACTGAAGACGTGGAATTTGACCTGATTCTTCATATTCCAAATGGAAGTTTGGTGATAAAGGCAAAAGCTCATTTCAGGTCACTGAAACACCTTAAAACAATAGGGGAAGGGGTTTTCTGGACATCATTTATGGCTTTGGTATATATATTCTCTTTATCTGTGACAGCCTACATTTTCATGAGGTCCAAATGCAGGGGCAGCATGAGCAGACAACCATGATACCTAATTACTGGTAATTAAGTATTGTGATTTTTTCATTCATCGGGGGAGCTGGCGTTGGGTCTCCTAATGCTGGCCACTGTTGTCCTTCTTGACTCATGAATAACCGATGTCCTTAGTGCCACGCTGTTTGAGTCATTGTCTGCGGCATCGCAAGGCCAACTGCTTCGGTTTTTATCTCCTGACTCTTCCATTATGCTTCGTGAGGGAGGAGGAGAACTGGGGAGGATGGGGTGGGAGGTCAAAGAGGCAAGACTGACTTGGCCAAGTGCGCAGTGTGTCCCACGTGCCCCAGTCCACCAGCAGCGTGTCTATCTTGAGCCATGTCCGCATCATGGACACTTCTTATCACCAGCACTGCTGCCATCCTGGCCCAAACCACCATCCTCTTCAGTCTGGATTTCTGCCACACTCCCCATCTAGTCCTTCTTCTTCATCTGTCCTACCCCAACCCTCATCTAATCTCCCTATTGTAGCCGGGTCATTTTAAACATCTAGGGTTAGTACTACCGATGTAATGTCCAACATGTTGACTATAGTTATTCTGGTTTTATACTACATAGGAAAACTCTTAGTAGAGTAGATCCTGAGATTTCTTATCACAATAAGTTTTTTTTTTTTTTTACTGGATGTTAGCTAAACTTGCTATGGTAAGCATTTCACAGTGTATGTAAATCAAACCATCATGCTGTGTATCTTAAACTTACACAGTGATGCATGTCAATTATTTTTCAGTAAAACTGAAAAAATACATAGAAAGTAAACAGCTGGGGTTTGTGAATGATCCTGCAGCCTAAAGATTAAAAAAAATCAAATGTCTGTTGGGATAAGTATGTGACATAAATGAGGCATAAGGGTTGGGTGGGGACTGTGGCCAACTAGAGAATTCTTGCCCCAGGGCACAGCTCTGTGGTTTGTGGCTGGATGGTGATGGATTCCCCGATTTCTCACATGTTGCAGTGTTTTAAAGAAAAATGTAAAACAGATTTTTATGTAAAATCATCTATTTTATCAGTATTGGGCATTAAGAGCTAATTGTGAATTTCAGTAACGCCAAGAAGAATCAATTAAAATTCTTTAGAGCCAGATTCAACCCAGGTAACAAAATCTGCTGTGGGCACTGGGGAGAGTTTTAAAACAAGAAGTAAGACCTGTGAGGATGACCTTCTGCCATCATCTCCCTGGGCTTCCCTCTGCAGCACGAGTTTGGGGGAATGACAGTTTCTTCTTAGATTATTGTAGAACAAGTGCCACCTGTATCCCTCTTCATGACTGCAGATGCCCTTTGCCCAGATGAAAGCTGTCCTGGAATTTAATAAGTAGAATTTTTTTCAAAACAATAGAACTTCTTGTTGAAGCATAGTTGATTGACAATGCTATGTTAGTTTTAGGTGTAAAGTAAAGTGAGTCAGTTATGTGGTGTTCTTTTTCAGATTCTTTTCCATTGCGGATTATTACAAGATACTGAGTAGAGTTAGTCCTATGCTGTACAGTAGGTTCTTGTTTATTTTATATATAGCAGTGTGTATCTGTTAATCCCAACTCTTGATTTAGTCCCTGCCTCCCCTTCTTTGGTAACCAGAAGTTTGTTTTCTATGTCTGTAAATAAGTTCATTAGTATCATTTTTCAGATTTTATGTATAAGTGATATCATGTTATTTGGCTTTCTCTGTCTGACTTATTTCTCTCGGTATGATCATCTCTACATCCACCCATGTTGTGGCAAATGGCATTATTTCATTCCTTTTTATGGCTGAGTGATATTGCATTGGAAAATATATGTAACGTCTTCTTTATCCATTCCTCTGTTGATAGGCATTTAGGTTCGTTCCAAGTCTTGGCTATTATAATTAATGTTGTTGTGAACATTGGGGTGTATGTATCTTTTCAAATTAAGGTTTTTGTCTTTTCTGGTTGTGTTCCCAGGAGTGGGATTGCTGGATCATATGCAACTGTATTTTTACTTTGTTGAGACACCTCCGTGAGTTCTCCATAGAAGCTGTATCAATTTGCATTCCATCCAACAGTGTGGGAGGGTGCCCTTTTCTCTGTGCCCTCTCCAGACTTTATTATTTGTCAACTTTTTAATGATGTCCGTTCTGACTGGTATGAGGTGGTACCTCATTGTAGTTTTTATTTGCATTTCTCTAATAATTAGTGATGTTGAGCATCTTTTCTTGTGCCTGTTGACCATCTGTATGTCTTCTTTAGAGAAATGTCTGTTTAGATCCTCTTCTACTTCTAGTGAAACTGACTCTTTTCCTTTCCAAGTGGCCAGAACCTGAACTCAGGGAAACATAGTTTATTCCAAAAAGTAAAAAGCCCCATGCTCTCAGGCTTCTGACCTGCTTCAGTGGCTGCAGCTCACAGACTGCTGCTTCTGCTGGGTTTGTCCAGGTCCTGACTGCTTTTTATCTGTGCTGTCCCCCTCCTGGAGTTCTCACAAGAGAAAGCAGCTGGAGTAGAATTTACAGGCAAAATTAAGTGATTTGCACATTAATTATAATTACCCTTAGTATATGTATACTCAGTCATGTCTGACTCTTTGCCACCCCACGGGAGGTAGCCTGCCAGGCCCTTCTGTCCATGGGATTTTAGAGTCAAGAATACTAGAGTGGGTTGACATTTCCTTCTCCAAGGGATCTCCCCAACCCAGGGATCGAACCCATGTCTCTTATGTCTCCTGCTTTAGTAGGCGGGTTCTTTACCACTGGTGCCACCAACAATAAAACTGTGAGCTGTGCTTACTCAGAAACAAAACTTGTTGGCAAATGAATTGAGAAACAAGAAAAAAAAATTGTTGTTATATGTGAGTGTCTTTGATAATACTTTAAAGAAAACAGGGCATATTTTAATTCTGTTCTGGTTTTAGTGAAGCTTCTGTATGAATGAACTTCCCCTGCCACCATGTCATATTGCGTCCTCTACTTTCTGTGTCTATATTCTTTATGATGCAGTGAAGTTGGAGACTCTTGGGAGACCCCTCTTCCCCGCAACAATACCCTCAATGGGCTGTCATACTTCTGGTTTCTTACTCTATCTTTCAAAAAAAAAATGTAAATGCTATACAAAAGAGATGCAGAAATAGAGGCAGCATAATGGCCTTGGAAGAGAAATGCTGACAAGCCAGATACAGCCCTGTGATTCAGAAAGAATATAATTTCCTGATTGAAAAGGATGGGTGAGGGAGGGTAAGGAGCTTGCATAAACTAGTCAGGGTTAGCTGTCTGCAGTGCTAATAGGCGTCTCCTTGCTTTTTTTCCCCCCCCGTCAGTTAAAAAAATATTCAGGCTTTTAAGGTTGTGGTTTCAAAATTTCTTCCAGTGATACCTATTAATTCTCCCGCACTTAACGTTCCACATTTGAGCTATTAATTTCATTTGATTATAAGTCACTTTAGGAAAAAAGTAGCTTGTCCTGAGTAACAAGATCTTAGTGATATAAACCACTAAGTGGTTTTGGGGTGGCTAGTGGAGAAACTCACATGGTTCCAGCCAGCCCTCTTACTCTGTCTTGGACCAGGACATACAAATCCCCGATATTTTGTTCTGCTTTGTTTTGTTTTCTGTCTTAGTCTTTGAGTCACTCAAATGAGGACAGTCACATTGTTGTCATATGAGGTTGAAAAAGGAACCTTGGAGACCGTTTGGTCGGGGGCTGCTCGTCTCAGCTGCACTTTAGGATCATTTGGAAATTTTTAAAAATAATTTTATTCATTTGTTTATTTTTGGCTATGCTGAGTCTTCATTGCTCTGTGGGCTTTTCTCTGGTTATGGTAGGTGGGGGCTCCGGTGATGCAGGGACCTCTCATTGTGGTGGCTTCTCTTGCTGCACTTCCATGGCTCTAGACCTCAGGCTCAGTGCTTGTGGCACATGGGCTTAGTTCCTCTGTGGCATGTGGGATCTTCCCAGACCAGGGTCTTTCTAAACCTGTGTCTCCTGCATTGGCCAGCGGATTCTTTACCATTGAGTCACCAAGGAAGCCCCACCAGGAAAAAAAAATATATATATATATATTTTAAATTATATGTTTGGGTCACATGTATACAAAGAAATCAGCATGGATGTGTGGTTGGGTATTAATATTTCTTTAAAATGGCCCAACTTGCTGTCACAATTGAGAATCTTGTTGTGCCTTAGCCCTCTCATTTGGAGTCAGGGATGCTGATACCTGAGTGTCAGAGCTGGAGATGGAGCTGCATTCAGCTAAGGAAGGGTTAGCTTTGGCAACAAAGGTCCATCTAGTGAAGGCTATGGTTTTTCCAGTGGTCATGTAAGGATGTGAGAGTTGGACTATAAAGAAAGCTGAGGGCCAAAGAATTGATACTTTTGAACTGTGGTGTTGGAGAAGACTTTTGAGAGTCCCTTGGACTGCAAGGAGATCCAGCCAGTCCATCCTAAAGGAGATCAGTCCTGGGTGTTCATTGGAAGGACTGATGTTGAAGCTGAAACTCCAATACTTTTGCCACCTGATGCGAAGAACTGACTTATTTGAAAAGATCCTGATGCTGGGAAAGATTGAAGGTGGGAGGAGAAGGGGATGACAGAGGATGAGATGGTAGGATGGCATCACTGACTCAATGGACATGAGTTTGAGTAAACTTCGGGAGTTGGTGATGGACAGGGAGGCCTGGCATGCTACAATCCATGATGTTACAAAGAGTTGGACACGACTGACTGAACTGAACTGAAGGAAGGGTTCCCGGATCTCTCTGAATTTGCCGACATTGCCATATTCAAGGACATCTTACCACCTCTGCCGTCCACACTAAACCATTGGGGTTCATTACTGCTGTTGCCTCTTAACCTGGCTGCCTGTGCAGTGAGAGAACCTTTTGGTCATCAATTTAATCCCTCCAGTATGGCTCCAAGTGTTTCATGGGCTTTAATCAATCACAGAATAAAGTATAGTGTCTTCATGCTGGCCCCAAAGACTTTGCCTGGTCTGGCCCATGCCTGTGTCTGACCTCATCTTCCTTTCTTGATGCCTCCTGCATCTCTATCCAGACACCCTAACTTTTCAGTGCCTTTGATGAGCTTGGTGGGGTTGCTCCTGCCTCAGGGCCTTTGCGCTTATTGTTTCTCCAGCCTGGAAAGCATCTCCAGCAGCATTTGCTTGGCCATTTCCTGTCTTCATTTGGGTCTCTCTTTAGATGTTCCCTACCCAGGGAGGCTGTGTCAGGAGTGTGTGTTGGGGGGGCAGCATCTAGATTCAGAAATGGAGGATCATGCATTTCTTAAAATTGCCTCTGAGATATTCATGATGCTAACTTCTCACAGTCGGGTATTCTGGTGGTGAAGGAGATATGGAAGAGCCTTTTGTAGGAAACAAACTAAAACATGGAGTTTGTCACTAATGGGACAGGTGCTTAAAGGGCGTGGAGGATCTCAGATGTGTGTGGCACCAGCTGGGGGAAGAGGGACAAGGGTTTGGCATTTCAGCTTTCACTGAATGCTGCATCTGTGCATCATTGGTGCTCTCTGCCTTGTCTGGATGGATTCTCAAGCCAGGCTTGTGTTTTCAGCTGCAGCTTGCCCTTCAGGGACCCCATTATTTCTCACTGGATGAGAGGAATTAGGAACTAATGGCTTATTGATAAGGGAGAGAAAGAAATCAATCATATTTGTCAACACGGGCTTCCCTAGTGCCTCAGCTGGTAAAGAGTCTGCCTGCAATGTGGGAGACCTGGGTTTGATCCCTGGGTTGGGAAGATCCCCTGGAGGAGGGAATGGCTACTCAGTATTCTGGCCTGGAGAAATCCATGGACTGTATAGTCCATGGGGTCGCAAAGAGTTGGACATGACTGAGTGACTTTCACTTCCACTTTTCACTTTGTCAACATAGGAAAAACAGCCTGGGTTTGAAATAGATGATTAGTCACTTGGGTTCTTGGGGATTTTATCACCTGAACATACAGAAGGAAAACTGGACACAGCCTTGAGAAACTCCAGATGGACTGAAATTCAGTGTACACCGTATAACAGAATGAAGACACACAGAGGCAATGAAATTGTATTGTAGACAAATTAGGAAAATTAGATTTACAGGGCCTCAGGTTTGTGATGTAAGTTTTTTTTTAATTAATTAATTAATTAATTTTTTTTTTATTGTTTTTGCCATACAATGTCATGATATCACCATGGGTTTACATATGCTTCCCCTCCACAACTCCCCTCCCTCCTCCCTCCCCCCCGGGAAATCTTGCTGCACCAGCCCCGAGCATCAGTCCTGGGCTGGCGATTGATTAGACATATGATAATTAACTTGTTTCAATGTCCTTCTCCCATATCATCCCACCCTTACCCTCATCCCCAAAGTCCACGAGTCTATTCTATACATCTGCATTCCTTTTGCTGTCTCGCATGTTGGGTTCTCGTTACCGTCTTTCTAAATTCCATATATATGTGTTAATATACTGTATTGTTTTTGCTTCTGGCTTACTTCACTCTGGATAATGGGCTCCAGTTTCGTTCATCTGAGTAGAATTGCTTCAAATGAATTTTTTTTTAATGCTGAGTAATATTCCATTGTGTATATGTACCACAGCTTTCTTATCCATTCGTCAGTTGATGGGCATCTAGGTTGCTTCCATGTCCTGGCTATTGTAAACAATGCGATGTAAGTTTATACCTGCTACTGAATTTAATCTTGGTCTGCTTGCCACACGACAGGGCAATAATTGGGAAATAAAGTGTTGAGGTGGACTTCCTATGTGGTGCTCGTGGTAAAATAATCCACCTACAATGCAGAAGACTCAGGTTCAATCCCTGGGTCAGGAAAATCCCCTGGAATAGGAAGTGGCAACCCACTCCAATAATTCTTGCCTGGAAAATTCCATGGACAGTGGAGCCTGGCGGGCTACAGTCCATGGGGTTGCAAAGAGCTGGAAATGACTGAATGACTGAGCACAAGGTGTTGAGGTAATTAATAGTGACTTTATTCAGAAAGTCGGGCATCGTAGAAGATGGCAGGCTAGCACCATAGTATCCTAGAGCACTATCTTTTTGGAGTCTGGATACCAGTGTTTTGTTTAGAGAACAGAGAAGGGGAGGAGATGAGGTAAAGTAAAAACACCGTAAGTCTTTCAAAGTATCTCCTGCTTGGCCAGCATGGGGAGAGGGGATGTGTTATTTCTTTTTCGCAGCCGTTCCCGGTGGGCAGGGTCAGAATGTCTCCCTATGAAATGAACAAAGTCTCTTAACATTCAGGCAGAGGGGCAGGTTCCCTGAGGCCAGCCAGTATGTATGCTTATAGCTATAGATGGCATCATTTTAGTTCTGACAGTAACGAAAGCAATAGAGACCAAAGGTTAAAGAGAAACAGATCCAACATGAAGTCAGATTCTTTTCTTCCTTGTCACATACCTTCTGCATACGAAGCATGGCCCACTGGTGGGCAATAGGCAGGAAAGCCCAGTGGGAAAAACTTCTGTGGGAGTTTCTCCCTAATGCACCCCGTAATGGGATGCATTCTGAGGCTACATGATGGGTCCTAAGTTCTGGTGTCTTACTCCCATCCCCACAGTCATTTCTCACTGAAGGATCCCAGCTGGCACATCTGGGACTCTATTCTTGGTGATCAACTGGGAAAGGGCTATAATTCATCTATGTGTGTCAGCAGAGCTCCCCGTGGCCATAGAGCACCTGCAGTTAGATTCCCATAGCAAGCTTGAAGGGCGTACTAGAATGACCCTCTCCTCTCTGGGCAAGACTGTAATTAGGGTCTTGTTTTTAGAAGCACAAGGGTGGTGGTGGTGGTTTAGTCGCTAATTCACGTCCGACTCTTGCAACCCTATAGACTGTAGCCTGCCAGGCTCCTCTGTCCATGGGATTCTCAAGGCAAGAATACCGGAGTGGTTGTCATTTCCTTCTTTGGGGATTTTCCTGACCCAGGGATCAGACCTGGGTCTCCTGCTTTGCAGGCAGATTCTTTACCAACCGAGCTACGAGGGAAGAAACACCATGACATGGCTTATTCCTGGGCATGGAGAGGCATTGTTGTTTTTCAGAGGCTCAGTTGTGTCTGACTCTTTGTGACCCCATGTACTGCAGTACACCAGGCTTCCCTGTCCTTCACCATCTCCCAGCGTTTGCTCAAACTCATGTCCATTGCATTGATAATGCCATCCAACCATCTCATTCTCTGTTGCCCCCTTCTCCACCTGTTGCCCTTAATCTTACCCAGTGTCAGGGTCTTTTCTAATGGAGAGGCATGACTGTTAACCAGATGCAAGTGGTATGCCCGATGTATAGTGAGGCCACACCACAAGTTTGGAGTTTGGGGCAGAGAAAGGTTTATTGCAGGGCTGCCGGGGTCTAGCCTCGGCAGGTCCGGGGGTCTTGAGGGATGAGTGGCGTCGGCGGAAGAACTGAGCTGAGTTGATGTGTGGTGATGGAGCAGTCTCTCGTTTATTGTTGTTGGTCTACAGTTTTATAGCCAAAAGACATCCCCATTACATCATTACATCACCTATCATTCTATACAATTTTTTGTTTTCTACCTCCCATAGCAACCTTATCATTGAGTTCATTCCCCAAACTATCATGAAACATTCCCTTTGCAGAAGTCAGATTTTTATGTAATTAGATTTAACAATAGTATGTTTACCATTTGAATGTCTTCAGTATACTTCATTCAATCAATGATAAGTACATCAACCTAAGTAGAAAGGTTACATTTCTCTTATCAGGTACAGCTATGTAGAAGCTAGAGGGAAGGGCTTAAGCTTGAGACTGTTTATTCTAGTAACCTACTCCAGTTCTTAGGAGAAAAGAGGAAAGAGGACAAAGGACAGTTTAGAGAGAGGAAAGAGGACTAAGAGAAAGTCAATATATAAAGATAAACTCAAAATGGATCAAAGATCTAAGCATAAGACCAGAAACTATAAAACTCCTAGAGGATAACATAGGCAAAACACTCTGCCATAACCCAAAGCGGGATGCTCCATGACCCACCTCCCAGAATATTGGAACTAAAAACACAAATAAACAAATGGGACATAATTAAAATTAAAAGCTTTTGCACAACAAAGGAAACTATAAGCAAGGTGAAAAGACAGCCTTCAGAATGGGAGAAAATAATAGCCAATGAAACAACAGACAAACAATTAATCTCAAAAATATACAAACAACTCCTGCAGCTCCATTCTAGAAAAATAAACAACCCAATTAAAAAGTGGGCCAAAGAACTTAACAGACATTTCTCCAAAGAAGATATAAAAATGGTTAACAAACACATGAAAAGATGCTCAACATCACTCATTATCAGAGAAATGCAAATCAAAACTACAATGAGGTACCACTTTACACCAGTCAGAATGGCTGCCATCCAAAAGTCTACAAGCAATAAATGCTGGAGAGGATGTGGAGAAAAGGGAACCCTCTTACACTGTTGGTGGGAATGCAAACTAGTACAGCCACTATGGAAAACAGTGTGGAGGTTCCTTAAAAAGCTGCAAATAGACCTGCCATATGACCCAGCAATCCCACTGCTGGGCATATACACCGAGGAAACCAGAATTGAAAGAGCCACGTGTACCCCAATGTTCATCGCTGCATTGTTTACAATAGCCAGGACATGGAAGCAACCTAGATGCCCATCAACTGA
>ML663006.1:13501300-13529555 GCA_007570785.1 Antilocapra americana | reverse complement strand
CATATATATGGAATTTAGAAAGACAGTAATGAGAACCCAACATGGGAGACAACAAAAGGAACGCAGATGTATAGAATAGACTCGTGGACTTTGTGGATGAGGGTAAGGGTGGGATGATATGGGAGAAGAGCATTGAAGCATGTTAATTTTCATATGTCTAATCAATCGCCAGCCCAGGATTGATGCTCGGGGCTGGTGCAGGGAGATTTCCCGGGGGGGGGGGGAGGGAAGAGGGAGGGGGGTTCCGGAGGGGAAGCATATGTAAACCCATGGTGATATCATGACAATGTATGGCAAAAACAATTAAAAAAATAAAAAAAAAACCTTTCAAAAAAAAAAAAGAGAGACAGTCAAGCAGCACTGCTTTAGCAATAAAACCCTATTAACCTTATAACTACTATAATGAATTCCTATGTCTACATTATCCTAAAGCAATCAATATCTCCAACTATGCTGGCCACAATTATGAGCATTCCTAAGTCCTTATCCAGCCTGATTTCTTCAAGGAAGAGAGCCTCCTCTGTGGAGTGGTCAGGGGAGTGGGAGGTGGAAAGGTGACCCAAGTACGAACCTTTCTGGTGGTGGCCTTGCCATGACCCCCAGAGAACTCTTGGTAAACTCCCCAGTAATTAGTAGGAGGAGTAGTAACCTATTTAAATGTCCCTTTCATTCCTCCTTAGCCCCCGGGGAAGGTGATCCACCTTCCTGGATTCTCTGGTAGATAAGGTCTGGGGGGATTATCTCAGGACAAATTCTTTCCAACTGTGACTGATCTACTGAGATGAGCCAATGTTCCGAGCATGGACAGAACTTCCAAGAAAAATACCATGGTGGGGCTTGCCCAGGATGCCCCGATAAAGAAAGTCAGCTTTGCAATTTCTTTCTTAGTCTCGTCACCTTGTCATCTGAGCAAGGGGGCATCCTGACGGCTCCTGGCACAGGGCCATACAAAGAGACTGGTGACTTGTGCCCCCAAACCTCAAACTCCACAAAGTGTTTCAGCAAAGCATTTTAAAAGGCAAGGTGAGAGAGGGGGGTGGTTGGTTGGTGCAGGCGTCTTGGTGTTGGAATCCTTTGTTCTTACAACTGTCCAGGTAGATCACCTCATGATGTTCCAATAAATCTCCAACAAGACAAATGCATTCTCTGTTCTGCAACTTTTTAACTCTCTATGAATGGAAAAGTGTTATACCTTTAAAGGTCAAAGCCTTGAGAAGGATTCTCCTGTGTATTTCAAACTATAGGCAACATTTCTAACTTGTAACAAAAGCAATAAGATACAAAGGTTAAAGTGAAAAAAAATTAAAACAGACTCAATATGGAGTGAGATTTGTTCTTCCCTATCACTTGACATGAACAGGGCATCCTCCTTGCCCCCCTCCCTTCATTTCCTATCAAATTTCATGCAAGGCATTATGTGGATATAACCCTCTTGTGATTGGATGCTTCGAGGAATAGGATAGTCCTGGGTATGGATGTGTTCTTCACACATCTGACTTACCATTGCAGAGTCATGTCAACACTTTCATTTGGAACACTGTAGAGATTAGCCTGACAGCATTCATGTTTGCAACATTTTTACAAATACCTTGTCTTTAACTAACCCTATGCAGCAGACAAGGGTTCAATCCCTGATCCAGGAAGATCCCGCTTGCCTCAGGGCAACTAAACTGTGCGCCACACCTACTGAGCCCATGCCACAGAGCCTGTGCTCTGCAGTGAAAGAAGCTCATTCACCGCAACTACATCTACAGGCTGCAACTAAAGAAAGCCTGCATGCAGCAATGAAGACGCAGCACAGCCAAAAATAAAAATAAATAAAATTATTTTTTAAAAAACACAATGATGTGTCACTCATCTAGTGTGGATCCATTCCTCGCTGAAGATGACTCCAAAATCTAGTCCTATTAGAATACTTACTGTATTGATTATGAATCCTTAATGGCACACTTGACTTTCTTTGTTTTGGTGGGATCATGGGTCCAGACTACTGGTTATAAAATTTGATTGGCAAATTCCAGCCACTGAATAGCTTGGAAGAAGGCAGTCCACAAACAAGCAAGTCAGTCCCAGAAGCTCTATTTAAAAAGACTCACATATAGAACCATGTATTTCCTCTGTCAGGGTGAAATCAACTTGTCACCAAGAGGCATAACATTTAATCAAAAGTTTAAAATAATGGAGAGTACTGCTTTAGGTAAATACTCCACAGAAGAACCCAGGGCTCTCAAATAAGCACTTTCTGACAGAATAAATAACTTAACGGAATCATTTTCAAAGCATCTCAGCTACCCGATGTTTGCACAACTCAGTACTTTAAAGAGTGCTTTTTCCCAGATGGGAAACACTGTATGTTTCTTGAGGCTTCCAGAATGTGTACTATCTGAAGAAATGTCTGATGGTAAAAAATCATTAAGGTGTTTCCCTGCATCTGTCATTCATGTGGATTTAGACCTTTCTAGAGAGAACTACTGAAAATGTTTTGTAATACTGCTGTGAACCATGGTATCTCTCTAGTTTTGTTTTTAGACTCAAGCATTTTTTCCATTTTAGGAAATATATTTTCTACTAGAACTGAACAGATTTTCACCTTATTTTTTTCCCCCTTGTTGACTTTTTAAAATTTTTAAAAGGAATTAATTAACAAGTGAGTATTGCATTGTAAGGATTTCCCTGGGAGCTCAGCTGGTAAAGAATCCACCTGCAATGCAGGAGACCCTGGTTTGATTCCTGGGTTGGGAAGATTCCCTGGAGGAGGGCATGGCAACCCACTCCAATAGTCTTGCCTCTAGAATCCCATGGACAGAGGAGGCTGGCAGGCTACAATCCTTGGGGTCGCAAAGAGTCAGATACTGACTGAGCAACTAAGCACAGCACAGCATATAGCATTGTAAACATGGCACCATAAGTGTCTGAATTCCAAAAGAAAAGAAGTGAGCATCTTGGAAACTAGAGATTGTGTTCTATCTGATTGTTGCTAAAGAATTCTAAAAATTTGAGGTAAAATTGATGATATCTAAGAAAGTATTTTTCAAACTTTAATGTATAAATCACCTGGGGATCTTACTAAAATCCAAATTTTGATTTAGTAAGCATGGAGTGGGACCTATACCACTGCATTTTAAATAAGTTCCTAGGTCCCTCAAGTGCTTCTGGTCCATTTTTCATAGCTAGGTTTTCTTTTATTTTTAATTTTCTTTGGTATTGTCATATAGTTGACCTCTTTTTTTTTTTTTTAAGACTATGTCTTGAGTATGTTGGAAGATTTTGGTGGCTTTTTCAATAGAATTGTCCAGATTATCATTTCTGAAAGCAGTAAGATTAATATATTCACTCATGTGTATTGAACACTTATACAAATAGCTCATGGAATTTTCTCAACAATTGTATGAAAAAATTATTATTATCTGTTATTATCCCCATTTTATAGATTAAAGAAACTGAATTTAAGAGAGTTTAAATGATTTCCTAATGTTACCGAGCCAGGGAGACAGAAAACTACTGACGGGTTAGACTTCGATATAACCTGGTCAGAAACTCAGGCCACCTGACCCAGAGCCTGTTTTCTTTTCCCTTTAAAAAATACTTATTTATTTAGCTGTGTTGCGCCTGAGTTGAGGCACGCAGAATCTTCCTTGGGGTGCACAGGCTATCTTGTTTTGCGGAGCAGACAGAGTAGTTGGGGCATGCGGGTTTACTTGCCCTGTGGCATGTGAGATCTTAGTTCTCTGACAAAGGATCGAACCCGAGTCCCCTGCATGGCAATGCAGATTCTTAACCACTGAACTACAAGGGAAGTTCCCCAGAACCTGTTTCTTAACTTTCCCTTCACTGCCTGATTTTCATGTTCAATTTTTTTCTTAAAATAGTGGTAGAAAATGAGTTAATTATTGGCTGTTTATTTGTTTTATTAATATTAAAGGGACATAAATTGGGAGGAAAATAAATTAAGTATTTGTGTGTGTTGGGGTGTGGCAGTTTCTCTAACTCATATTTATGCTCAGAGATGCATAGAAAGGAAATTACTTCTTCTTTCTAATGCCCTAATTAGTGCTTTGACAGTAAATCAGTTCCCATTTTGCTGTGAAGCCAGGCATTTTAGAGGTAAAGGGCACACATTCTGGAATCTGACAGGCTCCTTCAAATCCAGGCACAGGTACTTTCGAGCTCAGTGAGCCAAGCATCTTCAATTGTGTTGGCCTTAATTTTCCTAACTGCTACATGGGCACAATATACTCCTTACCATGGTACTACATGAACACTGAAAGGAAGTGAATGTGAAAGTCGCTCAGCCGTGTCCGGCTCTTCGACCCCATGGACTGTGGCCTGCCAGGCTCCTCTGTCCCTGTAATTCTCAAGGCCAAAATACTGGAGTAGGTAACCTTTCCCTTCTCCAGGATATCTTCCCAGCTCAGGGATCGAACCCAGGTCTCCCTCATTGCAGGCAGATTCTTTACCAGCTGAACCACCAGGGAAACCCTGAACAATATCATGTGAACACTGAACAATATCATGAATAAATAAAAAGTGTCTTGATACATGGCAAAAAGACAACAGAGGTTACTTTCTTTCCCTCACTTTTCCTCCAAAGAAACCAGAATGCAAAAGTGTAAATACCAGAAAGAATAAAGCAGGACAATAGGACTGTTCAGGTTTTATTTACTTTGTGTGAGTGCATGCTCAGTTTTGTCCTACTCTGTGATCACATGGACTGTAGCCCCCAGGCTCCTCTGTCCATGGAATTTTCTAGGCAAAAATGGTGGAGTGGGTTGCTATTTCCTCTTCCAGGGGATCTTCCTGACCCAGGGATCAAACCCACATCTCTTGCACCTCCTGCATTGGCAGGAAGTCTTTACCACTGTACCACCTGGGAAGCAACTTTTTGTACTTTACCTAGGAATAAAATGTTCACAGCAAACCTGTGGTAGCAGACACTACTGTTTTTATTAGTTCCATGACATCCTCTGGGGAACCTCCTGTATCCCCTGCCATAACCCCTCAGTCCAGGACACCTGTGGGACTGAATCCACCACAGTGTCAGGGTGGAAAAGTGACTCAGGCCTGACCAATTAGCATACTCCATTTCCTTGGCCTATGTGATTGGATGAGTTTTGAGCACATGACCTGCTCTGGGCCAATGATCATCAGGTCTGGGATTATAAAGTGTTTAAGGAAGAGAAACTACTACTTTCAGTGGATTTGTCCTTGGGAGAGGATAAGCCAGGAGCTGCTAGGGGCCACTGGTCTAAGTGAGCCACCCTGAGAATAGATCCATTCATTTTGTAGGAAACAGTTACATGAGATGGTGCTACTAGTGTGCCTGAAGCTTGACTTTTCATGCTTCTGGACTTTTTAGATTTTGGGTTAAAGAAATTGCTTACTTGCCTAAGTTGATAGATTTGGAATTTTTAACAGCTTTTACAAAAATGCAGATAAGCAAGCAGCACTTACCAAACACCCTAGAATGTGGGTCCTGTTCCCACTTATGTGCAGATTTTTGGTCTGAGACATAAAGCATGCATGGGCAAAATCAGGTGAGAGCTGCAAAGAACTCTGTCAAGAAGTGCAAAATGACAGATTTCATGGCACATAAGAAACTGAGTGCACCGTCTTCTCTAGAACGCAGATTAAGTTCTTTCATCTGCATGGAGAGAAAAAGCCTTCCCTGATGAAGTGGCACATGATCCCTTTTATGGGCTGCCATGTGTGGTTGTTTAGGTTGTGCACTGTGCAAATACTCTCATGCTAGAGGAGTCATGGGGCTAAAGGCCAGTCTGTGTTGCATTCAGTGAACTATGCTGGCTATCATGAGCCTATATTGGCCTGGGCAGAGGGACACTTATTTCTAATTAACACAAATGTCTTGTATGTTAGTTGTTTCAAGCCTGGTAGAACTCCACCTTAGTGTTAACCTGCTCCATTACTACCCCCAGATGCTGAATGTCCCTAAAAACATGCGGATTGGCCCCTCTGTTAATTCTTCACTGACAGCTGTGTTAGTTTTCTGTTGCTTTTATTGACTTGAGATGACACAAATTTGTCATCTTTCAGTTCTGTAGGTTGGATGTCCGACACAGGTCTTTCTGAGCTAGAAACAAGGTGTCATTGCAGCAACATTCCTTTCTGGAAGTTTTAAGGGAGAATGTTAAATGTTTAAGGGAGAATGTTTCTTTGATTTTTCCAGCTTCTAGAAGTTGCCTTCATTCCTTGGCTCCTGGCTCACTGCCTCCTTCAATATCCAAGATAGAATGTTGAGTCTTTCATATCCTATCACTCCAGCTTCCACTTCTGCCTCCCTCTTCCACTTTTTACAATTTGAAGTATAGTTGATGTACAGTATTATATGTTACAGGTGTATGATACTGTCATTCACAATTTTTAAAGTTTATATTCCATTTATCATTATAAAATATTGGCCACATTCCCCGGGTTGTACAGTATATCCTTGTAGCTTGTTTTATACCTCATACTTTGTATCTCTGATTCCTCCACCCCTTTATTGTTCCTCCTGCTAACTCCTCCCCACAGGTAACCTCTAGTTTGTTCTCTGTATCTGTATATCTGCTTCTTTTTGTTATATTCACTAGTTTGTTGTAGTTTGTTGGATTCCACATATTAGTGCTAACAAACAGTATTTGTCTTTCTCTCTGACTTATTTCCCTTAGCATAATAGCCTCCAAGTCTATCATTTTTCTGCAAATGGCAGAATTTTATTCTTTTTATGGCTGAGTACTATTTTGATGGGCTTCCTGGTAGCTCAGCTGTAGAGAATCCACCTACAATGCAGGAGACTCTGGTTTGATTCCTGGGTTGGGAAGATCCCCTGGAGAAGGGATAGGCTACCCACTCCAGCATTCTTGGGCTTCCCTGGTGGCTCAGATGGTAAAGAATCTGCCTGCAATGCAGGAGACCTGGGTTTGATCCCTGGGTTGGGACGATCCCCCTGGAGGAGGGCATGGGAACCCACTCTAATATTCTTGCCTGGAGAATCCCCATGGACAGAGGAGCCTGGTGGATTACAGCCCATGAGGTTGCAAAGAATCAGACATGACTGAGTGACTGAGCACAGAACAGCACAGTATTCCATTGGAGGTACATACCATATCTTTTTTATCCATCCATCCGTAATACTTAGGTTGCCTCCATATCTTGGCAGTCACCTAAACATGTAAGACAAGTATTAACAGATGTGAAAGAAATTGACAGGAGTCCAATAATAAATATAAGAGAGGACTTTAACACCCCTTTTTCGTCAATGGATAGATCGCCTTCCACTTTGAAGGAGCCCCTGTGATGGCATTGAGCCCACACAGATGTTCCAGAATGGAACTCCTCATCACTGTCATCACTGCATCTGCAGAGTTCGTTTTGCTGTGTCAGGCACATGTTCACTCGCACTGGAGTCAGGTGAGACTCTTCGGAGGAACATTCTTCCACCTACTACATTTTTTTAGAAAATTTGGTCAATTATTCCTGGACTTGTTTTAAGATGTTTAATTTCTGGGCTAAATTCAATGGACTTTGTTTCCAAACAGGCACATGCTCTCATGTCGCTAACTAGTTAGTCAACTGCTGAAGGAGAGTCACTGTTACCCTCCCCAGCAACCCCCGTGGCTCATTTGACATCGGGAGCCCTTTTTCTATGCAGCTGGCCAATCAGAACTTACCTAACTTTCCAGGTAACTGCGTCAGAACATTGCCCTGGAGGATCTCATTCATCATCCTGTGTCCTTTTGATTCAGGGGATGGCCCTTTCCCCAGCTGCGCTGTTTTCAGTCCGTGCAGATTTCATGTTTTTATAGTTGCATTCAAATCACACTTTAGACTGCCAATCTGAAGCTGCTTAGACTAGGAAAGTTATTCCTGAATCTTTCCACGGCTGGCATCTTTCCGGATTACCTTGTTGTATCTGCCCTTTCAGAATTAGGAACTCTCACCTCTGGTAACTTGGATATTGCAAAAATGTGATAAGTAAATGATCATTTTCTACTTGGAAACATATCTGTTTTGTTCTTCAGTTGAGGTTTTCAGTTTTTTTCTGGGATGGTCATGATGACTTTCAAGCATGCTATACTCTGTGATTCTGTTTCTTTGTTTGATGCTGTGCTGGGTCTTTGTGGAACATCCCAGTGGTACCAATGCGAGCCACTGTGAGAGAGTGCAGAGATGGCTGGCAGGAGTGGGCCAAGTGAGACTGAAAATTTCATATCCTCAGGCATGGGACCTGGAAGACACTCCAGCCTCTTTTCTTCTTCCCTGTTAAAAGATAATTTTCAGAAAAAGGTAGAGTCATGACTGTCCTACAGATATAAAATGAAGACGTTAAAATTTTTATATAGCTCATTAATGAAATGGGGCACCCAGCAGATGTGGTAGCTGATCGCAAGGAGAAGGCAGAGAAGCACACAAGGAATGTCAAAATGCACGTGTGCAGACACAAACCTGACGTTGCCAGTAGTGGGGGAGAAGTGGGTCCCTCTGCCAGAGGGAGCTGATGTGCATTCCTATAGACAAAATTTATTTTGAATTACTGTCTGTTATCTACAGCCTTATCAAATAGTCGCCATAGCATCACACTCTGAAAATCTAGAATGGTGTGAAAAGTTTCCACAAAAGTGTAGTTTTGTCTCTGCCCCCATTTCTACCAGATAAACTCTCCTCTGAGCAGCCTGTACTGCTGTTGGCACTCTTGACTTTTCTCTGATTGCAGGTCTGTGTTTGCTCCCCTGTGAACCTCAGAGAGGCATGAATGGCAGTGGTTGCTATTTTCTGATGGTATTATTTTTCTCGCCCTGTTATCCCCGCCCCCTTGCCCTCCTCCCTCCTCCTCTCCCTCCTCCCTTCTCCTCCTCCTTCTCCAGCTCCTCTTATCTCCTCCTTCTCTTTCCTCTTGCCTTCTTGCTCCCTTGCTATCTCTTACTCTCTTTTCAGAGAATTTGGTATACTGATTAAAAATCTCAAATCCACTTGGCCCTCAGAAAACAAGAGAGAGAGGAAAAAGTTGTTTATGGGGCTTTTAATCCCTGAACTAATTAAATATTAATATAAACAAGTTTTTCAAAATTACGAGATGTGACACTCTATCAGTTTTAATATAAGCAACTTAATGAAGCACACTCCCTGCATCCTGAGTGTGTGCATCCAGGCTGCTGAGGGTGCTTGCTCATTGTCAGGTCAGAGATTAGAAATGAAGTCAGTGCCTCATCTTCCTCACTAGAGTGTATCTCAGTGGGCTTTCAGGGGGCTTCAACAGCAATGGCCATCTCAGGGGAAAGTCTGGGGTTAATGAGTTGCTGACCCTGAGACCAAGAGATTGGCTTTGAGCTATTTGCCCATTATCCTTTCATTTATCTGTTTGTTTATTCTTTCATTCATGCATTTACTTAATGTCCTTCTGTGCCCTGGTGTTATTCTGGGTCCTGAACCTATAGCGATGGACAAGTCGTGTCAGATGTCTGCCTCCAAGGTCCCAGCAGGGAAGGCAGGGTCTTCAGGTTTAATCAAGAAAACAAATAGAAAAGGCAATTTAAGATGGGAAGAAACTAAGCAGGGCAGGAGGCAGTGACCAGAGAGGCCACTTCAAGGTCCTTCTTATGCTGAGACCTGTACAAGGAGAAAGAGTTAGCCATGCAGAAGGGAGAGCATTTCAAGAAGAAGGGACCAGTGCAAAGGCCCTGAGGCAGGAGTTAGTGCATTTGAAAAAGGGCATGAAGGGCAGTGTGCGTGGATGGATGTGGGCTGGGGAGTGCGGACGGTTACAATGGAAGACAGAGGTCACAGCTATGTCATGCAAAACTTTGTACATGGCCTAGCATGGTATCTCAAGGCATCTGCTTTGCTCACCCTTATTCTCCTTCTGAATAATTCTCAGATGAGTTTCCAGGTCAAGGATGCAGTAAGTATGTGGTTCTCAAAGTGTGGCCCCTGGACCAGGTCAATCAGCCTCACTTGTTAAAATACAAGTTCTTGGTTCCACCCCATACCTACTCCTTCTGAATCAGAAGCTCTGTGGTGAAGCCCTGCCACAGCAAGCCCTCCAAGTAATTCCCAATGCTGACCAGAGGGTGAGAATCATTGTAGGCAATGACAGCAAGAGGGTTTTGTTTCTCTGTTTGATTTTTTGCAGTCTTAAAAATTATGGTCAGAACTCACACACCTCCTCTTTCAGCCATATTTGCCAGTTACAGTAATCATAGTTTTTATTGTTGTTCAGTCACTTAGTCGTGTCTGACTCTTTGCAACCCCATGGACTGCAGCATGCCAGGCTTCCCTGTCCTTTACTATCTCCTGGAGTTCGCTCAAACTCATGTCCGTTGAGTCAGTGATGCCATCCAACCATCTCATACTCTGTTGCCTCTTCTCCTCCTGCCTTTAATCTTTCCCAGCATCAGGGTCTTTTCCAGTGAGTCAGTTTTTCTCATCAAAATATTGGAGCTTCAGCATCAGCATCAGTCCTTCCAATGAATATTCAGGGTTGATTTCTTTTAGCATTGACTGGTTTGATCTCCTTGCTGACCAAGGAACTCTTTAAGAGTCTTCTCCAGCACCACAGTTCAAAAGTATCAATTCCTTGTCTCTCAGTCTTCTTCATGGTCAAACTCTGACATCCATATGTAACTACTGGAAAAACCATAACTTTGATTATACAGACCTTTGTTGGCAAAGTGATGACTCTGCTTTTCAAAACCCTGTTTCGGTTTTTCTTCCAAGAAGGAAGTGTCTTTTAATTTCATGGCTTACAGTAGCTATGGAATTTGTATGCAAAAATTTAAGTGAAACCTAACTGGTGAGGATGGGACCAGACCTTCTCATCAGATTGTCTAGGATGCCAGTCTAGTTACATTTTTCAAAGTTACGTTGAATTTATCATTCCCCCTTTTTCCTAAAAGAGCTTTTACACACATTATTTAAAGTAGTCTTGCAACTTCTTAATTAGAAAAAGAAATTCTCTGAGGTAACAGTGATCTCCATTTGAACAAACACAAGAAATTCTTCTGCAGAGAAATTCCCTGGTGGGCCAGTGGTTAATAATTCACCTGCCAATGAAGGTGACACAGGTTCAACCCCTGGTCTGGGAAGATTCTACATGCTCTGGGACAACTAAGCCCATGTGCCACGACTCCTGAGCCCTTGCTCTAGAGCCTGTGCTCTGCAACAAGAGAAGCCACCGTGATGAGGAGCCCACATACCACAACTAGAGAGTAGCTCCCACGTGCCACTACTATAGAAAAGCCTGCATGCAGCAACCAGTTTGGTTCAGTTCAGTCGCTCAGTTGCGTCCAAGTCTTTGCGACCCCATGGACCACAGCACGCCAGGCCTCCCTATCCATCACCGACTCCCAGAGTCCACCCAAACCCATGTCCATTGAATCAGTGATGCCACCCAACCGTCTCATCCTCTGTCGTCCCCTCAATCTTTTGCAGCATCAGGGTCTTTTCAAATGAGTCATCTCTTCCCATATGGTGGGAACTCCTGAACTCCAAAGTATTGGAGTTTCAGCTTCAACATCAGTCCTTCCAATGAACACCCAGGACTGATCTCCTCTAGGACGGACTGGTTGGATCTCCTTGCTGTCCAAGGGACCCTCAGGAGTCTTCTCCAACACCACAGTTCAAAAACGTCAACTCTTCGGCTCTCAGCTTTCTTTATAGTCCAGCTCTTAAATCCATACAAGACTACTGGTAAAACCATAGCCTTGACTAGAGAGACCTTTGTTGACAAAGTTATGTCTCTGCTTTTTAATATGCTATCTAGGTTGGTCATAACTTTCCTTCCAAGGAGTAAGCGTCTTTTAATTTCATGGCTGCAGTTACCATCTGCAGTGATTTTGGAGCCCCCAAAATAAAGTCTGACACTGTTTCCCCATCTATTTCCCATGAAGTGATGGGACCAGATGCCATGATCTTATTTTTCTGAATGTTGCGCTTTAAGCCAGCTCTTTCACTCTCCTCTTTCACTTTCATCAAGAGGCTATTTAATTCTTCTTCACTTTCTGCCGTAAGGGTGGTGTCATCTGCATATCTGAGGTTATTGATATTTCTTGTGGCAATCTTGATTGCAGCTTGTGCTTCATCTAGCCCAGCATTTCTCATGATGTACTCTGCATATAAGCTAAATAAGCAGGGTGACAATATACAGCCTTGACATACTCTTTTTCCTATTTGGAACCAGTCTGTTGTTCCATGTCCAGTTCTAACTGTTGCTTCCTGACCTGTATACAGGTTTCTTAAGAGGCAGGTCAGGTGGTCTGGTATTCCCATCTCTTCCAGAATTTTCCACAGTTTATTGTGATCCACAATTGTCATAGTCAATAAAGCAAACAGAGATGTTTTTCTGGAACGCTCATGCTTTTTTGATGATTCAGCGGATGTTGGCAATTTGATCTCTGGTTCTTCTGCCTTTTCTAAAACCAGCTTGAACATCTGGAAGTTCACATGGATTTTTACGTGTTTGCAGTCATCCCTGCATGTTTACACATTATATAGGAAAACCATTCTACAGAAATTGGCTAGAATAGTTGTTCTCAATGTGTAGCATTTAACAGAACCCCTTGAGAGATTGTGAAAGGAAAGATTACTGAGCCCCAGTGAGAGTGTCTGGATCAGCAGGGCTGCAGCAGGACCGGAGAATTTGCATCTCCATCAAATTCTTAGGTGATGTCGATGCTGCCAGTACTACCAAGACTACATGTGGAGTTCCCGTTGCTGGAAAACAGAGTTCAAACAGCTATGACTCTGTTTTAAAGATGGGATTAGATTCAGCTGAGAATAACAAGCTACCGTGTAACAGTGGCTGAAACAAACTAGAAATTTATTCTTATTTGCATAAATGTTCAAATTAATGTGGTGGCTCTCGGTTCATGTGGAAATTGTACCTTCGCTGTCTTGTCCTTCTAAGATGCTATTTCTCCTCAATATTGCATGCACCACTATTTGTTTATCCATTAACCTGTTGAAGGACGTCTCGGTTACTTCCAAGTTTGGTAGTTATGAATAAAGCTGCTATTAATATTCCCATATAGGCTTTTGTGTGGACATAAATTTTCCACTCCTTTCAGTAAATATCAAGGAGCATGATTGCTGGATGGTAGAGAAAAAGCGTGTTTAGTTTTACAAGAATTGACAAACTTGTCTTTGAAAGTGGCTGTACCATTTTGCATCCCCACCAACACTGGATGAGGGTTCCTTTTGCTCCACATCCTTGCAAGCATTTGATATCGTCAGTGTTTTGGATTCTGGCTATTGTATGAGGTGTGCACTGGTTATATAGATCCTTTGTTGAATATTTAGTTTGTTCCTTTTTTTAAAACTTTAAACCTGATGTGCACTGAACATTCTTTCAATGGAAACATTTCTGAGCATTTCTTTATTTTTTCATGTCTAGGAATAGATTCCAAGGTGTGCAGTGAACGGGGCCGAGAGAAATGGAACTCCAAGCTTCTCTTAGATATTGTGAAGTTCTCTTCCAGAAATATGACACATATTATGCTTCCACTCAAGTTTTGTATGAGAGCATAGAGATGACTAAACTCCAGGAAGCATTGTTCATTGTGATTTTAAAAACTCTTCGTCAAGTCTATAAGGAAAGATATATTGTATTGAGCATGTCATGAAATTTATCTCTACTTTCAGAATCTGGTATTAACAGATCCTGGTCTCCTTCAGCCCATCTGAGTGGGTCTTCTATACTCACTTTGTTTGGAAGGTCATTGCAATTGTGTCTTCATTCCTGTGGATGGTCAGAGAGTTTGTTGTGACCTAATATATATATATATATATATATATATATATATATATGTCACTGGCATGCATATATATGTACCTAGCATACATATGTACAGTTTCCTAAATTGTAAAACTGGAGTGGTGGTTCTCTAATGGGAATGATTTTTCTTCACAATTAGGGTTGCCAGACATAGCAAATAAGAATACAGGGTGTCCAGTTAAATTTGGTTTTCAAATAAACATTGAATGGCTCATGAAATATTTGGGAGTGACTTACACTAAGAAGAGTACTCGTTATTATTCTGAAATTCAAATTTAAATGAGTGTCTTGTATTTATCAGGCAACTTTACCCTGAGGTGCATTTGGGACTGTCTGGAGACATTTGTGGTTGTCATAACTGGACAAGGGAGTTCTGGCATCTAGTGAGTTGAAGTCAAGGATGCTGATAAATATTCAACAAGGTACCATCCGCAGAAAGACTTATCCTCAGTAGTGTGGGGGTGGAAAGACCTTGGTTTAGATTGTCTGAATTTCTGTTTAACTTCCTGGCTTTTTCACTTAGCTAGTGAAATGTAAAGGCTGACAGGGACTAAATATGATTAATATATGTGGGAATGTATAACTCTCCTTACAGCCTTCCTCTCTAAGGTTACAGACCTACTTGACTGGCCATGCTTCTGACTGTGTACCCTGGTTTATTTTTCTTCATGGCACTTATTGCTGCGTGAAATTACATTATGCGGGTTTATTTCTTTACTTGTGTTTTAATCTGCCCTCCTCACTAGGATGTGAGCCTCGTGAGGATAGGGATATTACTCTTTCCATTTAATTCATCTCTCCAGCACCTTGGACAGCGCCCGACACATCGCTTCGTGCTCTGAATGACAAGATGAATAAAGGCAGAGAGGTATCCTGCTTATAAAAGAATTCTACAGATGCCAAACATATTTCTCATAACAAATTATTCTTTACGCTAGAATGTTTCTCACACTTAAATCTGTACTTAAATCGGCTGCATTTGCCACTGGCTACATTCTTTAGTTGTTAGGCTCCTTGGGGAATCTACAGTCAGATACCAGCTTCCTGAATCATTCAAAGTATGAAAGAAAGTGTGCTTGAGAAATGAAGACAAATTCCCTTCTGAAATATCAGAAGTGACAAACTCAATGTTTTAGAAAGAAACTAAGAGCCATGTGTATTAAGTAAATGTGCTCATCCTAAGGAGAAAAGAGAAGATGGATCTAGAAGGGACTGGATCTAGAAGAGACAAGTATGAAGGGACTGGAATCAGAGAAGATGAGAAAGCAAGATCTTTTATTGTAATAGCAAAATATGCATAAATATCTCTGGGCATGATTCCTAGAGATTGAAATTTTCCCTCAAAGAAGTATGTTTTCCCATATGAAGTTAGAAAAATGATTTATTGTCTATTTTTGTTTGTGTGGGTAATTTCTAGATTAAATAATCTAAAAATTAAATTTTTATGTGGACAATTTCTAGATTAAATAATCTAGAAAAGTATGTTGGTTCCAGATTTATAAAATTCTCTTCTGTGTTATTCTAAAGATCTGGGGCATCATGAAAGTTTTTAGAGAGTAATTAACTAATATCAGAGTTAATATTTTCTGTCAAAATTTCAACAATTGTAAATCCGAAAAAAATTGGAAAACATTCAGTTCCATGTTTTATATTTAAATATATTTGATGTCATTAAAAAATAAAGTAAATGTGTTCATCTACATATCTGGACCTTTCTCCTATACTTCACGTATGGTGTCCTTGGAGTCAGGAGAGGGATACTGTACTTCTCCAATGTCTTCAAGAAGTGTCTTTTTATTGATGCAAATCCCAAGGGACAACCTGTGTCTTTCCCTGGAGCTAACATTTTCTCAATTAAAGATGACAAGCCCCCCAACTGTGTCCAGCTCTGTGCTGAGTCCTGGGGGCAGGACAGTTGTCATCTTCCAATTTGTGCTACAGCAGCATGTCCTGTAAGCCCTGGACCTGAAAGTCAAGCAGCCACTGTAGACCAACCACCAAGAAGTACCTACTTTCATGTCAGTCTCAGCTTTAACAATTATGACTCTTGGACTTGAAGTATGAGTTCTGTTTTTCTAGTATTCACTAAGGTAAGGAAGCCAGGGCTTCCCCAGTGGCTCAGTGATAAAGAATCCACCTGCCTATGTGGAAGACACAGGTTCTATCTCCCATCTGGCAAGATCCTACATGCTGCGGAGCAGCTAAGCTTGAGTGCCACAACTATTAAGCCTTTGCTGTAGAGCCTGGGAACCTCAACTGCTGAGTTCACATGCAGCAACTGCTGAGGCTTGTGTTCCTAGATCCTGTGGTCCGAACCAAGAGAAGCCTATGGACTGCAGCTAGAGAGTAGCCTCCACTCACCACAACTAGAGAAAAACCTCACCCAATAATGAAAATCCAGTACAGCCAAAAATAAATAAATGTTTTTTTTTAAAAAAAAGAGAAATGCATGGCCAGTTACAAATTTTAGAACTGTTTTTCTTTGTACCACTGTGAATTAACTAAGCATGATTTCAATGATACTCAAGTCATATTCTGGGAAAAGCCTGATCAAACCTGGAAAGATGAACCCAGTAGGGCTGGGTCCTTGACTGAATCCTCAAAGGATGTATTTCTTTGTGGTAAAGGAGTCAAGACTGTTGTGTTAGAATTCTGTCTCTGTCACTTACCACCTGTGTGACTTAAGGCAAGTCTCTCAACCTCTCTGAGCCTCAGTTTCCTCACTGTGATGTAAGGGTGATAAAAAGCACCTAATGCATGGGGTTGATGGTAGTATTACATTCATTGGTCATTCTAGAGCGTGTAAAACAGTGTCCAGAATGAAGTAAGTGTAATGATTAAATAAATAATTTCATAACTTAACTGTGATACAAAGCAGTTTGCTACCTACCCAAGGAGAAACACAGAATCTAAGTATTGCGTACTTTGGCTGGAAATACCATTTGGCTGGGGTTCCTAGGGAGGGTTTCTTAGATCTGGAGGCCCTAATATGCAGTGTTCTAGAACAGATGGGCATTTATCTGCTAGAGATTTGCTTTGGGAGAAAGGGCATGGCAACCTGGAGGGTGGGAGCAACAGAGGAGAGAACCAGGATTGCATTTGATGAATGACCAGCAGTTTGGTCTGGTTGGAGCATAGGTTTGATGTGGCAGACAGCAAGATCCTGAGGCTGAGAAGGGAGAATTGAAACCCAGGGATTTTGAATGCTGAGCTAATTTCACATGCAAGTGATTGAAGAGTTAAGGACATCTTTTTGTTGATAACAGAAAAAGTGACAGGACCACAGTAGACTGTGGGGAGTTCATACCCACAGTATGAACAACATGAACCGACAGGGTACGTGTTGCTCTGTAGTGCAAGGGAGACAGACACCTGTAGGTAGGGCTTACCATTGTCCATGGTGTAAACACAGTCAGCATGGTGATTGGCTCCTGAAGTTCCTGGATGTGGAGCTAGAAGGAGATGCATAGAATCAGCTCTTGTGAGTCTGCACCTGCCAGGTCCAGCACACCATTGACTAGACCTGCCTCCTCCAGTCCCCCAGGCACTGAATAGTTGTGTGACCCCTGGTCAGGCGGTCAGTCCCTTTGACTCTCAGTCTCCTTATCTACAAAAGGAGGAAAATACTGCAAAACAACATAAATGACATTGCAGTTATAAAAAGAGAAAGGCAATGAGGCCAGAAGTGTAAAAGTTTTCCCCAGGTTAGTGTTGTCCCAGCAGTTGTTCCAGAGGACAGTCGTCTCCCTGCCTTTAAAGCTCCCTGCCTCCATGCCTGAACTCACAGTTCCTTCCTTCATCCTCCAAGCAAGCAAGAAGCATCTTCTTCTCTGACCTCCTGACATCCTCTTGTTAACACCCTTGTGATGACATTGGTCCCACTAGACGAACCAAAATCATCTCCCCATCTCACAGTGTTTAACTGAATCACACCCACAGAGTCCCTTTTGCTATGAAGGTCCCATATTTTCAGGTTCTTCGGATTAGGTTGTGGATATGTTTGGAGGGAGGTATTTTTTAGCCCATGATAGTAACCAGAGACAACTGTGTATGTGCGTGCGTATGGTTTGAGGAGCTGGCTACAATTATTGGCATAAATACAAACATGTCTACAAGCATATGTATAATAGTGTCTATATATTGTACATTAATATGTATAGACAAGGGCTTCCCTGGTGGCTCATATTGTAAAGAATGTGCCTGTAATTTGCAGGAAATCTGGTTTTGATTCCTGGGTTGGGATGATCCCCTGGAGAAGGGAATGGCAACTCACTCCAGTCTTGCCTGGAGAATTCCATTTACAAAGAAGCTTGGAGGGCTACAGTCCATGACTTGACTGAGTGACTTTCAGTTTCATATATAGACAAAGAAGCAGAGAGATAAAAAATAGAAGAGGCTTTAGAGTCAAGGACCAGTTTTGCTTGTTTGTTTCCATGCTTTTCACCTGAGGCAAGCTATCCAGTTGAGAGGCAGAAATAGATGATGTGAAAGCTTGGGAGGGAAAAGTGGACTGTAAAGACTGGTTTTTGAAGGAGAAGGAGATGCTTATCATTACAGACAAAGACAGGTAACAAATTCTAAGTTGCTGGCAGATTCTCTGGAGGGAAGAGGAGAGAGTTCCTTTCTGGTGGATTCTGAAGTGTAAGTCATCAGCTGAACATGTGTTGAGGTTCAGTGGGATGATAGGATTTTGACTGTTGATTATTCATCTCTGTGTAGGGCAGCCTTGGTACTCAGGAGTAGGAAGGAGCGAAGTGGGTGAGTTGAGCCCATCAGGAAATTTGATTTGGGTTTGTGTGTTAGATACTCTCTAATCCAAGTTCCCAGAGGACACACCTCTCATCTCAGTCTGGGGCATTTAGGAACTTAGTGAAACTCATAGGGTATCTAGTGTGTCCCAGCTCTCAATAAAGCCATCTGCTTTCTGTCTCATCTCTGACATATTCGTCTGTGACCCAGTATAAGGGCACAGGAAACAGGAAATGCCAAGGTTTCCCCAAAACCACAGTGATTGTGGGGTCTGCTATGTAATTAGGTCTTGTCATTCTAAGCATGCTGAGACCCTCTGGTCCAAGAAGAGACCTTCTTTCACTCTTGGGGAAAGCTATCCAATTCAAGTTAAGTTGGATATTGTTTGTGATTTTGGGATTTTGGAATGCATTCTTATTCTTCTTATATTGGAGAAGGAAAATTTTCTCTCCTTCATGTAAAATTTTCTTGTTATTTTCACTAACTTTTAAGAGAGAGGACCGGAGTGGAGCTAATATTCCTTCAGTTTGATTTATTAAACTGAAATTCCAAAAATATTTCCCATAGTAATAAGGTTATGAATCCATTCAAATTTGTATATTTTCTCCTTGATCATTAGTCAAGTTGAATGCATATTATTTCCTTGGCAATGAAGAACTTCTACAGCATTTTCCAATCACTAGAAAAAAATAAGGGCATATAAAAAGAAATACAGTGAAGGAGAAGAAATGGAAAAAACAATCCACACCATATTGTGGGACATTTGAACATAAAATAAGATAGCAGGAGTAAATCCAAACGAATCCATCAAGTAAAGGCTTACAATCAAAATCTATTTAGATATCAACACTAAAGAAAAATACACAGATTGCTGATAATGAAAGCAGGCAAAATGCTGCAGTAAGAAAATGTTTACAAGAATCAGAGAAATCTGAGATGGATGGCTGTATTAATTTCAGGAAAAAAAATATGTTCAAAGCCAAAAACATTAAGAAGGGCCAAAGGAAAATTTTTATTATTGGCAATAGGAGACATAATACACAAGACTATCATGGTCATGATTCCTTAGGTAGTGTCTAACATATTGAGGACAGGTATGGTCTTGTGTCTTTGAAATATAAGAACCTAACCATCTCAGAATCTCTGGGAAATAATTTAATATACCTTTCTCAGACATTGATAAATATAGCAGACAAAACTAAGAGGTTCTGTAGTAAAATTGAGAGTACAGTTACCAAAAGACCACAATATGGGACCAATTCATCCTATCAGATATCTTTTAGAACTTATCAGTATCTCTGGCTCATTGATATTGTATATTTGCTTTCCAGATTTATACCAGCTTTTCCTATTTTTTCTTTTAGGCTGTTTCATGAGGATTTTCTGTGGAAGCATATGTAAATGAATGATCTTAATCTGCCATCTGTAACAATCCATTTTATGTTTATTTTTTAAATTTAGCATTTCTTTGGCTTAATTTTCTTTTTTTTAATTTTCAATTTTGTTATCTTTTATATTATTATTTCTTACCTTTGGTTTTATCATTGTTTCCTTATAATTTTTTTGTTTTGTTTGGGATTTTTCTTTTCATTCAAACTAAGTAGAATGCTTAGTTTACCAACTTCCTTCTGTTTTGTTTGATACTGATAGTATTGAAGATTGTATGTCTTTCCTTTTGACTACATCTTTGTCTGCTTCATAGGCTTCCCTAGTGGCTCAGATGGTAAAGAATCTGCATACAATGCAGAAGACCTGGGTTCAATTCCTGGGTCAGAGAGATGCATGCCCTGAAGAAGCAAATGGCTACTCGCTCTAGTATTCTTGCCTGGAGAATTCCATGCACAGAGAAACCTAGAGGGCTATAGTCTGTGGGACTGCAAAGAGTCAGACACACCAAGCAACTAACACTTTGGCTGCTTCGCATATGTTTTGATGTGTACTATCATTGTTATTAGGATTTGTAAATTAGTGCAATTATAAGTTTTCTTTTAATTTTGTATTCAAGAACAGTTTAGTAGTTATTTTTTTCCAAGCGAGCAACACTGTTTCTAGTTTTCTGTTGTTATTGATTTATATTTTAATTTATATGCCCATGGACTACAATTTAAATTCTTTTTGTGAAATTTTTGGTTTTTCTCGTGACTTTGTATATGATGTTTGGCAAGGGGTCATGAACAGTATATATAAGAGTATCCTCTGTAGATATTACAACTTCATAATTCATATTATTTATATCTTCATAGCCTTACTTTTTCATCCTCCATAAGTCAGAGGTTGGAAAAGAAGGTATATAAAATTTTCAAAAAATTAGTAGCTGTCAATTTCCAATTGTAATTTTAATTTTGGAGATATATTTTTGCATAGAATATTTATTACTACATATGCACTATAAATTGTGTCTTTCCACAAAAATTAAGACCTTTAACCCAGGTAGTTATTCTTTCTCTGGAATTTACTTTATCCTTTGATATTAAAGTTGTGCTATTTTTTTCACCCCCTATGAAATATTTATGCTCAGTTTTTGTTAAAAAATGTCTCGGTCACTTTATTTAGGAGTTCTCTTGCAGACAATTTAAACTTACTTTATGATTTTTGAGTCATCCTGTCAGTCTTTCTTCTCACAGGAGAGTTTAACTTATTTATATTTAGTGTCATAATTAACAAATTTTTTCTTATTCCTTTCATCATATTTTATACTTTTTATCAATTTTCTTTCTTGATGATCAATTTTCTTTATTTTCAATATATCACTTGATGAGCTGTTTCTGTTTTCTCTCTCTCTCTCCCTTCCCAGTTTGTAAGCCAAACAGCTTGATTTTAAACTTATAAAAAAGTGCAGTTAAATATATATTTATTTTGTTACCGTTGACAAAAATAAAGCTATTTCTATGGCATAATTAGTACATTTTTACTTTCTTTTTTTTTCATGCTTCTTTTTGGATTTTTACCATGTTTATGATTTTTTTTTAAGTTTTCTTTACTTTATTGTGTTGGTTTTGCCATACAATGACATGAAACCGCAATGGGTTTACATATGCTCCCCCTCCAGAACCTCCCTCCCTTTCCCCTCCCGATTCCCTCCCCCTGGGACATCTCGGTGCACCAGCCCCGAGCATCAGTCCTGGGCTGGCGATTGATTTCACATATGATAATTAACATGTTTCAATGCCATTCTCCCATATCATCCCACCCTTGCCCTCTTCCACAGAGTCCACGAGTCTGTTCTATACATCTGCATTCCTTTTGTTGTCTCGCACGCAGGGTTCTCGTTACCATCTTTCTAAATTCCATATATATGCGTTAGTATACTGTATTGTTGTTTTTCCTTCTGGCTTACTTCACTCTGGATAATAGGCTCCAGTTCTGTCCACCTGAGTAGAACTGATTCAAATGAATTTTTTTTTAATGCTGAGTAATATTCCATAGTGTATATGTACCACAGCTTTCTTATCCATTCGTCAGTTGATGGGCATCTAGGTTGCGTCCATGTCCTGGCTATTGTAAACAATGTGGCGATGAACATTGGGGTACACGTGGCTCTTTCAATTCTGGTTTCCTTGGTGTATATGCCCAGCAGTGGGATTGCTGGGTCATATGGCAGGTCTATTTGCAGTTTTTTAAGGAACCTCCACACTGTTTTCCATAGTGGCTGTACTAGTTTGCATTCCCACCAAGAGTGTAAGAGGGTTCCCTTTTCTCCACATCCTCTCCAGCATTTATTGCTTGTAGATTTTTGGATTACAGCCATTCTGACTGGTGTAAAGTGGTACCTCATTGTGGTTTTGATTTGCATTTCTCTGATAATGAGTGATGTTGAGCATCTTTTCATGTGTTTGTTAGCCATTTTTATGTTTATGATTTTTAAAAGATACAATAGTTGGATTATGAATCTTTTTTGACCAATAACTATTTTGAGCTTCTTGGTTTTGCCTACGTGTTAAACTTTATTTGAATTTATTCTATGCTTAAATGTTTTTGTTTTTATGCTATGATTTTCTCGTTACTGAATATTATACTTTGATCCACTTCCTGGTTGCCTGAATAATTTGGTTCACTGATGTTTGTAAGGAAAGGTAGATAGGATGTAACCTGGCATCTTTCTGTTGTCTTCACTTATTATCAGGACAGCCTCCAGTTTAGAGAATTTATTGTTCAATTAGAACATTTCCGATAAGATTTGGGGAAATACTAGTTATTTTATAATACTTAGTTTTGTACAATGGACATGACTGAGGCCAATTTCATTAGTTTTTTTCTTTTTTAAGTTTTATTTTTAAATAAGCACTTATAGAATTATTCATTATCTGTGACATTAAGAAATGTCTTTAGGAACTATCTAAAAGTTGGTGTTTATGGTTTTTGTTGGAATTCAGTGGAATATTTATTTTTACCCCAGGACTGTTTTCCTTTCTCTATTGTCTTTTAATAATTCTTCTTTTGCATTTTTCTGCTATTTTTCTTAGAAGCTCTACTATCTGTATATATATCTAATGTGTTTCATATTTGTTTGCAGTCTGCCACTGATCATTTTCATTTCTTGTCTTTGCCATTTAGCTTTAGGGAAAGCTTCACAAATTCTCCTTTTTTAAGGATAGATTCAATTTTCTGCTTTTTCATATCTATTTTATTGCTTCTGAAACCATTTTAAATCCCTGACTTTTAATACTGCCATATCTTCTTCCCTCTTGGTCTTATTTCATTATGAAGTAACAAAGGGCCTGCATTTCCTTGATTAGTGAGAGTGTAAAAGTTATTCTGTGTGAAATATACTTTAGTCCTCTGCGGTAACTACTCTTGAAACTACCTCTTCATCGCCATTTCAAACATCCTTCTTTGATTTTGCAGTTTTTATTTATGAAAAGAAAAACCATTTTATTTTCCTTCTGTTTTCCATCTATGTTTGCCTTCTCTCTCATGGTCCTTGAATGAGGGTCATCTCGTTGTGCCTGGACATTTCCCTGGCACAGTGAAGTGGGTTCTTTTCTCCTTTCGGTTTTCACCTGCTCTTGTTAGAGCTGTACAGGAAGTGTCCTCCTGGAAGGGCCACTGGTCCTACATTCCTGTATCCGTGATGCTGCATCTGGAGCAGCATGGGGATGCATTGGGTTTGCTGATATTCCCAGACCTTCACTATAACAGCCCTTTTCTCAGTTTGGTACAGCCGCTGCACTGGGGGCCAGTTTCCTATAAATCGTTTTGGTGTGGCTTGGACTCACTTCACAGTAAGGCTGTGTCACACCTCCCACTCCAACTCAGCAACAAGCCCTGACTCTGGGGTTTTCTGCACTGTGTGGTCACACTCACTCTTGAGTTGTTCAATTTGGCTGATTACAAATGTTGCTGGCAGTCAGCATCAGGAAGCATTACTGAGTGCAGAGCATCCCTGGGATGCATGCCCTTTGCTTTTAGAAATATCAGGTTATTTCTACCAGGCTATTACTTCTTTTATGACGTCATGCTTAGGGCTACTAGAGTTAGCCAATAATGATATAGGATCCCTGTTTACATTTGGATTTCAGATACATGACAAATTTTGCTTTTGTTTTTAATTATAAGCATGCCCCCATGCAACCTTTCTGTTAATTAGAAAAGGAAACAGTTGATTTTCCTGTATTTCATCTGGCAACCCTCACCATGCTGTATTCTCTGCATGAGGTGTTGGCATCCCATGCGATTTCTCAGGAATTCTCCCAGGCCAGGGCTGGCAGTTTGCACTGAATGTTCAGCATAGATGCCGATTTTTACTTATTACCATATTCTCTTAGCTACTGCTTCTGAGTCCACTCAGGGGCAATTTTGAAGGTCTGTGCTCAAGTTGCCATCTTCCTCAGGTTTCTTAAAGGTATTATTTAGGGGAAATTATTTTTTTTCACAATGTTAAAATTAATAGAAAATCTCTATGAGGCTGCTTGAATTGCTTAAAGATGGGAGCATATCACTTCCTTTCAAATAAGCATGTAAGTCATAGCACCAAAATCAAATGTAATTTTTTTCTTTAAAAGAGTATTAATTGAGATTTACCACATGCAAATTCTTTGTTATTTGACACCTTGCTCTTTTTTTTTTTAAATGGAAGTGATTTTCTTCGTTTATAATAGCCATCCTCATGGGGATTCCAGGATACTCAGTTTTACTTCTTAGTCCATTCTGTCCATGTTAGAACACTGTTTTTTTTTTTTTTTTTGAGTTTTGTTTTTTTTGTTTTTCAAGGGAATGACTGGAAAACGAAATAACAACTAGCTTCGGGTCAACTTGCAGCATTTTTAAGCAATCAACACTGAGGTCAGATAACCAGGTGAAAAGACAAATAAGCCATTTGCAGAATGCAGCTTAGAGATTACTTCCCTTTGAATGATGCCCGTGGTAACCCCTGATTGCTTTCCTAAATAAAGTCAGGGGACCCACAGCCATTGTCCTTGGGATATGTAATTAGTTGCACAATAAAGTTAGGTGTTCTCAAGCAGTAGGGATCAGATGTTCAACAGGAAATTTCAGTGAGCCTCGGTGTCTGATATTATTCCCTATCAGAAAACTCTTAAGAGTCCCTTGGACTGCAAGGAGATCCAACCAGTCCATCCTAAAGGAAATCAGTCCTGGGTGTTCACTGGAAGGACTGATGTTGAACTGAAACTCCAATACTTTGGCCACCTGATGCAAACAGCTGACTCATTGGAAAAGACCCTGATGCTGGGAGAGACTGAGGGCAAGAGGAGAAGGGGACAACAGAGGATGAGATGGTTAGATGGCATCACCGGCTCGATGGACCTGGGTTTGGGTGAACTCTGGGAGTTGGTGATGGACAGGGAGGCCTGGCATGCTGCGATTCATGGGGTCACAAAGAGACACGACTGAGCGACTGAACTGAACTGAACCTGACCATTTATTTGGCTTCAACAGTGTCTACAATGAATGACAGGCTGGTATGATGACAGCCAGAATAACTGCTCCAAGTGGTGCCAGGATGTACTTTTAAGAGTCAGGGGATCTGTGAGTCTGTTTCCATTTTGTAAATAAGTTAATGTGTATCATTTTTTTAAAGTTATTCATTTATTTATTTATTGTTGGCCTTGCTGCATGGGGGCTCTCTCTTGATGTGGCTCCTGGGTGTGGCTGGTCCATGTCACGTGGAATGTTCCCAGACCAGAGATTAAACCCATGCCCCTTGCATTGGCAGGTGGATTCTTAATCAGTGGCTAGTTTTTAAAAATTTATTTACAAAACAGAAAAAGACTTAACAAATATCAAAAATAAACCTATGGTTACCAAAAGGGAAATGTGGTGGGGGTAGGGATAAATCAGGAGCTTTGGATGAACATATACACACTACTATACATATGGCAGATAACAAACAGTGACCTGCTCTATTGCATGGGGAACGCTACTCAGTATCCTGTGATAACTTATATGAGAAAAGAATCTGAAATAAAATGAATATATATACGTGTGTGTATATGTATGTATAACTTTGCTATGCACCTGAAACCAATACATTATGAATCAGCTATAATCCAATAAAATTTATTAAAGATAATCGGGGGCACTGTGTGATGGATGTGGGTTTCATAGGGACCTTATTCCATAGAGAGGTGCCTCCCTTCATTAGTCCCCTATCATCAAGATTACTTGGAGCTCCTCATGGAGTGAAAGAATGGAGGATTCTAATTATAGAGGGATGCAACAACGGAGACAGCATATAAAGTCCTGATGTAAAAATATAATCAGCTTTTTGTAATACTGGAAGCACCATTCATTCATTGACTCATTCATTTCTCAAATATTTACTGAGAATCTAATATTTGCCAGGTGCTCTGCTAAGGACTGTGAATAAAACAGAGAAGAGGCCGATGTTTCATCTCTGCTTACTTGCATATAACCCACTGGGGCATGGAGGGAATTACAGCGGAGAATAAAGTCCTGTGATAGGAAAGTATAAGATCTACAGGAGGACATCAGTGGGGCATATAATGCAGAATCATGCAGTCAAGAGAAGTGACTTTTACGATGCAGCCTGCAGTGTCCCAGCAGAGTTGGGGAGGGGAGGTGGTGCTCAGAGAAGGGACAAAGGAGGAAGCTTCAACCCTGAACATGAGCACAAAATTCATTCCCTGTTCTTCACTTGCATGAGAATTCACAAGTGACAGTGCACGTGTATTGGAAATATAAATCCCAAGAGATTTCCAGAATGTTAAGAAAAAGGTAATTCTCCTAAGGAATGAGGTCTGTTGTGAAGTCCATGGTATTTTGATGTTTGAAGAAGGAATTCCTAGGTATTAGGTTGAGTCATATGAAATCAATGCTTGGATGAATCAAAACTCCTCAAGATACTGGAGGTTTCAGATGGTTCCGGGCCATAGAAGCCTTCATTGCTGAAGTGGAGCTCAGCCTGGCCTGAGCTGGGTGATGCCATGGAATGGAGGGAGCCCTTCCCTCAGGGGTTGTCCAACTAACTCAGGATGAATTTATGCCAAGCTGGCTCCTTGTCCAGGGTAGGATGGACTTCAGCTGAGTGCCCTGTGCTGCTAGAAATGGATGGGGGCTTCCGCCCTCTGGTCAGGCCTCTCCTACAGAGCAGCTGTGGAGAGGCAGAGAGGCTGAGGGACTTGCTGTTCTCTCGTGAGATCTGAGCAGCAAAGCCACAGTGAATACTCCTTTCTCCAAGTTCTTTGCTTTCTTCTCTGTTCACAGACAACTGACAGGAGGGGTCCAGACTCCTGTGGGTGTCATATATCAGAAACTGTGCTCACGTGGGCCTCTGAAACGGGCCTCTGAAACAGGTCAGCCCGATTAATGTCAGGGCTGAGTTGCTTTTATTGCAAAATAACCAAAGAGAGTGACAGGGCTAATGAGAAGGGGTCTGGATAACTTGTGGAGCTTTGCCTAAAAAGTCAGTGTTTCCAGAGCCAGTAATTTCCATTTCTAAAGCCCCTTAAATTGGTTCTTGAATTATGTAATCTCTGTGTCTGTGTTTTTCTTACAGAATATAAGGCACATTGTAAAAATAACATTTTTGGATTCTTTTTCTCCCTGAGGATGGGATATGTTCGGGAAGGGGACTGGGGAAAGAAGACTTTCTGTGCATTGGTGTCAACACAGCTTTCACAAAGGATGTGGAGGTCACAAAAGTGTTGGACTTTCCTTGATTCTTGGGTTTTTAGGGTCACATGGACCTGACATGAGGGATTGGCTCATTCCATCTATTTCAGAAGGTTTCCTTCCATCAGTATCTTTCCAAGGTCTTTTCTCTCCATCTCTCAGCTTAGCTCCGAGGAAAGTACGTGATGTTCAAGTGATTTATGATTGTCCATCTTTAGTCCTTTATCATGTTCCCATGGTAAATGTGTCAAGTGTAGAGTATGTATCTAGTGGAACAAGAAATAGTATTGGGTAAAATATGGACACAGCATCAAGCCTTATGCTGAGAAAGTCATTCTTGTTTCCAATCTCAGTCCATCTGGTGGAGCTAATGGGAGCTTCTTCTCTGTTGGATGCCAGCAGTTTCTTAAGACCTTTCTTATGAGGATCTTTCCCTCCAACTGAAAGACAGCAAGTCTCAGGCATAAGCCATCACCTCCTAATAGGCATGAGGACTGGCTAGTTGAAAATTAAAGGCATTACTTTGAATTTTTTTTCTTTTTTATTGGAGGATATTTGCTTTACATTTGTTGTGGTGGTCTCTGCCATACATCGATCATACATATATATATATATATATATATATATATATATATATATATATATATA
>ML663006.1:13401215-13501290 GCA_007570785.1 Antilocapra americana | reverse complement strand
ATATATATATATATATATATATATATATATATATATATATATATATATATATATACACACATACACACACCCCTCCCTCATACATATATATAAATACATACACATACACACCCTCCCTCTTGAACCTCCTCTTCCCATATATACATAATTATATATGTGTATGCTGCTGCTGCTGCTGCTAAGTCACTTCAGTCGTGTCCAACTCTGTGCGACCCCATAGAGGGCAGCCCACCAGGCTTCCCCGTCCCTGGGATTCTCCAGGCAAGAACACTGGAGTGGGTTGCCATTTCCTTCTCCAATGCATGAAAGTGAAAAGTGAAAGTGAAGTTGCTCAGTCATGTCTGACTCTTAGCGACCCTATGGACTGTAGCCTACCAGGCTCCTCCGTCCATGGGATTTTCCAGGCAAGAGTATTGGAGTGGGTTGCCATCGCCTTCTCCATATATGTGTATATATGTATACATACATACATATATATATATATATACACACACACACACACACACACACACATCTCCCTCTTGAGCCTCCCTTTCCCATATATACATAATTATTTATGTGTATAAATATATAATTAATATGCATAAATATAAATTTATATTTATACGCTTCCCTCTTGATCCTCCCCTCCTCATGCTACCCCTCTAGGTCATCACAGAACACCAGGCTAGGTTCCCTGTGTTATATAGCAACTTCCTGCTAGTTATCTATTTTACCCATGATAGGGAAGATCCCCCAGGGGAGGGCATGGCAACCCACTCCAGTATTCTTGCCTGAAGAATCCCATGGACAGAGGATCCTGGCTGGCTAAAGTCCATGGTGCAGAAAGAGTCAGATATGACTGAAATGCCTTCAGTTCAGTTCAGTTTAGTCACTCAGTCATGTCCGACTCTTTCCTACCCCATGAACCACAGCATGCCAGGCCTCCCTGTCTGTCACCAATGGATTTCCTTTAGAATGGACTGGTTGGATCTCCTTGAAGTCCAAGGGACTCTCAAGAGTTTTCTCCAATACCACAGTTCAAAAGCATCAATTCTTTGGTGCTCAGCTTTCTTCACCATCCAACTCTCACATCTATACATGACTACTGGAAAAATCATAGCCTTGACTAGACAGACTTTTGTTGACAAAGTAATGTCTCTGCTTTTTAATATGCTGTCTAGATTGCCTTAGCATAGTGTGTAAATGACAATGCTACTTTGTCAATTTGTACTTTGTTTCTCCTTTCTCTCTCCTTACCTGCTGTGTCTACAAGTCCATTCTCTACATCTGCGCCTCCATTTCTTCTCTGTAAATAGGTTCATCAGTACTGTTTTTCTATATTCCATATATATGCATTAATATGTGGTATTTGTTTTTCTCTTTCTGACTTCACTTTGTATAACAGGCTCTAGGTTCATCCACCGCACTACAACTGACTCAAAATCGTTCTTTTTTTTTTTTTACATCTGAGTAATATTCCATTGTATTTGCATTCTCATCTTCTGTGCATAGCCAATGAGGCTGGTGGCTGGTTCTCTACTTAACTCCAGTGGCATTAATCTTTCTTTAAAGAAATACATTTAATATAAAATGAATTGATTTAAAACATTTTGGATAAAAAATCGCTTAATTAATGCTAAGGCAGGGCAATCCACTATAAAGCGGGTGCAAAGAGGTCTGCCCTCAATTTTCTAACCCCTGAACCCCGATTCCTCTCAACAGTGTCTGAAAGCCGAGGCATACTGGAGAGTATCCAGAGGTTCTCTTTGCTGCCCACCTACCTCCCGGTGACCTACCACATCCACCACGCAGACGTGTCCTTCTTCCTCAAGGAAGCCAACCAGGACATCATGAGAAACTCCAGTCTACAGTCGCGGGTGGAGTCCTTTCTGATTTACAAATCCAAGAGGCTACCAGTCCTGAATGCCAGCTATGGGCCTTTCGCTATTGAGCAGGTGGTACCCCAGGACTTGATGCTCCCCTCCAGCCCCTTTGGATTCACTAGCACGTTTTCTCTGAACTGGAAGCTGAAAGCGCACATCCTGCGGGACAAGATCTACCTGAGCCGGCCACGCGTGCAGGTGCTGTTCCACGTGGTGGGCAGGGACTGGGATGACCCTGGCCCCGCGCAGAGCCTGCCCTGCCTGCGAGTGTTCGCCTTCCGGGAGACTCGGGAGGTGCGGGGCAGCTGCCACCTGCGGGGGGCCCTGGGGCTGTGTGTGGCGCAGCTAGAGCTCCCAGCCAGCTGGTTCGGCCCCCCGACGGTGGTGGCCGGGAGGAAGAAGGTGCCGGAGCCCCCAGAGGGCAGCCCGGTGGAGCTCTACTATGCCGTCCAGCCAGGGGATGAGCGTGGAGACTGCGCCAAGGAGGATGCCCGCCGAAGAGCCGGCGGGATGCGGTCGGGCCGTAATGACATCGATGAGTCGGGGCCTCCCTTGCACAGGATCGGGAGTGTTTTTCTTTACCAGACCCCCAGCCGGCCGCCGCTGAGAGAGCTGCGCTTGGATAATCACGTGGCCGTGCAGTACGTGCCAAAGACAGTCAGGCAGGGAGACGTGCTGACTTTCCCGGTCTCCATCTCCAAAAACTCCACCGAGGACCGCTTCACGTTAAGGTGAGTTCATTATCTCCCGGTAGCATCTCCAAGGCCAAGGGCGCTTTGGAGACCCTTCCCTTGTATGTGATCCATAGGTCTGTGTTACTGCTGTCCAGGGTAGAAACGTCCCTCCACTTTTTGCAGACTCCAATGTTCACTGTCAAATAGAAAGACCAGTTAGAGCTCTCTGAATTGGCAATTGATTTGGTGAAGATGTTTTTAATGAGTTTTCTAGGCTGTCCTAGATAAGTCAGGAGCAAGCTGATATTCTGTCTTGGACCTGGCTTAGGTGGCTCTCAGCAGGTCTCAGGAGAGTTAAATGGCTCAGAGTTGACCTGAGTATGCAAATGCATTGGCAAAAATGGTCAGGGAGGATAGAGGATACAGTTTTGCCAACTCACAATCTCTTCCGAGTGTGTGAGTTCTAAGTACACTCTGTGGTACCAACCTCAAAGTTACCCTTTTGTTTCTCTCTGGAAATAGAACTTAGTGTTCAAAATATAAAAGAGCAGAAAGTGTGAAGGATATCCACTAGAGTTTGTGGAGTGTCTTTTATAAAAAATCATACCAAGAGGAGGCATTTAAAATGAGTCCTGTGGGCTTTCAGAAAATAGAAGGGGTGAGTTTTCTCTTTGGAATATACAGTAGCATGTGAGGGAAGCTTCTTGCCTTGGCTTGATTGGATTTTCATAACAGCTTTTGTTGTTGTTGTTGTTGCATTTGTTTTAAACACACATGAGTCTGATTATAACAGCTATTTGGTATAAGTGTTATTAGATCATTAAATGTGTCCTCACATTGCTACACAATCCAGAAACTTGACCTGAAGTGCCATCTAATCAAGTTTGGTATGACCCCTGAGTGTTACTGGACGTAGGACCACATTTATATGTGGGTTTTTAAAGCTTATCCAACATTGATAAGCCCTCTTGTTCCTCTCCTCTGGGGCTCAATAGCTGTTTTTCTTTTTTTTTTTTTTTTCACTTTGTCTATGTTTCATTTATTTCTGCTCTAATTTTTCTGATTCCTTTTGTTCTACTAACTTTGAGTTTTATTTGTTCTTTCTCTAGTTGCTTAGCTGTAAGGTTAGGTTGTTTATTTGAGATTTTTCTTGTTTTTTGAGTCACGATTGTCTTGCTATAAACTTCACTCTTAGAACTGCTTTTGGGGCATCCCATAGGTTTTGGATCATCGTGTTTTTGTTGTCATTTGTCTCTAGGTACTTTTTGATTTCCTCTTTGGTTTCTCCAGTGATCCATTGATTATTTAGTAACAAATTGTTTAGCCTCCATATGTTTGTGTTTTTTTTTTTAACAGTTTTTTCCTATAATTGATTTTTAATCTCATAGCCTTGTGAGCATAGCATCTCATATCAAGAAAAGATGCTTGATATGATTTCAATTTTATTAAATTTACCATGCCTTGATTTGTGACCCAAGTTGTGATCTATCCTGGAGAATGTTCCATGTGTTCTTGAGAAAGAAGTGTATTCTCCTGCTTTCAGTTGGGATGTCCTATGAATATCAGTTAAGTCTGTCTGTTCTAATGTGTCATTTAATGCTTGTGTTTTCTTATGAATTTTCTGTCTGAATGATCCCACTTACATTGTGTAAGTGGGTAGTTGAAGTGCCCTACTGTTCTTTCCTTTAAAAAAGAAATCTGTGTTTGTTAAGGGGGTGGGTAAGTTTAAGAAAGAAATCATTCTCTTGCTTATACTTTGCAAACATTTCAGTTTTGTTGATTGTGACCTAGTGCTGGGAATTTCCTTTTAATCTCAGCCTAAGACACAGAAGCCAAAGGACAGCATTAACCTCATGATTGAACCTGGCTGATTGTTGGCAGGAAAAACCTTCAGCTGGGGTTGGGAGTGCATCTGGGGATTAAACACAAGGATTTAGAATGAGCAACACATCTGTGGGACTGAGACCTCGTGATCACTCCCTTCTGTCCTTTGGAAATCAGACCCAGATTCAGATAGTCATGGGCCCTCCCTCTGCCTGATGTGTAGCTTTGTGCTTGGTTTCCCCAGGCTTGACACATTTACATAATATTCTTTGTAGAGATGACTGCCTATATAGAGAAATATTTTGCCAATGGAAACTCAAGGTCTTGAATAAGAAGAAGTCAAACAATTTCCTACTCTGCTATTTTTTCCATTTGCCAACTACTGCTTGTTGAATTCCTGGACCCAGGGTTACAAACTAGAATCTCCTAAAGCTTTAACACTCCAGTAGATGATATTCACATCAGTCTTTATTGGGAAACAGCTATAAGTGTAGAATTACATTTCACAAAAATCTGTGCATCTGACCACAATCCATTGCCCACTAGTGTGTTCACATGAGTCCTGAGGGCAGCCCTGCCACTGGCAAGCTGTTCCATGGCCAAGAGAGGTTTGCTCCTGGGCTATGTATTCTGAGAGATCCAAGTCTTTGCAGATTCAGAAATAAGCATCTTGCCACTTAGAAGTCAAAAGGTTGGAAAATTTTGGATGTAGTGCCACAGTGTGTTTGTTCAGAGTCCATCAATTAGAAAGGTGCTGCCCATTTAAGACAATAGTAAAATAAATCAGTAAATACAAACATGTGTTTAAGTTGGTAAAGTAGCACGCTTTCCATCTCTTTAAAAGTTGCATTAATAATATGCCTGCTGAATACTTAACACGCACTAATTACGAATGAGTCTTATCTGTTTATGAAAACAGCTGGCGGGAAACCTGGATCTGGCAATGTCATTTGCCTTTAGTTGAAATTCTCATAATTAGAAAATAATGAAGCTGTGTATCTTTTTTAATGAAGTCAATTTGACACTCATTTAGCACAGCATCCAAATATTTAGAATCAGCCTGGGTCTGCTCTGTTGTTGTTTAGATGCTGAGTCGTGTCTGACTCTTTTGTGACCTCATGGATGGTAGCCTGCCAGGGTCCTCTGTCCATGGGATTTTCCAGGCAAGAATACTGAAGTAGGGTGCCATTTCCTTCTCCAGGGGTTCTTCTACACCCAGCAATCAAAGATCAAACCTGCATCTCCTGCATTGGCAGGCAGGTTCTTTACCACTGAGCCACCTGGGAAGCCCATATGTGTGTGTGTGTATATATATGTGTATTAATATATCCATAAAATACTATGGATATCTGTTAAATGACTAGAGGCATTTCTGTAATATCCAGTGTGAACTGATGGCTTTGCTGTGTGCTGTGCTTAGTTACTCAGTCGTGTCCAATTCGTTGTGACCCCATGGTCCTGTTAGATGTCTTCTCTCTATGGGATTTCCCAGACAAGAATACTGTAGTGGGTTGCCATTTCCTTCTCCAGGGAATCTTCCCGACCTAGGGATCAAACCCACATCTCCTGCCTTGGCAGGTGGATTCTTTACCACTGAGCCACCAGGAAGCCCCCGCTCTATCTAGCCATCTACTGTATATGAAACCCTGAAGGATACAACCATGTATCCTTGGGTGCTTTCCTCTGCAATAGTGACTTGTTTCTAGACTCAGGGGTGACGGTGCTAATGAAGTCCATAGGTGAGCTCATGTTTTGTAGGTCAGGTGCCAGTAGGACATAGCTCGCCACTTAAGGATGGCCAGGGTGGAGAGGGGACCAGATTAACTGCCAGCAACAGAAGGGAACCCATCTGGATCGAGGACTCCTGCTGCAGACAGGGATTGCCCACTTAAAAACTGCCGCTTCCCTGTCGCTTCTGTGCCTGTCATTTCTAGCTGACACACAGAGGCTCGTCTTCCATTCTGAGAACCAAGTTTTGTGGTGCAAATTATCTCCAAGGGCAATTTATAAAAATAGCTGGGTGTGTGCGTTAGCCATTGCAAAGAGAAAAACCAGGATGGGGCTGTTTGTCATCTTACAAGTTCTGTTCTCTCCTGGAGCTCAAGTCTTCCAAAGCAGACCTCCACAAAGGAAGAAAAGCAAAGCACTTTGATTCTTTAAACATCTAAGGATCCCTTTTAATTTCAAAAAATGTTTTCCTTCCAGTGAACAACAGAAGCATCACCCAGCACGTGGACCTTTTTTGCACATTCTTACCACTCCGTCCCTTTTCCTTCTCCCACAGAGAGTCAATTTCAGAAGCATCCGAGGCCTCTCGTCACCTGATTATGTGTCCGGAGAATCAAAGAACTCTTTCTTGCTCATCTTCCCCACCTATTCTTCGGTTGCTTCTTCCCTCAAGAAGTCAGTTTCAAAGGCTTCTGGTTGTCTGATCTGAATGTAAGCCTCGAGCCAAATATTTGCATAGTATTAGCTTGGCTCTCTGAACTCCAGGAAAGGGAGGTGGAAAGGTTCAAAACAGAGATACAGCACTCAGGTCTCTCTGGGTGCCTTTCTCAAAGTCAGAGATATTTTTAGAGTGTTTAAATGAATGAATGAATGAATGATTGGCTGTCTTGGTGGTGGTTGTTTAGTCACGAAATCATGTCTGACTCTTTTGTGACTTCATAGACTGCAGCCCGCCAAGGCTCCTCGGTCCATGGGGTTCTCCAGGCAAGAATACTGGAATGGGCTGCCATTTCCTTCTCCAGGGGATCTTGCCAGGGATTGAACCCACATCTCCTGCATTGCAGGTGGATTCTCTACCTACCTAGACACGTGGGAAGTTCAGATGTCTTGTTAATTATTAACAAATGCATATACTTTGCTCAAGTCTTTGCAGTTTTATATGCTAAATACTAAAGAATTTGTTAAGACTATTGTGCTCAGAAGGTGGTCAGATCTCAGAGCAGGTCTCTGAATAAGGCATTATTAAGAAGTAGATATTCACTATTCTTGCAAAAATGAGAGATACAAAAGAGGGGAAAAAAACAAAATAAGAATAATTGACAAGAAGACGAAGTGGGCCTGGGGTTGATAAGGCTCGAATATATTTTTGGTGGTTTGGGAAGCTTGCTTTGCAGGAAGTTTTGAGCTTGTTAGAAATAATATGTGGTGGTTTTTGGTGGTTTGGCCCTGAATTTGATTCACTTGAACGATGTAGCCTTTGAACCTGCCTTGAAGCAGAAAAAGTCTCTCCTTATTCTATTTCTGGTAAAGTATGCCCTGGTGTACCCAATAATATTCTTAGTTGCATGCCATAAATCCCAGCCTACAGAATTTAACAACAGAAATAACGAAAGGGTTAGCTGAATGTATGTTGTTGGTCTTAAGAAGTAACAAGGGATGGGGCCACTGGCCTTGACAATGCATAGTGTGGGAGGAGGGGGATGCCCTTGGTTTAGATGCAACAGCCTGCTTGCCCAGCACCCCTTCTCCTCCTGGCATAAAGAATTCCTCCAATAGCTCCCTCTGTTCTTATTATAATCAAAGGTGCAAAGACTCTTGGGTATTTAAAGAATGATGTAATTTTATTTTTTTCCATGTAGCTATCCCATTTTCCCAGCACCATTTGTTGAAGAGACTGTCTTTCCAACATTATATTCTTGTCTCTTTCATTGTAGATTAATTAACCATAGGTGCATGGGTTTATTTCTAGGCTTTCTGTCTTGTTCCGTTGATCTGTATTTCTGTTTTGTGCCAGTATCATACTGTTTTGATGACTGTAGCTTTGCCTCATTAATTGGCTATACTCCAATATAAAATAAAAATTTTTTAAAAAGTCAGGAGCTATAGTCTAGCTTGACTGTAATGTGTTTTGCTGCCACTGTGGCTGTAGAAGTTTCACAACCATCTCAAGGCTCAGGGTTCTCATGTGCTAAATGTTAAATATGTCCAACTTTATGGCAGGATGTTTACAAAAGTTAACCCCACTAATGAGGTTGAACATTAAAATGAACTGCACTGGCAACAAAGAAATTTACTGAATAGAGTCCAAAATTTTAGGAATTAGTGCAAAATAAGGAAAAGTGGGAGGCAGAGAGGGAGACGAAAGGCTTCCCTGACTGGGAACAGAATCCCGTGGGGGCCACAGCTATGAGAGTGCAGAATCCTAACCACTAGACCACCAGGGAGCACTTGCCTGACACAGATCCTTCTAGTCAAAGCTATGGTTTTTCCAGTAGTCATATACGAATGTGAGAATTGGATAAAGAAGGCTGAGCACTGAAGAACGTGATGCTTTTGGATTGTGGTGCTGGAGAAGACTCTTGAGAGTCCCTTGGACTGCAAGGAGATCAAACCAGGTCAATCCTAAAGGAAATCAACCCTGAATATTCTTTGGTAAGACTGTTGCTGTTGCCGAAGCTCCAATACTTTGGCCACCTGATGCAAAGAGAAAACTCTTTGGAAAAGACCCTGATGCTGGGAAAGATTAAAGGCAGGAGGAGAAGGGGATGACAGGATGACATGGTTGGATGGCATCATTGACTCAATGGACATGAGTTTGAGCAAACTCTGGGAGATAGTGAAGGACAGGGAAGCCTGGCATGCTTCAGTCCATGGGGTCACAAAGAGTCAGACACAACTGAGCAGCTTAAGAACAACAACAAGGAAAAGTGGACATAGATAAAGTATTGTCAAGCAAGAAAACTCACCATATGGAAAAATAACTGCTTTAAGACCTGAATGAAGTTTAACTGATTTAGTTCATAAAGAAAGCAAGAAGAGATGTGATCTCCAGTGTATTTTAAGAATGAAAGCAGCTTTCATGTTATTTGTTTTTTTTTTTTTAATTTATTTATTTATTTATTTATTTTATTTATTTATTTATTTTTATTATTGTTTTTGCCATACATTGTCATGATATTTGTTATTTGCTTTGGAAAAATATATCTGGAAAATATAGGCAGTGCCTGCAGGAAAATAGTGAATTAGATTCTGTGAGATTAAGACAGTCATGCACGTTACTTAATCTTGGGTCACATAAATATATAATAAAATAGGTGGTACAAAATAAAACATGATAAAATACTCGCTCAGATTAAAAAAAAAAAAAGACTCTTGGGAAGCTCCCAGTGGCTCACAGACCTACTTGCTGTCTGAGTCTAGGGTAGTAGAGTTACCTGGTATGCTTCCAGAATGAGAGACGGGCTTCTGGAGTCACCTGTCACTGAGAGTACATCCCAGGGGAGGTGGTATTTACCTCCTGAGAAAAGTGGGGTGCTTTTAAGTAAGAGGATGATGCTGGGTATCTCCAAACCCCACAAAGATCCATGACATCCACACCTGGCACTGTGTCTCCCTTTGTCATCTGATGGGGATTCAGGGAGTTGCTTCTGGGGCAGACTGGAGTGCAAGGCCGATAGAGAAAGGGTGTTCCGTCTTTTTTCAATAAACCTTCTGTTTGAGAATACATTTACATTTACATAAAAAGTTGTTAAGTCAATACAGAACAGTGCCAGGTGCCTCATGGTTAGTTTCCCCCTGTAATTAACATCTGCCATTAGCTTCATTCATTTGTCACGATCAATGATCCAATACTATTACTAACTGAAGTCCACACTCATACAGGCTCCCTTAGTGTTTATCTGATGCCCCCTTTTCTGTTCAAGGCGCTTGCTCAGGATATCACATTTAATCATCATGTCTTTTAAATTTCTGTTGTCTGTGACTGTTTCTCAGATTTACTTTCTGTTGACCTTGACAGCTTTGAGACGTCTTGTTGAGACTTTCTGAAGAATGTCCCTCAATTGGGATTTATCTGATGTTTTTCTTGTGATTAGACCAAAGAGTGGGCTTGGGGGTAAAAAAAAAAACCCACAGAGATAATGTTTTGTATTTGTCTGCAAACTACTCTGTTTCACCTTTTCATTGAATAAACATGGATTGAGGATGTCAGGAAGTACACAGATGAGTAAAAAGGAAAAATGACCCCTATTTGAGGGACAGGAGAAGAAGAGAGTGAACCTTGCCCTGGGAGAGTGGAGAATATGTAGTAGTTCACTTTAATTTTTGTTTTGTGTTGAGGTAGAGTTGCTTTGCAGATGTGTTGGTTTTGGATGTACAAAGGGGTGGTTCAGTTGTGCATATGCATGTATCTGGTCCTTTTGGGACTTTTTCTCCATATTATCATTGTGGAATATTGAGTGGAGTTCCCTATACTGTACAGTAGGTTCTTGTTGTTTGTGTAGTACTTCTATTTTCCAAGAAAGGAAATTCAGGCAAAGGGAACAGTACAGATAAAAACACAAAGACATCAGGTCTATCTCTGTGCTCTTTTATCCCCAATCATTTTGAAATAAAAACCAATTGGGGTTTTTACAAACAAAAAATAAACACATTAAATAAAGTGCCATTTTCATTTCATCATATCAAGGGCATTTACTCCCAGCCTGACTTAGTCACTGTTGATGTGAACTTTGGTCACTGCCTGGGGTGACATTTCTTGGGTTTTTCCACTGTAAAGTTGTTTTTTCAACACGTCCTATACAGTATTCTCCAAAAGGAAGTAATTATCCACAGCTCACAGTTATAGAATTATACTGTGCCTTCTTGCCAGTGGTATATCTATGTAAATCATTTGGAATTCTGTGGGAAAACTTGTTTATTTTCCCTCATGCATATATTTATTCAATCATTGATCTCAATAAGGACATCTGGATATCTGTTAATACTTTACAGTTTGGGTTATAATCACATAGAATAGACATTTCTCAGTCTTTGGCTGTTGACATTTGGAGCTTATGATGTTTTGTTATGAGGTGCCATCTGGTCTGTACATTGTAGTTTGATTAACTGCATCTCTGACTTGACCCACTATATACACAACCCTGAATTGTGATATCCCAAGATGGTCCAGATATTTCCTAATATCTCCTGGGTGGGGATGGAATCAACCCTACCACTGAAAAATTATGACCATGGTTGTTGGGAAACAACTCTACTCTTGGACTTCCCTGGTAGTTTAGTGGATAAGAACCCACCTGCCAGTGAAGGGGACATGGGTTCAATCCCTGCTCCAGGAAAATCCCACATAACTTGAAGTAACTAAGCCTGTGGACCACAACTACTGAATCTGAGCACTAGAGTCTGTGCTCCCCAAAAAGAGAAGCCACCACAATGAGAAGTCTGGGCCCTGCAACTAGAGAGTATCCCCTGCTCACCACAACCAGAGAAAGCGCACTCACAGCAACAAAGACTCAGCACAGCCAAAAGTAAATGAATAAATAAAATAAAAAGTTCAGCTCTTACAGAGAGGGAGGTACCAAGTTTAGAATAAATAAATTCTGTGTGGAGTCAAATTTTTCTTGAAAATCCCTTTCGTTGTACCCAGCATATGTTTTTACTTCCACCTGAGCATGTGTTCCATGAGACAGAACCTTCCATCCACTCGCTGTTGTTTCTTTATTTCTCATACAATATCTGGCCTAAAAGGCTCAGTGACTGTTGGAGGATTGAGTAGTAGTTATAGTCTCTGTGAGTTCACTCCATGTATCTTCTATTTAGGAAGGGGCCAGAGAGAAGGGTCTTCATTTAGACTTGAGATGAAGTGGTTGGTGTGTATTTTAAGGCCATGAATACAAAATAATGGGCTTTCCAGGTGGCTCAAGTGGTAAAGAGTCTGTCTGCCAAGCAGAGGCCTGGGTTTGATCCCTGGGTCGGGAAGACCCCCTGGAGAAGGAAAAGACAACCCACACCAGTACGCATGCCTGGGAAATCCCATGGACAGAAGAGCCTGGTGAGCTAGTCCATGGTGTCGCAAAGAGTTGGACAGAACTTAGCAGCAAAGGAACAATAACAACAATATAGATTAACAGAGTCAGATGTAGTCCTATTAAGATACTTGCACTGTAAGAGAAACACCAATCTGAGATGTGAGGCCATTGTTTCCAACAATGACTCCTTCTAGGATCCTCTGACCTCTGTGCCAGTCTGGGGTGAAGTCTTGGTGTTAGTAATTTTTTTTTTTTTTTTTTTTTTTAGTAACAACAATACCCATGATGGCTCAGTGGTAAAGAATCTGCTTGCCAATACAGGAGACACAGGAGATGTGGGTTCAATCCCTGGGTTGGGAAGATCCCATGGAGGAAGAAATGGTAATCCACTCCAGTATTCTTGCTTGGAGAATCCCGTAGACAGAGGATCCTGGTGGGATACAGTCCATGGGTTGCAAAGAACTGGATATGACTGAGTGACTGAGCACACGTATCCATGAACCTAAATGAATGCACATTTCTTTCTTTAAGTAATTTATCCATCTGTTGTAATTCATGTACCCTAAGGTAATGGAAGTCCAAAACCATACTGTGAATACATTTTAATGTAATTTTTTTTATTTATTTTTTTATTATTGTTTTTGCCATACATTGTCATGATATCACCATGGGTTTACATATGCTTCCCCTCCGGGTTCCCCCTCCCTCCTCCCTCCCCCCCGGGAAATCTCGCTGCACCAGTCCCGAGCATCAATCCTGGGCTGGCGATTGATTAGACACATGACAATTAACATGCTTCAATGCCCTTCTCCCATATCATCCCACCCTTACCCTCATCCACAAAGTCCACAAGTCTATTCTATACATCTGAGTTCCTTTTGTTGTCTCCCATGTTGGGTTCTCATTACTGTCTTTCTAAATTCCATATATATGTGTTAATATACTGTATTGTTGTTTTTGCTTCTGGCTTACTTCACATAGTTTTGGAAGTTTTGGCCACAGCAATCAGAGCAGATAAAGAAATCAAAGGAATACAGATTGGAAAAGAAGAAGTAAAACTCTCTCTGTTTGCAGATGACATGATCCTCTATATTGAAAACCCTAAAGACTCTACGAGAAAATTACTAGAGCTAATCAGTGAATATAGCAAAGTTTCAGGATACAAAATTAACACACAGAAATCCCTGGCATTCCTATACACTAACAGTGAGAAATCAGAAAGAGAAATTAAGGAAACAATCCCATTCACCATCGAAACAAAAAGAATAAAATACTTAGGAGTATTTCTACCTAAAGAATCAAAAGACTTGTATATAGAAAACTATAGAACACTGATGAAAGAAATCAAGGAGGACACAAACAGATGGAGAAATGTACCGTGCTCATGGATTGGAAGAATCAATATAGTGAAAATGAGTATACTACCTAAAGCAATCTATAGATTCAATGCAATTCCTATCATACTGTGAATACATTTTAAAAAATTGTTCTTCAATCTTTTTCATTAGCTCTTTTATTACTATTATTATTTTATTGAAATAAGTTGATTTACAATATCATGTATTGTGCTAGTTTTTTTTCTGTTTATTCATTTATTTTTGGTTGTGCTGAGTCTTCATTCCTGTGAGTGGGCTTTCTCTGGTTGTGGGGACTCAGGGCTACTCTCTCATTGCAGTGCATAGACATCTCGTCATGGTGGCTTCTCTTATTGCAGAGCAGAGGCTCTAGTGGCCTTCAGTGATTGCAGCTCCTGGGCTCAGTACCTGTGGCTCAGAGGCCCTAGAGCATGTGGGCTCAGTCATTGTGGCAAGTGGGCTTAGTTGCCCCTTGGCATGTGAGATCTTCCTGGACCAGGAATCGAACCCATGTCCCCTGCATTGGCAGGTGGATTCTTAACTACTGGACTACCAAGGAAGTCCCTGGTACTGGCATTTTCAAAAACCTCTCCAAGAGATACAAACTTGCAGCTGGAGTTGGGAGCCATTGGGTTCATGTCACCCTTCTTGTCACTCTGGCCAGTGCTTATTCAGTTGAATTGTGAAGTTAGAAATTTAAGTTAATTAAACTGCTTGGCCCTCTCTCTCCTCCTATATAATTGAATCACATTGTTTAATGAATTTTTGTGCAAACACCACTGTGTAACAATATACACAGCCTTTCTGCATACAGCTTCACGAGCTTCACACATTTCAAGATGTCAATCCATGGTGATCTCCAACTCAAGAATCCCTCCATCCACTGATAGCTCCAATTCCTTTCCAGCTATACTGTGTTTTAACCAAGTGTTCATGCTAAGTCACTACAATCATTTCTGACTCTTTGTGACCCTATGGATCATTGCCTGCCAGGCTCCTCTGTCCATGGGATTCTCCAGGCAAGAATACTGAAGTGGGTTGCTGTGCCCTCCTCCAGGGGATCTTCCTGACCCAGAATCCAATCTGTGTCTCATGTCTCTTGCATTGGCAGGTGAGTTCTTTACCACTAGCGCTACCTTTTGACCCAAGTTAATGGCTATACATCCATTTCTGTGTTAAACAAACTGATGGCTCTCATCCTTTTGGGGAAGAGAGGAAAGAAGGAAGATGCCAACTGTGGTACCAGCTGTGCTCTGATATCCATACTGAGACTGTTGCTTGGGATTTCCTCGAGTCTCTTTGCTATTATCTAGCAGGAGGCTCATCTCATGAGCAAGATAAATTTGCCTTGGCCACCTTGGCAGAGGTGGAAGTTCTGAAAGATAATGGAAGGATTTCTTTCCTTCTTTGTGGCTGGATAATATTTCTTCGTGTATATACATCACATTTTCTTTATCCATTCATCCATTACTGGACACTCAGGTTGTTTCCATGTCTTGACTCTTGTGAATAATGCTGCACTGAACAGCGGGGAGCTGGTATCTCTTTGAGACAGTGATTTCACTTTTTTCTGCAACAACATGGATAAACCTTGAAGGCACTATGTTCAGTGACATAAGTCCAAGAAATTCAGATTCTATATAATATCACTTACAGGTGGAATCTCATGAAAGCTTATAGAACCAGAGAATAGATGGATGATTGATTACCAGAGGCTTGAGGAAGGTGGAAAAGGGATACTGGTCCGAGTGTACAAACTACCAGTTCTGAGATAAACAAGTTCTGAGGATTTAATGTACAGTGTGGTGACTGCAGTTAATCATACCATATCACATACTTGAAAATTGCTAAGAGAGTAAATATTAAAAGTTCTCATCATGACAAAAGAGATAACTAAATGAGATGATGGAGTTATAAACTAACCTTATTGCTGTAAAATCATCATTTTACACTCTGTATGTGTATCATATATATTACACATTACACTTTAAATTATCACACTGTACACCCTAAGCTTACACAGTATTATATGTCAGTTACATCTCAAGAAAGCAAGAAAATAAAAAGAACTCAATGAAAGGACTAGAGAAAAGATACTGAATGAAGTAGGATCCAGGCCATTCTGGGGAGTTGGAGTTGAAACAAGAAGCAGCTGTTTTGTAACAGGAAGAGCTCCTGCAGAAATCAATGCTCTTTGTACATTTCTTCCATTGTTTTATTTCTAGCCTAGGCTTCACCAACCTAGGGAGAAGGTCATTCTCTCAAGCCTGAGTCCCATGTCCACCCCTTGGCCATGCCAGAGCAGTGAGAGAAAGAGGGGAGAAAGGCTGGTAGCCAAAATAGGACACATGATCGCTGCACACTCCTTGAGGGAAAGGTTATCATCCTCATGGATGAGATGAGGAAATGAAATGAATTTGCACACACAAAAAGAGCGGGGTGAATGTAACTCCACACTCCTCTTCACGGTTTGTGTGGTGTTGTCTGAAATCCCCTAGAATCCACTCTGTGTGTGTGTTGTTTAAGCTTCTGACAGGTCCCGAAAAGGCAGGTGCTATAGGTAACTGCCCTGTGTCTTCAAGGCCCCCGGGGCTCTAAGGAATGACTGTGTGGTGTCAGGACACTGCCTTCAAGGACTGGTGAGAAGCAGGTTTGAAAGGAGCAATTTTTTAATTGAGTTATAGATAGTTTACCGTGTTGTGTTAGTTTCAAGGGCACAACAAAGTGATTCAGTTATATACACACACTTGTTCTTTTTTGAATTCTTTTTCATTATAGGTGGGGCTGTGCATTACCCATTACATCACATGACACTTTCATCTTTGTTCAGGAAGGAGCAAAATCCCTTATGAAATGCGTCTGCTGACAAATTCTGCTTATTCTGAATATCATTTGGCTCACCATGGTGGCCAGGATGTACAAAGCACTGACAGAATAAGTTTGCAACATTTCATCTAATGCCTTCAATTTCTTTTTTTATTTATTAAATTATAGTTGATTTACAATCTTGTGTTAGTGGCAGGTGTACAGTTTCAGATTCTTTTCCATTATAGGTTATTACCTGCTATTAAGTGTAGTCTCCTGTGCTATACAGTAGGACCTCATTGTTATCTATTTTATAAATAGTGTGTTTCTGTTAATCCCCAACTCCTAATTTATCTACACCCCTCTTAAAAGGAGCAATTTTCTCCTCCCTGCCTCAAAACGTAAAACCTCAAGGGAGCCAAAAGGTGGCTGTCAACCTGAAATTCCTATATTCATTGGACTTGGAAAACGGCCAGCAGGAGGAAAGAAAACCACAGGGACATGTTTTGCCACAATCTTTTTATTCTTCTGGGAGTTGGAGTAGGGCAGGTAATGGGGGCCCCAGCAAGGAGGGTCATGACATTCTTTCTCAAGTCCCTGTCTGTTGAGGCAGCGCCCAAGAAATGTGGAAGAGGAAAAGATGTGAATGGACATGGTTGTGCCTCTCTGCATATAGTTCTAGAAGGCTCTCTGAGAAGTGATTGTGTGGAATTTGGTTTTCAAAGAATACAAGGATATGAGCTGGGTGGCTGCCATTATATCCTTTGACTGTGGGGTAGGTGCAGTGATTTTTATGAAAATAATTTTTTCAGTATGTTTAGCCTTTGTGTATTTAAAAAAAAAGTATTGTTATATTAGAGCTGTACACACAGAAAAGTTGTCTTGCAACCAAAGCTCCCTGTGATCTTCTTTGACTGTGCCAGCTTCTGGTCATTGGTGTTTGTACTCTGTAACCTTAAACTGACCTTCATCTCACATCCCCTGCATGGCAGTCTCCTTTTCGATCAGACTGCAAGCCGCTAGAGGGAAAGGACTGGGTGAAGGATTATACAACCTTAATGGGGAGGAGTCAGGGATGGGTTTTGGTCCTTGATGTCATTTGTGCATTTGATATCCATGGAGATCCCATTTCCCAGGTGGTCTTTGGTCAGGAGGCCACAGAGACTGTTGACCGAATATCATCATATCCTTTGCCAGTCACCTTCAGACATGGTTTTTCTGTGTACTTCTTCTGGGTCACTCATGGGAACACAAGAATAACATGCAGGGGCTAAGAGGTTTGAGGGAGATTGCGGAATACAATTATTTTAATGATAGTGATAATAATAATGGTAGGATAATAACAACATCTATTAAGTAACTATTTGTGCGTTTGTGCCTGGTATTCTTCTCATTGCTTAAAATATTTTTCACATGTTTAATCCTCAGAACAACCCCACAAATTAGGTACTATTATCACCTCGATTTTCCAGAAGTGGAAGCAGAAGACAAGAAATGAACACCCTGGCAGATGCCCTTGTGCTCATACCACATTTACTTTGAGGTCCTGAGAACGCACCCTCACTGACTTACACGGCAGAGCACATGTTTTGGAAAATCCATCTTCATCAGTGCCAGGCAGGGAGGCAGACATAGATACTCTGAAATCTCATTTTTGTAAGAGCACTTAAGGAAATGAATTACCTGAAACATTTCCCTTATTAAGCAGATATTTCTTGAGTGTGATGCTTGGTGCCGGGGATGTTAACAGAGAATAAAACATGGATACAGACCTGTAACAAGTGGCTGGTGCTGTGAATGTGAACCTGAGGTGTCTGTTCCGGGGATGTGATGCCAACTTCAGACAGTGCTTTGGAGCATAGGCAGATTAAGTGTGTCCACCATCATGAACATCTGTCAGTCATTGCAGTGTAAAGAGCTCTGAAGGACGCTAGATGGATTTTCATGGGTCTTTCCAGGGACTTCAGACACTGATAATTATCACGTGGGATGACAGTTTCATATCTGTGGGCAGAATTGACCTCTTGGAGACCACATGGGTTTATGAGGAGGAAGACAGGTCATGGGGCCAGGACCATGGGCACCTCTCCTGGCATCCTAACTGCTGGTGCACCCTTGGGAAGGTCATCGAAGGTCACTGAGCCTCAGTCTCTGGGCTCTTACCTTTCCGGGTATTGTTGGTGTAAATAAAAGATGACAGGTGAGCCTTGAGCAGTTTGTGAGGCTCCAGATCAGACATTTAGGAAATAACCAATCAATCAAGGGGTGTATTAGGTGTCCGCTGAAATGCAAACAGATGACTTCGGGTCACTTCACCCTGAGCAGTGTCAATTCATTCTGAGAGAGGACCATGTTAACACAAGGAGCAGGTCACCTCTGACTTAAACGATGAAGAAGAAACAAAAGAAGGCACACATTCAAAGCTGCTGAGGATGCATTTTCTTCAACAACTTCGGAAAGCAACTGACTCAGCATCTTCCAGTATGAGATGGGAGAACGGACCCAGATGTCAGAATCCTGTGTCCCAAATCTGAAGGAATGGAAGTAAATTTATTCTTTAAAGAAAAATCCAGCAAAAACAATACCAGCATCAATATACAAGAGTGAGACAGAAATCAGCTGAGTGATGGAAGTGCAAAAATCAGCTCAGTGCATCTGATGTGATCACAGATCACAAGTGTTCAGTTTCTTCCCCTTCAATGGCTCTTCAAGGGGAGATAGCACCTGACTGTGGCTTACATACTTGGATGCTCTTCCCCATCTGCTTGAATTTGGCCTTGGTGTATCTGTTTCCTGGTAGAAGACAGCAGAAGTGAGGACCTGGAACATCTTAGATGAGACATAAGAAGCTGTGACCTTGCACCCCGGTCTCCAGAAACACTTGTTCTGGGAGCCCAAAGCCACCTGTAAAAAGTCCAGCTCATCTTGTGGGAGAGCCTCTGGAAGGCTCTGCAGCTCCATGGAGAGAGGGGAGACCTGGTGAGCCCTGTCTTCTAGCCATTCCTGTCTGGATCCCACACACGTGTGTGAAGCTGTCTTGGGTGCTGTAGACCAGCCAGATGACTGCTCAGAACCACCAGGGGACCTCACTACCTCCAGGTGGAGCAGAGACATCTCATAGCTGAGCCCTGCTTAGACTCCTGGTGCATAAAATCGTGATATATATGAAAACTGTGGTGTTCTAAGCCACTAAGTTTTGGGGTAGGTTGTTAGCTGTTTTCAGTAATTGTTGGGTTGGACAGAAATTTCGGGTTTTTCCCTAACCTGGAAAACCCAAAGAAACTTTTTGGCCAACCCAGTAGTAATCAAGAAAAATTTTGCCAATGAATGCTACTTGCAAAAGAGCAGAGGTGATGTCCTAGAGCTGCTTGCTCTGAAGTTTCGTCCTCACCCTTCTCCTGCTCTGCTGTGATTAAGTCTACCTCTGTAACCTGCATCTCCCAGATGCCCTACACCACCCAGACCTGGCTTTTGACTGGATTTGACCAGTGTGACCCCATGGCAGGAATCTTATGGTCCAGAAGATGGGAGAAGTCAGGATAGTTTTCTCCCTTGCTCCCTGGTCCCTACTGAGGCCAGAAAACTCCTCTATTCATCTCCTCCAGCTCCCGCCAGGGAGCCAGTGCCACGGCTCCCAACCCTTCGGTGAGACCTCGCTGATGGCCCCTTAGAATCCCCCTCCTTGCTTTGTCCTTGTGACCAGAGGAGAAGCGACTTCCTGCGGTTAATAGCATCACGGCTGCATCACCACCATCTACTTGTTTTGTCAGGAATTTCAGCCCCTCTATCACAAGTGCTTCTGGTCAGTTATCCGCTGTGGTTTGTGTACCCTGTGGGTGCAGCAGCAGTCGGAAAAGATAATTTTTATGAAAGACGACTATCTTTTCTGATCAACTCTACATTGTACCAAGAGCAGAGACAGTCATGGGAATTTGTCGTTTGTGTCGACCCCAGCTGGGAGCAAAGGCGGAAGGGTCGTAAGCAATGCAGAAATGAATTTACTCCAACAGAAAGCATCATAAACAATATAACAGCTTTGGAAAGACCTAGAGGCAGAAGAAAGAGAACACGGAGGCGCGAGGTAATATTTTTCTCTCCAGACTGTGAACTCCTTATGCAAAAGTGAAAAATCAATGTTTCTGTTTCTTTCCCCATTCTCATTTTGGGTGGTGGAAGGATTGATGATGATAAAAGACTATCTAGGGATGTTTGTCTTTATGAAAAGCAAGGATTCTGGACCCAGAGATGAATTGGAAGGATAATCTGAAGCCCAAGTAGATTGAAGAAATATTGCCACTGGTCAAAAAGGTCGTTTGGGTTTTTCTGTTACATTGTATGAAAAACAAACAAACAAACAAGAAAAAACCGAAACAAACTTTTTGGCCAACCCAATACAATACTAGCCCTCTCCGTTTCGTTTCCCCATCTCAAGAACAAATGCACACACAAAGCATTGAGTAGACTCAGGCACAGAGCATTTGCAGAAAGAGGAGACAGATCCTAACCCCACTCATCAAGGCCCTGACCCAACTCCCCTCCTCTCTACCCTCTCTACATAAACCCCAGGCCGTTGAAAACTGAGATATTGGTATATATTTTCCAAGATAAAGCTTGTTAAGTAAAATTCATCCACATTCCACATGAATAGAAGGCCTGGGTGAGGCTCAGAGTTGTCCAAGTTGGACACAAATCAAATTGCAAAAGACATGGCCATCCATCTATGTAAATATATTGCAGAAGGGAAACGAAAAAAGAAAGGAAGTAAAGAAGGAAATACAACAATATAAGAGAGGAGGAATTTATTTGGGAAGAAATATAAATTAACGGTAAATTTTTTTCTGTGAGTGTTTAGATGGGTAGAAAAAAATTTTAAAGGATATGAACTGAATAAATGAAGAGTTAAAATATAAAAAGAAGATAAAGATAATAAGGTAGACCAGAGAGCTAACACATGAATTGAGGTTCCAAAAGTGAAAAATAGAAATTAAACAAGGAATAGGATAGACATAGTTTAAAGGGGAATTATTGTCATATATGGAAAAGATACAGACAGTCTTGGTGAGTGCTAAGGAAATATGAAAAGTAAAGAATTAGGAAGAGGGGCTTCCCTAGTGGCCTACCAGTTAAGACGCTGTGCTTCCAATGTAGGGGGAGTGCATTTGATCCCTGGTTGGGAAAGATCCCACATACTGCACCACCAAAAACAAAACAAAATCTGTGCCTGTGGTGATAGTTACACAACTCTGTAAGTATACCAGAAACCATTGAATTGTGCCAGTAAAGAAAGTAAATTGTATGTAGATTATAACTCAAAAAATAAAAAGGATAAAAGGATTAGAAGGAAAATAATAGACATGAAGAAGAAAGTTAAGCCAATAGAAGGATGATTCCTGTCCTAGAGCTGAGAATCCCACAGAATGAACAACAACAACAAAAATTCACAAATACGTTTTTTTCTAAAATTAAGAAATAGTTAAATCTATAGCTCCAAAGGACATTCTTGTGTTACCGAAAAAGAAAATAATGCAAAAGTAAATACCAAGACATATCTTAATTATGAAATTTCAATCTTAGTGAAATAATTAGCTGATTATTCAGGTAGAACAAATATTCAATCAAAACCCCGAAGAAATGGATATGCCATATTCAGAGTTTGAAAAGCATGCTGTTCCCCCCACATTAATCATTAGAGTCAATGCTATTCCAATAAAATATCAGCTGAAATACCTATCAAGGAACTTGATATGTTTATTTTTAAATTTATGTGAAGACTGAAATGTTAAGAATAGGTGGGAAACTAAAGCAAAGAAAAACATAGATGGGTTCTTTAAAAGTCATAACTATTCAAATGGTGTGATAGTGGAACACAATAGGTGAATAGAATAATGAACAGAAGGAGATTTTGTGAGGACTTCCCCGGTGGTCCAGTGATTAACACTCCATGTCCAGGCAGGGGGCCCAGGTTCGATCACTGGTCAGGAAGATAGATCCCACATGCTAAGAGTTCATAAGCTGCAACTAAAGATCCCGTGTGCTGCAGCTAAGACTCGGCACAGCCAAATAAATAAAGGAGAGTTTGTGTAATGGAACTAAAATTACAGATCAGTGAGGAGAAATGCATTTTTCAAAAATGGCACTAGCACATTGATTATCCAAACGAGAAAAATGGAATCAGATGTCTAAGACATCAAGTCCAGGTCAGTTAGGATTCTTTTTTCAAAGGAAAAAAAGAAATCAATATAGGAGAATATACTGCAGGATATCTTTACAAGTTCTGAGATGAAAGAATTTCTTTAAACAAGACACCAAAACCCTGGCCAGAAAGGAAAAAGTGACACAGTTGGCTATGTTTTAAAATAAGTACTTTTTTTACAATAAAAAATTGACCATAATTTGAGGGAAGGTATTTGTAACATGTAAAAAGACTGATGAAGAATTAGGATGAAGAATATATAAAGAATGCCTGTAATTCAGTAAAAAAAAAAAACTGAAAAGAAAAATGGGCAAAAAATATGAGCAGGCATTTCACAGAAGAAAAAACAAAGTAGTCAATGAATGGCAAAGATACCCCATCTCATTAGAAATCAGAGAAGAACAAATGAATACTATTATACATTTCATTTTTATATGCACCAGATTTCCAAAAGTCTGATAATATGAATTGTAGAGGATGTGGAACAAAGGAAACTTTCTGTTATTGCTGGTGGGCAAAATTGATGCAAGCTCTTTAGAAAATAATGCGGAATCACCCAGCTATATCAAAGATATGTATACAGTATGACCCCCAATTTCCACTTCTGAGGTTTAGAACCTAGAGAAATTCTTATATTTGTTCACTAGAAGACACCCATAAATATTCATAGCAGTGCCATTCTAATAGGAAAAAACTGGAAATGTCCCAAATGACCATTGAGAGGATAGATAAATAAATGTTGACATATTCCTACAGTGGAACCCTATACATTCACCAAAATGATTCAATTACATTCCTATGGGTAACCTCTGACCTGGAATATTAAATTTAATGGGAAGTTTCAGAAAAATGCATTTATGTAAAGATTAAAAATTAGACATAAATTAGCAAAGTGTTTATGGATGGTGGATATATACATTCACTTAGGTAAAATTATTAAAAAATGACAGAGAGATGTGCATAAAACTTAGAGTAATCAGTCTCTGAAAGAAGGATGCAGATATTAATAAGGAGAAACATTCTGGGGGCTTCAAAGATACTGGATAAATTCTAGTTCTTAACCTGGGCTCTAGTACAATAGTGTTTACTATTGTCTTTTAAAATGTTCCTGTATGGTATATACTATTTTCTTTAATCTACATATATGTAACTTCAATGAAAGCTTTATATATACTTATGTACATTTGTGTATGTATGTGAGTGATACATTTCAGATTTCAAAATGCTTTGTAAAGAAAATGAGTCACTTGTCATTTACCAGGGGGAGAATTTCAGGCTGTTTTTAGATTTTCCACTGAAGCATTCCATGGCATCAATGCAGAAGATAATAGAGCAATATCTGTAAGTGACTAAAGTGCTCATTAAAGGGATATCGGTTATTTTAAATTTGCATTATACTGTTCACAAAAGACTATCTAGTTTTTCTGATATGAAAGGTTTCCAAAACATTAGGTGAGAAATGTGAAGGGCAGAAGATGGGATAAGATAGACAGGTGAAAAGGCAGAGAGGTCATAGATTGATGATGATGATGGTGATAGCTAGCTAGCTAGATGGACAGAGGATGGATGGATGGATGAATGGATGGATGGATGGAAAGGCAGATAAGTAAAGGATGGATGGATGGAAAGGCAGATAAATAAAGGATGGATAGAAGGATGGATGGAAGGGCAGATAGATAGATAGATGATGGATGGATAAATAGGTGATGGATGGATGGTTAGATGGATGGATAAGTAGATAGGGAGGTAAGCAGGTAGCTAGATACACAGACACTAAGCTGCATATGTCAGTGGTTACATGTATGAGTGGATGGGTGGGTGAATGATGATGGCTGGTTGGCTGGCTGATAGATACACAGTTCCTTGTAGGTGTACTTTATTGCATCATATATAGATAAGAGACATTGAGAGGTCTTTTATAACTATTACAACTCAAGTCAGGTCCATCTCTTCCCTTCATCATCTTTCTCTAATTTGTTCTTCAGTACACCTTACCACTGCCTGGTATTCAGCTGTTTAGGTCTCTGTGCTTTGACCATTTTGCTCTTCTTCCTGTGAGCTCCACATGAGCAGACCTCTTTCCTTTCTTGTGCATCCTCAAAACCCAAGTGCAGCTTCTGACACGTAGTTGATTACAGTTTATCTCTGGGGATTGAGTGCTTTGATTCATGTAAAGGCAGAAACCATGGCAAATTTAAAGGCCCTGAAAGATCCTCTGCGTGTTGACAGAGCCCAGGTTAGCTGATGTAGAAATCTGAATGAATTTTTACCTGTGTGTGTGTTCTAAGTCACTTCAGTTGTGTCTGACTCTTTGCAACCCTATGGACTAGAGCTGGCCAGGCTCCTCTGTCCATGAGATTTCTCAGGTAAGAATACTGAGGTGAGTTGCCATGACCTCCCCTAGGGTATCTTCCCAATCCAGGGACTGAACTGGTGTCTTTTCAGTTCAGTTCAGTCGCTCAGTCATGTTTGACTTTTTGTGACCCCATGAACTGCTTCACACCAGGCTTCCCTGTCCATCACCAGCTTCCTGGTGTCTCTGTCTCTTGCATTGGTAGGTGAGCTCTTTACCACTAGTGCCACCTACCTATGGTCCTACATCTCAGAAAAGCTTAAGTTTTTCCCAGGTCTTATCCTGAGGCAAGGTTTCTGAACCCCAGCACATACTTCTTTTATCTGAGTTGGGGGGGGGGTGCAGGAGAGGGTGTTCTAAGAATTATAGGATTTGGGGCAGCATCCTTGACCTCTCGCCACTAGTAGCCCTCCTCCTCCTTTAGTTGTGGTTGACAGATATCTCCAGAAGTCCAGATCACCCTTGGCTGAGACCATTATCCTAAGGAAACATTTTCTTATCATGGAATGAAATATTAGTTGAATTCCAGACTCCCTTTCTAACCTACACAGTAATTTTCAGTGAAGTCTATTGCTATCTTCTCACTGATACCTTGAGTTGTCATGACTTAACTTCTTCTACCATAATCTTCTGGTGTTTTCTAGGCATTTCCTCATTCCTCATGGTGAACAGTCTCATTTGGCTCTGAAGACACATATATTAGCACTCTTTAGATACTGTTGAAAGAAAACAGAAGGAAACTGTTTGTTGAGAGGGACCAAAACTTACATACTAAAAGCAACCAGAGGGACTTCCCTGCTGGTCCAGTGGCTAAGACTCTGCAATCCCAGTGCAGAGGGCCTGGGTTCAATCCCTGGTCAGGGAACTAGATCAAAAATGCCCCAACTCAGATCCCTCCTGCTGCAATTAAAGATCTTGCATGACAACAAAGATGGAAGATCCTGCAAGCCACAGCTAAGACCAGGTGCAGCCAAATAAATACATATTTAGAAAAATAAAGCAACCAGAATGGTAGAGAGTAATATTGATTCTGTATCATAAAATTCAGCATCATCTTTTATGTGGAAAATTCCCCAGAATTGATGCAGTTTAAGGTTAAAATGTAAAATAAATGTAGAGCTAAGAATTCAGTATTGAAGTATCTTTTAAGCCAAGAATTGATCAAACAAGGGAATCACTGTGCTACTGTAGACATGATTTGTTGGGAAAAGATGTCTGAAAACGCAGTTTACTTTGGTGAAACTAAGTACACATTCTCAGAAGAAAATAAAGTATCTGACATTCTCTACCTAAGTAAAAATCAAAGTGCTTAAAAAGCACTGGATTTATCCATTTTCTTTGCCAGAAGGGACACCTATGGCAGGACTGCCTGGATTTTCAACTTGCTGCTCGGAAAATGTGCCCTTTTCAAAGCTTATTTCAGTTCCTTGTTGTCTCCAGAATTAGCACCTGATGCCCTTTTCCATTGGTTTGAGGAAGATTTATTTTAATTCTACTTTTCAAACTCTTGACTATATTAACAGCAAAGAAAACTCAGGAGGGCTTATATTTCAGACAAGTATAAATGGAGCGGATCTGGGAGGTACAGATTTAAGGCTTCCCCTGTTCATCTGCAGACAGGAGGCAGGAGTTTTCTCTGTTCTAGGCTGATGGGGTGACAGTCCTCGTGCCTAAAATTAGGTCTTTTCTCCTTGCAGATCTGTGTCATCTGGGTAAAGGGAGCAAATTCCATTTTTACAGTAGTTTCTCTCATTTTGGTAAGTTTCATCCTAGAGAAGGAGCTGGCCTATTTCTGCTTCATGGAGCGTTTGAATCAGAAACTTAAGGGATTCTCAGAATGGTGAAGAGTGAAGTTTTGATATTGGTTTTTTGCTGGAGAAATAGGACATTGCCTCTTGGCTTTGTTAGATGCTGGAAATAGTAAAATCCTGAACACCCAACTCGGGAACTGTTTCATTTACTGCCTGCCTCTTGCAAGGAAGGGTACCAGCATAATTCCAGTATCTGGTGGCCTGAACTGAATGAGTCCAGGCTTTTTCTCAGTCCAGGGTCTCTATTTTCTTTATTATTTTTTAAAGAGATTCTAGTTTATTTATTTGTTTTTTACTTATTAATTTTTTGGCTGTGTGGCTTCTGGGATCTTAGTTCCCTGACCAGGGATCAAACCCATGGCTCCTGACATGGAAGCATGAAGTACTGACCACTGGACCACCGGGGAAGTCATGTCTTTAGATTCCTTTTAAGCAGCAAATGCTTATATAAAACCAAAGAAAACATCTGTTTTTCAAAATTTGAAGCCCTTTTTTATTATAGAAATTTCCAGACACGTATGAAAGTAGCGAGAATGGATTAATGAGCCTCCTGTTACCAGTTTCCCAGATCTGTTGGTTGCCAGTTTTCACCACTTTTGTGTCATTTTCCCCTCTCACTAACATTTCTTAAAAATTGGCTTTAAAGGCAATATGCCGAGTGAAAGAAGTCACCTACAAAAGGCCAGGTGTTGTGTGCTCCTATTTTTCTGTGATATTCCAGAAAAGGCACAGAATGGGGATGGAAAATTGGTCCATGGTTGCTAGAGACTGGGAGGAGAGGTGTTTTCATTGCAAAGGGAAACAGTCGTGAGGTTTGGGGGGCTGATGAAACATCTATACCTTGATTGTGTGGGTGGCTGCCTGAATCAATACAGGTCTGAAAACTCATAGCAATGGACTGAAAAATATGTATATACATGTACAGACATACAGATACACACGTATGTACATTGCCTGATCAGAGGGGTCTATAAAATTGTCAGAACTCAGTAAGCATGTCAAATGGATGAATTTAATTGTGTGAAACACTATCTATCTTAACCCCAGATATTTTTAAAAATCTAATAGCTTGCTGTTGTCAGTCTTACCCATATGGTCACTCTCTGTTTTTCAAAATAATTGATTTTGCTTAAGATTTCTTTTTACTGTTTGGCTGTGCCAGGTCTTAGGGCATTCCGAATCTAGATCCATGACCAGAGATTGAACCTGGGCCTCCTGCATTGGGAGCTCAGAGTCTTAGCCACTGGAACACCAGAGAAGTCCCATTGATGGTTTCTTTTTGTCTCTTCTCAAGTATACAGTCTCTGGTTAGCTTTGCTTACCTAAATCCTAGTCTTCCTCTTTGTGTTAGTTAGAGCAGGTATTTCTAGATGCTGTAACAAGTCAACCATTACATCTCAGATGCCTCTCACAATACATGTGTGCTTCTTGCTCACACAGAGTCCAGTGTTCACTAGGAGGCATCCACAGAGGATGTGGGGACCCATCCTCTCTGAGTCTCTGCCTTCATATAGGACATTAAATCCTTCGCTTCTAGCCAGTGGACAGAAATTAAGTGTGGAGGGTCATGTAGGGAGTTTTGACACTCCTGGAAACACACATCACTTTCGTTCTGATGCTGTTGGTCAGATTCCACTGGTCAGGTGGTTACACATCACTCATAGGCCATGAAAACACAAGACTCAGCTGTGCACTCTGATAATGATGGTTTGGTCCATGGTTGTCTCTCTTATATCCCTTATAATTATATTCTTGGTGCCCAAAGGTAGATAGCGTGGCACTTTACCCTTAGTCACTGTCTACCTCTTTTGCATTTTTCTCCCATTATCATGTCATTACTATGAGGTGGGAATATTTTTTTTTTAACATCCAACATCACCATGTAAGGTGGGAATTCTGTCACTACAGCAATCTGGAGTCGGGAAGTACATCATGACATTAAGCAATTCTTAACCTTTCTTTTGACATTTAACTCTTCATCTTCAGTGGTCTGATTCCCCACTGTTCTGTTGTCTACTCTTAGTCTTGTGATTTAGAGGAATATTAACCATGCACTGCTGCTGTTTTGCTACTTTGCTTTTATTTTTTTCTGCCATAATAAAATAGTATTTATTCTAATTATGCTTGGGTGGTTAACCAAAAGTAAATCAACCATGAGTATAATGAAAGGAAAAAGTAAAATAAATGATCATTTCAACTTACACATAAAAGGAAGTTGACAGAATCCAATTTCTCCCCTGATGAAAGTTCTCAAGATGCTGGGAATGGCAAGGAAAGTGCTCAATATGATACAGGGTATTTTTGAGAAACCTGCAGCTGATATCAAACTCAGTGCTACCTTGCTTTTCCGTCTCATTTCTTCCAGGTCAGATGGGGTACAGTGTCTCCTAAATTTATAAATGAACTCTTTGTTTCCGTATCTAAGGGGGCCTTGCTCCTTCTGCTACACCAAAGGCAGTACCTCCACTCAGGGTTGTGTCTGTGATTCCTTGCGAATCTCCTGTCCCTTGTGATCTTACCCGGCCACTCCTCACATCATGCCTGGTTCCCCAGCCCTGCTCCAAATTGTTTAAATGCTTCAGCCTCATAATCTTATCTATCCTATGTAGTCTTCCCTTATTCCTTAAGCCAGTTCTGTTTTCTCACTTTCTTGCATTCCCATTGGTACTAAACCAATATTGTACATTCTTTAACTAACTTAAATAGCTGGTCTTCTGATTTCTGACAGTGATGATAAAGCCTTCCCTGGCTAGAGTCCTAGCCATATTTGTTGTTGTTTTTCAGTTGCTAAGTCGTGTCTGACTCTTTGCGACTCTAGGAACTGCAGCACGCCAGGCTTCCCTGTCCTTTTCCATCTGCCAGAGTTTGCTGAAACTCATGTCCATTGACTCAGTGATGCCATCCAACCAACTCATCCTCCGTCACCCTCTTCTGCCCTCAGTCTTTTGCAGCATCAGGGTCTTTTCCAATGAGTCCGCTCTTCGCATCAGGTAGCCAAAGTATTAGAGCTTCAGCTTCAGCGCCAGTCCATCCAATGAATATTCAGGGTTGATTTCCTTTAGGATTGACTGGTTTGATCTCCTTGCAGTCCAAGGGACTCCCAGGAGTCTTCTCTAGCACCACAATTTGAAAGCAGCCATATTTACTTCTTATCTAAAAATGCACTCACCTTAATTTATTGGGATATCTTTTTTATGGAAACTTTTTAAAAATTGAAGTGTAGTTGATGTACAATGTTGTGTTGGTTTCTGGTGGACAGCAAGGTGATTCAGTTTCATATATATTATACATAATATATTAATATGTATATATAATATTGCTTTCCATTATGATTTATGATGGTATATTGAATGTAGTAGTAACTCATTTTTTATTTTATTTTGGAAACCAATTGGAAGCAACCATTTTACCAGGGATTGGAGCACATTTATTCCACAAATCGATATCCAGCAGTGATTTTTTTAAAAATGTACTTATGTTTTAATTGGAGTATAATTGCTTTACAACATTATTTTAGTTTCTGATGTATAGCAAAGTGATTCACTTACAATGTATATAAATGTATATTATTTTCCATTATGGTTTACTGCAGGATACTGAACATAGTGGAAACTCATTTTTTATTTGACAGGGACTGGAACTCTTCTCATCCACAAAGTGTGATCCACCAGTGATCTTTTAAGTTACTGTCTTCCCTCCAAAGTTATACAAATTCCTGAATATGAAAAGTGTTCCACGTGTGGCTTCTTTCCTCTGGCTGTCAACATTTGCTCTTCTATTGTCTTTGCTAGGAGTATTCCAAAACAATAGTTTTATGCATTATCTCAGTGTTTACCTTGTCTTTGCTTCCTCTCTCTTCTGCCAAACAAATGTTTAGTACCTCGTCATTCCAGCGAGAAGGAAACAGCAGAAAGCGTTCCAAGAGTTTAAAACAAAAGCTTCCAAATTCCCCTTTTTTCTTTTGCTTTGCCAAATGGGGAAGAAATATTGCACAGATTTCTGCCAAATGTAAACATGTGTGTCTTCCCAATATTCCCCCAGCTCTTGGCTCCCTCTGGCTCAAACCTTAGTTCAGATTTTTGGTGGCATGATGAGGAGGACTTCTGGGCCATGGTTTCAATAGTGTGCTTAAGAGAGAAATGAGTTCTGTTTCTTTGGAAAGTTGATTCAAGAGAATTAAAATAGAATGCACTTCATATTAGAAGAGAGAGTGATTGAAGTTTCCTCAAGACTTCCCAGGTTCAACTGGGTAGTTATCAAATGCAGAAGAAAGGCTTCGAACATGAATTTTGCAGATATTTTTCAAAACATGTTAAAACAGATTAATGCCTTGAAGTTCTGAACTATTAGGTAATAAATCAAAATGTATTTGACTATCTACTGTCTGCCTATCTCTGTGCAAAAAAATACTTATGTTATAGATATATGTACAGAAATGGTGGTCCTATATGTGGTCCTACATATATGATTTGTAGAAAAATGGTAATATAAATATCTCTACCCATAGAGCTCACATCTTAGTTGAAAGAAAGAAAGAAAGTAAAGTCTCTCTGTCATGTCCGACTCTTTGGGACCCCATGGACTATATCCCGCCAAGCTCGTCAGTCCATGAAATTTTCCAAGCAAGGATACTACAGTGAATTGCCATTTTCTTCTCCAGGGTATCTTCCCAACCCAGGGATCAAACTCGTGCCTCCTGCACTGCAGGCAGATGCTTTACCATCTGAGCCACCAGGGAAGTTCCACATCTTAGTTAGAAAGTCTAAAAACTCTTATGAAACTATTTGTAAATGCCTCAGAAATGATGAAGTGTTCAATTATTCTGTGCCTGAAAGAGGTCAAATATTTTAAATAGCGTATTAAAAGAGAGTTTGGAATTTACGTATACATACTGCTACATTTAAAATAGACAACCACCAAGGACCTACTGCATAGCACAAGGAACTCTGCTCAATATTCTGTAATAACCTAAATGGGTAAAGAACTTGAAAAAGAACAGATACATGTATATGTATAACTGAATCTCTTTGCTGTACACCTGAAAATAACACAATGTTGTTAATCAACTCTACTCCAGTGTAAAATAAAAATCAAAACAAAGCAAACAAAGAAACATACACAAGTCCCTTTCTGAGTTCCTCTGCTTTCTGATTCTAATTTTCTGTGAGTACTGTGTATTCCTGCCTTTTGTCCTATTTGAGTTTGCATGTGCCCTGGTTTACTGACTTTCTCTCATATTGATCAGGTCGAAACTGAGTGCTGCATCACCCCCAGGGCTGCATCTTCCATGGGTGACACAAGCATGTCCCAAAGCTGATAAATCTAAACATCCCTCTGGTTCTTAGTTTTATACCTGGATTATATTTGGGTCTTAGGATCCAGCTCCATAGAGCTGCCCTAGGATCCAGCAATCCCACTCCTGTACCTATATCCAGAGAAAACTGTGTTAACCACATGTAACTACTTCTGTGTGCAAAGAAGCAACTGTGGTGCCATAGTTAGGAGTCCAGGCTGCTTGGGTCCTCTCAACGTGTGATTCTTCAATCACAAAATAGGGGTAGTCGCAGCATCCGCCCCCATAGTGATGAATGTATCGGAATCACTTAGAATGGTGCTGCGTACATAGTAAGTACTCCGTTACTTACTATGTTAGTTGTTCTTGTTAATGCTGTTGACATTGTTTTTGTCATGTTCGTGGGCTGAATGATTTTATGTCCATAGTTTTATGCCAGAGTGTTTCAGGACTGACCAAAATTGAGGATTCCCAGCTTACGGTTTTTTTCAAATGAGTCAGTCCTTTGAATCAGGTGGCCAAAGTACTGGAGTTTCAGCTTCAACATCAGTCCTTCCAGTGAATATTCAGGACTGATGTCCTTTAGGATGGACTGGTTGGATCTCCTTGCAGTCCAAAGGACTCTCAAGAGTCTTCTCCAACACCACAGTTCAAAAGCATCAATTCTTCAGTGCTTAGCCTTCTTTATGGCCCAACTCTCACATCCATACATGACTACTGGAAAAACCATAGCCTTGACTAGATGGATCTCTGTTGGCAAAGTAATGTCTCTGCTTTTTAATATGCTGTCTAGGTTGGTCATAACTTTCCTGTCAAGGAATAGGCATCTTTTAATTTCATGGCTGCAGTCACCATCTGTAGTGATTTTGGAGCCTAAGAAAATAAAGTCTGCCACTGTTTGCACTGTTTTCCCATCTATTTGCCATGAAGTGATGGGACCAGATGCCATGATCTTAGTTTTCTGAATGTTGAACTTTAAGCCAACTTTGTCCTCCTCTTTCACTTTCATCAAGAGGCTCTTTAGTTCTTCTTAGCTTTTTGCCATAAGAGTGGTGTCATCTGCATATCTGAGGTTATTGATATTTCTCCTAACAATCTTGATTCCAGCTTGTGCTTCCTCTAGCCCAGCACTTCTCATGATGTACTCTGCATATAAGTTAAATAAGCAGGGTGACAATATTCAGCCTTGACGTACTCCTTTTCCTATTTGGAACCAGTCTGTTGTTCCGTGTCCAGTTCTAACTTGCTTCCTGACCTGCACACAGACATTCTTTTATTGCCTTAGAGATCTGGCTCTGAGCTAGAGCTAGTTGCTATTCACGCAGCATTTAGAGGCAGAATCCTTTCATTGTCCTAAGGTCCCCAGACTGTTGGCCTGAGCCATCGATGTGGAGAGAGGTCCATCACCCTTCCAGGAGGGCTGTGGTCCCAGATCTTGTATTGATTTTCTCATGATTTCTTTAGTGAGTCCTCAGTGGCATCTAATCCCAGTTTTCTTACCTCCATTTAAAGTCTCAGGGCAAATTTTTCACTATTACTCTTTTTTTCATTAATAGAATTTTTTTTTTATTAGTTTTGCCATACAATGACATGATATCGCCATGGGTTTACATATGCTCCCCTTCCAGGACCCCCCTCCCTCCTCCTTCCCTCCTCTCTCCCCCCGGGGAAATCTCGCTGCACCAGCCCTGAGCATCAATCCTGGGCTGGCGATTGATTACACATATGATAATTAACATGTTTCAATGCCATTCTCCCGTATCATCCCACCCTTGCCCTCTTCCACAGAGTCCACGAGTCTTTAAAAAAACAAGCAGTAGTTAATTTCCAATCACAAAAGTTTCCATGACTTAGATGTGTAAACATTACATTTGTCATCCTTTCTCTTGACTATATAAACTAATTTAAAATAAAGTTTGGCCCTGTTCCATGTGCTGTAAGATGTATGCTTGTAGCTTATTTATTTTTTACCTAGTAGTTTGTACCTCTTGATGCCTTGACCTCTGTCTTGCTCCTCCCTGCTGCCCTCTCCCCACTGGAAACCACTAGTTTGTTCTCTATGTCCATGAGTCTGTTTCTCTTTTGTTATATTTACTAGTTTGTATTATTTTTTTCACATTCCACATAGAAGTGATATCATAGAGTATTTGTCTTTTTATCGATACTACTCAGCCATAGAAAAAGAATGAAATTCTGCCATTTGCAGCAACATGGATGAACTTGGAGGGCATTATGCTGAGTGAAAAAAGTCAGACAGAGAAAGACAAATACTATAGGCTAACTTTTGATAAAGGCCCCCAAATAGTGATCTTCTCTTATTTGAGAATCATTGTCAAAAGTTCTGTATGATCTCTGCCTATGAGAACAGAAAGTAAAGGGCACTACATAATCTCTTGGAGGAGAGTTTCCCCCAAGGGAATCTCATAATCCAAATATAAATATTTGGGGGAGGGGACTATATCCATTGCCAGAGACTTTGTTCCTTTTCCTTGGATAGTCACAGATGGACTGTATGTTGATTTGCTATCAATTATTTAGAATGAATTCATGGTCAGTCTGTCATGCAGAGCTGCTAGTTGCCTAGCCAACATGCATTTACCCCTTATTCCTTGCTAATAAAATTCTGATTTAATTCAGGGTAGCAGAGTGTCCTAGTAAAGTCTTTACTTCCTGATTAGTCCAGGATGATGGAGGACACACCATCTGCCATTCACCCTTCTTCCTTCCTGGCCCAGCGTCGTAAGAATGCGTGTAGAGAGTACAACTTGAGACCACAAGACTGAGTGTCATGACCTAGACATGTAGCAGGAAGCTAGAAGGAGTCTGAGCCTTGCCTCTCATCTGTGTTTCTTTTACATGGGAAAATGAACTCCTCCCTCTTTTTATTTTTGAACTGCTGTGATTAAATCCATGACCTGTATGTAGGCCAGTGCAGCCCTAACTATTCATGATTCATATGTTTTAGTCATTTTATTTCTTTATTTTTGGCTGTGCTGGGTCTTTGCTGCCGTTCACGGGCTCAGTTGTTGTGGTGCCTGGGCTTAGTTGTCCAGTGGCATGTGGAATCTTAGTTCCCAGAGCAGGGATGGGTGGAACCCGTGTCCCCTGCATTGACAGGCATATTCTTAATCACTGGATCACCAAGGAAGTCCCTAATGACTCATATTTTTACCTGTCTTACAAGGTCAGTTGATTTGAGTCTTGGGCAGAAAGAGCCAAGATGGTATGTTCTATTCACATAAATTATTACCTTTCCTGAGTCACAAGACAGATATGCTTGAGTGTGGCTACTCCTTGTGAGTAATTCAGGGAGCGGAGACAGACCAGGTAAGAGACCATCCACAAATGGATGAGCCAGCCAATTCCACAGAGTGGAAACAGCTCACATACAATTTGAACATGCATTGGTACTGTGTTCACTCTAAAGAGACCTCTGAGTTCAAGGCAAAATTTAGACCTATCCTTATCTTTGTGAGATGTATGGCCCAGGTGGCACAAAGAGAAAGCTCAGACTAACATCCAGCTCATGGATGGTGTTTGATCTCCAGGCTCTTAGCCTGTATTCTATTAAAACAGGCAATCCACTGGCTCTTCCCTGAGAATATTCCCTCACCTGCACTTTCATTACATTTCTGATGTGCATCACATTCTAGAGCTTGTTTCCTTCTGTTGCTCAAATATTAATTATATTTACTTTTCCAGTTTATTGTCTATAAATATATAATAGACTTTTTATATAACTTGAATATTCCACAGGGCATACCTAGCCTGATACTGATTTGTGGACTCAGTCAGATTTTGCATCATCTGGGACTTCCTAGGTGTTCCAGTGGTTAACAGTCTTTCTGCCAATGAGGGGGACATGGGTTTGATCCCTAGTCCAGGAAGATTCCACATACCATCAGGCAACTGTGCCCGTGTGCCACAACTACCGAGCCTGCACTTTAGAGCCTGTGCTCCACAAAAAGAGAAGCAACCGGATTGAGAAGACTGTGCACCACAGCTAGAGAGTAGCCCCCACTGGCTGCAACTTGAGAAGCCCTGTGTGCAGCAAGGAAGGCCCAGTGCAGCCAAAAATAAAATAAATAAATTCACTAATTAAATGTATTATCTGAGCAGTCCAGTGGGGATATACTCATGAAGCAGAGAAGAGACAATGCCAGCTCTATCTTTGCTGCATTGATATTGTATTTCTCTTTCTCCTTAACCTGGATGACAAGAAGGGTGTGATTCATAGGGGGAGCATATATTTTGGCCAAAGCATAGTGACATGTTTTGTTCCCTTGTCAACAAGCCACATGTCTGTATACCCAGAGATATGCAAGTAATCATGTGCTTTCATTCTTTGCTCATTTAGCAGCACTGCAGCATTCAGAGGTAAAACAAGTGAGAACACAAAGACCCAGCTGGAGAGAATGTTTTAAAGACAAATGCAACCCTGCTCTCACCTACAATCTGAGATGAATTATCAGATTCATTGAATCACCCTTCAGTCATGGGGATGTTGGTAGACTACAGTTTGGCCTTTATGGAGGTACAGACTTGAGAACCACTTTCCTGGCTGATGGGGCAAGAGGGACTAGTTGTCTAGCTCATCATCAGAACACTGTATTTCCAGAGCAGCGAATAACCTTTCTCTGTTCTCCTCCATTTTTGAAATGTTTTTCAGTCTGTGAAAGTTAGCTTTTCAGTGCAATTGTTTTTATTTGTCAACTCCAGAAGCCCCTGAAGAGCAGAAGTAGAGCTTCATTTCCTTGAAAATATAAGTGGCCTTGGGATAGCCACTCAGTTGTGCCATGTCTCTGGCTTTCAAACATCAGCTGCAAGTTAAGAGACATTGTATACACTTGGCCATTGGTGGGAGATTTTCTTTAATCCAGATAGGCAAACCGTTTCTCCTGCAACCTTTTCTGTCTTTCTTTCAAGATTTTTTGATGTGAGCCATTTTTTAAAGTCTTTCTTGAATTTGTCACAGAGTTGCTTCTGTTTTATGTTTCTTTTTTTTTTTTTTTTGGCTCTAAGGCATATGAGATCTTAGCTCCCTAACCAGGGATTGGACCCACACCCCCTATGTTGGAAGGAGAAGTCTTAACCACTAGACTGCGAGGGAAGTCCCTTCTTTTCTTTTTTAGGTACTGCTTTCTCAACTTGCTACACACTATGGCTTGTATTTCAGCAGTGGTGTTTGAATGGTCCAGTAAGATTCTGGAAATAAACAGAGCTGTGGAAAATATCAAGATTGGAGGGGATGTCAACTGGAAAAAGAAAAGGACAGCCTAAAAGTTTAGAATTAAATTAGGTGGACTTTCTCAGGATTCATTCCAGGAGACAGCCTCTTAGAGATCTCTGAGGGGTTGTTCCAAATGGTAATGGAGGAGCCAAGATATATAAGGGTTTTTGCAACAAAATCCAGGTAGTCAGAATATCAAGAGAGTACTGTTAATTAAAGAAAACCAGACAATACGAATTAAAGAATTGAGCACTTTGCTATGGGTAGGAAGATGCAAGAGTCAGGGCTCATTGAAATCATTCCTTCGATTTCATTATGCACCAGAAAAATCTAGGGCTAAAATCCTGTTTTTCTCCATCCTGAATCCTCACAGGGTGTGCAGTTGAGGACAGGGCAGCTGCAGTGGCTGGCGGCTTGTTTACTGATGGGGCAGGTGTCATTCTTAGTCCAGAGAGAGATGGTGGTGGTAGTGGGTTCTGGCCCCCAGGCCCCTCCTCCCTCAGTCACAACGGTGGCAATAGTGATGTTCTAGCCAAGTTGTGTCAAGAGAAATTGTGACTTGAGAAATTAAGGTACAAACTATCTGTCTTGGAGACTCACTTGTCAAATCCATTGGTGTATCTCCTGCCAGTACATGGTGAGTCCTCAGCACCACATGCAAGGGGTATCAAGGTGCTACATTTTGGTACAAAGTGTGTGAGTATGTCTTGTATCTCCCAGGCTTGAGCTGCTCCTTGCTCCTTTTTGGACAGCCCTGGTTTTTTAAAGCGCATTTTATATGATTTCTCTCCTTTTATTTTTTAAAATGAATTTAATCTTTTTTTTTTTTTTTTGGCTCTACTGGCTATTTGTTATTTCACGCGTGCTTTCTTTAGTTGCAGTGAGCAGGGGCAGCCCTTCCTTGAGGTGCTCAGGCTTCTCATTGCGGTGGCTTCTCTTGTTGCAGAGCACGGGCTCTAGGGCATGTGGACTTCGGTAGCTGTGGCGCATGGGTTTAGTTGCTCCATGGCATGTAGGATCTTCCTGGACCAGGGATCAAACCATGTCCCTTGCCTTGGCAGGTGGATTCTTATCCACTGTGCCACCTGGGGAGTTCTGGACAGCTCTCTTTTTAATAAAAGCACCAGGCTGTATTTTACCATGAGTCTTTCATTCTTACCCCCTTGATAGGATCAAAGTCTGGGATCAACACGGAAGCCAACATTAAGCAAGGTCATGTCAAAATTGTATTCAGTACAGTACTGGTCATAACCTTCCACCCAGCGTGGCTCTCCATGTTGGATGGCCACAAGCCAATTCAACCAGACCACTGTCTGGATTATTATGAATGGGAATTTCAAGCAAAAGAAGCAGGAGAGGCCTGTTCAGAGGTGAGAAGAAAGCAACATAAATATAACTTTCCCTGGAGCTGTATTTACAGCTTAGACACAAGACCTCCTGGAGGTCACAGAGCACTTGGGGACAGAATGAATCGCCTTGCTCATCTATTTGTCACTTCTTCATATATCCATATGATGTTACTATATCACCTCCAGGAATTGGGGCATCTCTCTTTTTTTTACGGTATGTATTTTATCCCATCCACTAGCCTCCATCCACCTCCACGACCCGTTACTCTCACCCTTCCTGTAAAGCGTAACTCCTCTTTTTCTGGGAATGGAGATGGTGACTCTAAATCATGTCCCAGCGATAATTCTCCTGACAACTCAGATAACATTCTTTCTGGGTCATCTACTTAATGCTCCTGGTAATCCCATCCACTTTGTTCTTAATTCACAGGCATTTCCAAATAACATTCCTTGGTCTTCACTTAAAAGGACAGGAACCCTTTTGTTGATTAGCTGAAAATTAGACCTACTTTGAAGATTTAGAGAATACCATTCAATACATCCAACTGAACCATTCTCTGAAATAGCTATTATTTTTTTAAAGAGCTCTACTGCATTTCATTTGAAAATAGTCATAATTAAAATCTACTCCACCTTGTCATATATTATAATATTGCTAAAGCTATTTATAATAATCTGCAAAAAAGGCATTCTCTGTTCTTAAGGTTAATTGCACGAAATGGAGAAGAACAACAGGATTTTTGTTTTTGTTTTTACTCACCTGTTATTTTACCCATTATTAGGGGAAAATCAAGTTGTTCTCACTTCACATAATAACTTTTCAAGCTGACTGCTCCTTTGTAGTTTATTAGAGCAAGGGACATGAGTATAAACACATTAGTTTTTGGAAATTTCTAAGTAGCTGGAATATAAGAAAATGACCTTTCTTCCACCCCCATGGCAAACATTTTCGGAAGCTTCCTTTTGTGAGGGATCTTCCCTGGTATCTCAGATGGTAAAGAATCCACCTGCAATGCAGGAGACCCAGATTCGATCCCTGGGTTGGGAAGATACCCTGGAGAAGGGAATGGCAACCCACTCCAGTATTCTTGCCTGGGAAATCCCATGGACAGAGGAGCCTGGTGGGTACAGTCCATGGGATTGCAAAGAGTTGGACACAACTGAGTGACTAACACTTTCCCGGTATAGCAATCAATCTGATAATGTTTGGATTCTTGACCAAAGGAAAAAAAACAACACATGTATTCTGAATCTCTATTACTGTGTAAGGAACCACCCCCGACTTAGTGACTTAAACCAGTACTAAATTTGTTGGCATTTGTTGACAGTCTTTGTATCAGAAGCTCAGGAAGGGCTCAGCTCAGCTCCAAATGACATCAGTGGGACAGCTGGTGGAGGGGCATCCACTGCTAAGATGGTTCCTAAACCCATATACCTGAATGGTGCCTTGGACCTCTTTACCTATGAACTCACATTCTTCATCTCCAATCTCCACAGCTTGGCGGGCTTAGAATAGTCACACAGCTTACCTAGAGGCTGGCTTCCCAAGTTGTGTGTTTCAAGGAACTAAGCTAAAGTTTCAGTCTTTTAAAAATAAGTAAATTAATTACTTTGGCTGCATGAGATCTTGTGTTAGTCTCTGTCATGTTCAACTCTTTGTGACCCCATGGACTGTTGCTCACCAGGCTTCTCTGTCCATGTGATTTCCCAGGCAAGAATGCTGGAGTGGGTAGCCATTCCATTCTCCAGGGGATCTTCCTGATCCAAGGATCGAACCTGTGTCTCCTGCACTGCAAACAGATTCTTTATCATCTAAGCCACTAGGTCTTTGTTGTGGCACCCAGGGTCTTTGATCATTGTTACAGCATTTGGGATCTTTAGTTGTGGCATTCGAACTCTTAGTTGCATGATGTGGGATCTAGTTCCCTGACCAGGGTTCATATCCAGGCCCCTGCCTTGGGAACTCAGAGTCTTAGTCATGGATTACAGGGAGGTCCCTCAGTCTTTTTTAGGACTTAGCTTCAGAAGCCATCCTGTCCATCAAGCAATTCACAGAAGCCAGCCCAGGTTTCAGGTCAAGGGAATCAGCTATCACTTTCCAATGGAAAGGGTAGCAAAGAATTTGAAGCCATTTTTAATTCAATCATATGATGTTTGCTACTATTTTCCCTGATAATCTGAAATGCTGACTTTTGGAGCTGACATTTCTAGGATGAGAACCGTGAAACCGTAGAATGAATTTAAGGAAAGAGAGAAACCATGAATAGTTGAGTAATGACAAAGATTAAATTGTTCCATTAGATGAAGGAGGTTTGTTGAAGGTTTGTGGGAGAGATGAAAGAAGACCTTCTAAGACCCTTCTGGGTTAATATGTAAGTTATTTGCAACTGTTAATCTAAATTGCTCAGACTAGTGGTTACTGTCATCACTAGATATTATTGGGTTCTGGTGGGTTCCTTTGCCTAGAAGGCTTGTTCCTCCCCTCTCATCTTTGCATAGTTTGTGCTTTTTCCAGGAACAAGTCTCATTCCAAATTTCACCTCCTGAAATATGCTTTCCATGGCAGTTCTCTCGAGTACGTATCATTATCTGAAATTGCATTATTTATGTGTATCACTTGAGTTTGTTGGTTCTTTGTCCCAAGTTGCCGAAAGGGAGGTTGAGTTGGTTGGTTGGTTCACACCCACAGCCCAGCCCTGGGCCCAGTCCAGCTGGTGATGCCTTCTTGATGTTCTGAATTAATACTCAAACACAGGGAACTTCCCTGGTGGTCCAATAGTTAGGATGCTGCACTTCCAGTGTAGGGGGCATGGGTTCAAACTCTGGTCAGAGAATCCCACAGCACAACCAAAAATAAATAAATAAATAATAAATAGTTGAACACGCAAAGGAAAATGCCAGGTACCAAGCCTTATTTTCAGCAGCCCATGTGATTTGTCTGCAAGCTCAGGAAATTGTCTCTTATCACCCATTCATGTTCACCCTTCAGTGTCTCAGTTTCAGGTTTTCCTTCCTTTAACCACAGCTGTTTTCCTGCAGACCCCTACCACCCATGACCAGATGCCAAGTGCTTTGAAAATGAGAGAAAGGCAAATGGCCCATTGCATTCATTGCCGTTAACTTACCCATGCAGCTTTATGGACCTCAGGGCCTTGCTGTTCCAAAGGGGAGGCTGCCTTCTGAAATGATGGCCTTCAGAGTTTATTTTAATTGCCAAAATATATTTGAGGGGTGGTTAAAGGGCTGCCTAGAGACTACTTCCCTACTGTTGATGAAAAGGTGGGGTCAACTCAGTCCTGTTGTTACCTAAGCAATCAGAGCCAGCTCTTGGGGGAGGGGGAGCTGGTCTTTCTTGGCATTAGAACAGCCAGGGTTCATGGGAGCCTGTCTGAAGGCTAGAGAAATTGAATGAGAAGTTTGTTGACTTAAAATTGTATCTCTGTGGCTACTTTTTCACCTGTATCCAGACGGTTCAGCACACAGAGAGTCATCACACTTGCTTCTCTGTGTTCTCATTCTTTTCATAATACTGCATTATCCAAAGAGAGACAAAATGCAGCCCCATCGCAGAAATGGCTGTTTTAAGATGATGCTGTTTTCCGGTTCAGCTGTCAGCAGCTCATTTGCCGCTCTAGCCAGATTACAGAACAAATGAAGGGCTCTGCGACCGTGCTGGGGTGATGAATACTGCTGTTCACAGTTTGTGAAGTTAGCTCTCAGTGTCCTTAGGTGAAGTTTGAAAACTCAGCGTCATCCAACACTGAAGGAAGAGTAGAAGCAGAATACAGGAAATTAGAGGAGACAGAAATGGAAGGAAAGGGTTTGAGATCAGAGGGGCTTTGGTTTGTTCGTTTCTTTGTTTTTTAGTCTCTCCCTCCATTTCAGCGGTACCCTTTTTATTTCTCAAAAATACACACATTTCCCTCTCTGTCAGATGTCAAATACCCTGAGTCTTGGAGCCCTTAAAAAAAGGCAGGAGTCATTCTAAATTAGATAAGAGTCAAGGGTTTATCCAATTGTCTCCTCTGCAAGGAGTAGGCTAGAAACTATATTTGATGACCCGGCACCACTATTGTGATAGCTTTTTAAAAAGTGGAAATGTAAGTATAAATCATGAATTTTCAGTGCAGTTGGACTGAACTCCAAGGGCATATAATTGTTACTTTGGTGAGGGAGGTGGGGACAAAAAGAATCTTACCCTTGTTATGTAGAAAATACAGATATAATCATAGTACTTAACAGATGTACAGGACATCTGTGGGCTTAAATTTTTGTGGGAAAAAGTGATTAGGAAATGTAAGTGTGACAAAGCTTCTTAGACCTGGAGCATCTTGCTGTTTTTTTTTCTTAATTTTTTAAAATAATTTTTATTGGAGTATAGTTGCTTTACCGTGTTGGGTTAGCTTTTGCACAGCAAAATGAATCAGCTATACATATACATATTGTTACATCTGCTCCCTTTGGTCTTTCTTCCTGTTCAGGTCACCACAGGGCACTGAGTAGAGTTTCCTGTGCTATACAGTATATTCTCACTAGTTCTCTATTTTATACATAGTATCAGGCCTGGAGCACCTTGTTGGGGCAGAAGGAAAAGAAGCGCTCACAGACACACAAACAGCTGGGAAAATGTCTGTTCCCATGTCTCCTCCCAGACACAGGAGGCCCCTGGGAAGAGGTCCCAAAGGCTGCAGCTGGGCACGTACCTTTGATATGAGTAATGCCAGTTTACATGTATGGCCTTTCTTGAAAGATTCTTCACCCCAGTCTAATCAGGAGAAAAAAAATTAAGTTTCATTAAAGAAACTTCTACAAAATACTTGGTGAGTACTTCTGAAAACTGTCAAGGTCATCAGAAAAAGGGGAAATCTGAATACCAGTCACAGCAAGGAAAACCTAAGGAGATTTGATGAGTAAATGTCACATGATAACTCCAGATGGAATTGTGGAATGGGGGAGGTGGGGAACATTGTTTAAAAACTAAGGAAAATTGAATACCTTCTTGAATTTAGTTACTCATGTACCAATATTGGTTCATTATTTGTAACAAATGTACTGTAGGAATAAAAGATGCTATAAAACAGGAGAAACCTGATTTGGGGTAGATGAGAACATTCTGTACTTTCTTAGCCATTTTTCTTTAATGGTTCTAAAATTTTGCAAAGCTTATTTTAAAAAGGTCTCCTTAGGGAGCAATAATGAAAAAATAAGAGCTGAGAAACCCTGATCCAGAGACAAATATGGAGAAACGCAGCTGGTTGCAGTTGGAGGCACCGTTTATCCTGGTGGGTGGCTCAGTTCCAGTCCCAAAGTGACTGCTGGCTTTTTCTGATATGGATTAGGCTTATCCAAGATTACCTACTCTCAGTTTTCTCCCTTGATCAGTTAGCTTTAAAGTAAAAGTAGCAAAAATAGAACAAACTGCAAGATAACTTAAGGCTTCTTCCAAGGAGAACTATCTTTCACGATGCACTTGTTTGCCTGTTTTGCACCAGAAGCTTGAAACGGAGCCGGACCCTCTATTCTTTCCCCCCTTCCCCCCAATCCATGTCCTCCACCTGCCTTTTGTCTGTGGGAAAACTTTAACTAAAGAATAAGTTTAACCAGAAAAGTGAGAAAATGCAGAAACAAAGGGAAATAGCCCAATAAGACTAAATAATAGTAATTTAGCCAGTAAGCAAAGTCAAGGACCTTTAGTTCCTTCTCAAGGGCAATAGATAATATTCTGAGTGATATCCTGAGAGCTGTCTTGTAGATACTGAAAATCCCAGCAGGTGAGAGAAGTTAACTCCATGATGACCAAATGGTAGCCATGATGTAAGCTGCCACAAACCTATTGGAATCGGTCTCAAGAAATGGAAACAAACTGACCCTGAAAGTGAAGATTAACTGTACCTAAAAACAATCAAGATGCTGGTCAGCCCACTGCATGACCAATTTCAAGAGGACTCTCAGAGTTACTGCCGTTTCTGCATGGAGCCCCCTCCCTCCGTCTGTAAAAGCTCTTGCCCACTGATTGTCTGGTGGGGGTGGAGGGAGGGAGTTGGCCTTTGGACAGGAGTCTCACTCCACCCCCATCACCAGCCTCCAAAATAAAGCAAACTTTCCTTTCCACCAACCTGACTGTTTCATGGCTTTTGAGTGGTAAGCAGCTGAATCCCGCTTTCAGTTGCAAGCTGGTGATCAGGCTGAGTTCTGCAGTGGCTTCATTGCATTTAGACTGAAACCAAACCAAGCAGGCCTGGCATGCTCTGGGCCCTGCCTCCCTCTCCAACTCCTGTCTGGCCATTTCTCCTTTAGTGTCCCCAACCATCGTGACCTCCAAGCTTCACCTGGTTGCCTTCACCGTGTCCAGGGGAGGTTCCTTGATCTTCTGACTTATAATGTGTTGACTTACTTTATTCCTTAACATCAGGTTGACTCCTTTCAAAGACTTAGGGCAATTTTAAATATGTATTATGATTTATTTTCTTAATGACTGCCTTGGACTGTCGACTGATAGTGGACAGAGACGGGTGACTAGACCCCACTGGGCTCATCACTCTGCACCCAGCTCCTAGTTCATGCCTGGCAAACAGTGATGCTTGTATTAGTTTCATGTAGCTGCTGTAACAAATGACCGCGAACGTGATGGCTTGAAACAACTAATATAGTATTTTAAGTTCTGTACGTCTGAAGTGGATGGATCTCATTGGCCTAACTTCAAGGTGTGTTTTTCTGAGAGGTTTTAGGGAAGAATTTGGTTTTTTGCTCCTAAAAGGCTGTCAGTGCTCCTTGACTTTTAACCCCTTTTCTCATCTTGAAACCCAGCATCATAGCATTTTTAAATCTCTGTCTGCCTCTGACCTTCTGCCTCCCTCTTCTACATAAAAAGGGCCCTTATGATTATATCACACTGCCCAGATAATCCAGGGTCGTCTCAACATGAGATCAACTGGTTGACAACTAATTTCATTTGCAACTTTAATCCCTCTTTATTTATATATTGGCTGTGCTGATCTTCTTTGCTGTGCATGGGCTTTCTCTAGTTGGGAGTGGGGTCTACCCACTAGTTGCAGGGTGTAGCTTCTCGTTGTGGTGACTTCTCTTGTTGTGGACCATAGGCCCTTGAGCACGCGGGCTTTGGTGGTTATGGTACATGAGCTTAGTTGCCCCAAAGCACGTGGAATCTCCCTGGACCAGGGATCAAATCCATGTCTCCTACATTGGCAGACAGATTCTTAACCATTGAACCACCAGAGAAGTCCAACCTTAATCCCTCTTGCCTAGTAGTATAATACTGTCCCAGAATCCTGGGAACAGGACATGAATATTTTGGGGGCTATTTTACTGCTTACCAGCAGTGCTCAAAATGACAACAATCCATTGTTGAATGAATCAGTAAGTGAATGAATGAATGAATGAATGAGTGTTCTACGACCAAAGTTCTTAAGTAAAGGTGGCCCCATGATCTCCTGCTGAACTTTATTAGAAAATAAATGATCCTCTTCTCCACTGAGAGAACCAAGAAAGGATTCCCATGAGCTACCTTGATTCAAAGAATGTGTTACCCTGGTGATTTCTAAACTGGGTTTCAAAGCACTTGGTAGAGATTACCAGAGCCCCCTTACAGGCTGACTGATCTAAAGGTACACATCCTTGCTTTGGTTCTTTAAATGATTTGTGAGGCCATAGATTTTACTTTTACATGTGACTAAAACATACTCTGAGGAATCTACTAAGTGAGTTATCAAAGTTACAGAAGTTTGGAATTCAAAGACTAAAATCAATATTTTACTGCAGTTTGCTGAAGACCTTGTTATTCTCCTGTGAAGGCTGTAGCCCACAACCTCTGTAATATTGCAGAGTCCCCACTATGAGCATGAGTGGCCAAAGCAGAGCTGGGAGAGGATGTCCTGGCTTGTTTGCAATTCTCAGTCATTGCTGCTTTTGATTCTCAATTATGAATGACTGTTCAGTTTACCCTCAACATTATCTACCTAGTTTGTTATGGGTTGTTTGTTTAGCTTCAGAGTCATTGTGATGCTGAAGAAACTATTTCTTTAACAACTTGGAACTTTCCATTAGCTGCACTTAAAGACATGCTGTGGTTTAAATATAACTGTTTGCTTAAAGTATGTATATAAATTTAAGTCCAATACATATAAATAAAGAAGTCCCAATTTTGGGAAATTTATATTATGCTATCTTAAGTACATAGTATATATTATATTAAATATATTTATATGTTATATAGGTAATACTATTACATTAAATACATAAAGTATGTGTGTTTCCCAAAATTGTGACTATTTGTACTGGTCAAATCCACCTCCTTCCCCCATGTGGGGAAACAGCCTAAGAAATGGATCTTTTGTTTTGTCTAAATGAACCAAGATTGAAAATAAATTGGGAACTACAGGTATGCACTGTCCTCCTCCCTTATGGCATTAATGAGGCTCAGTCATGAAGGAAGAGAATAAATTCAGATAACTCAGGGAATTATCTTTGAATCAAAGTGATTAAGTCCTTGCTTTCGGCATCACAGTGACTCTCCTAGCTGGGAGAGAGGGTTAAGTATTCAAAATGACCACAAGCATATCAGCACCCCCGGAAAGGAATGCATTGACTGGAGATTGCCACGCTGGATGGGGTGGGTTGGACAGAGAGACAAATATCCTATGATGTTCTTTATATGTGGAATCAAAAAAAAAAATACAGATGAACTTGTTTGTGGAGCAGGGCCAGACTCCTCACAAACTTAGAGAATGAATTTACGGTGACAGGATTGTGGGTAGGGGAGAGATAGAATGGGAGGTTGGGATTAACATGTCCACACTACTAATTTAAAATAGATAACGAAGAAGAACCTACTGTATAGCACAGAGAACTTTGCTCAATAGTCTGTATGTAGTAACCCAAATGGGAAATAAATTTGAAAAAGAATGTTCTAAGTCACTTCAGTCATGTCTAACTCTGCAACCAGATGGACTGTAGCCCACCAGCGCCTCTGTCCATGAGATTCTCCAGGCAAGACGGCGGGTAGATACTTGTGTAACTGAATCATTTGCTGTACACCTGAAACTAACACAACATTGTCAGTAAGCTATACTCCAGTATAAAATAAAAGTGAAAATACAAAAAGCAAAACAAACATGAGAACAGCCAAGGAATGCCATCAAGGCTGGTTTCTCAGAACAGCTTTTTCTTTCCGTCGTGTTTATTTCTGGAGACACCTTCTGTTGGCGGACACTGATACTGGTTTTCTGTTATCTTTAGCAATGTAAAGCTTCCTTTAAAAAAAAAAAATCTTAAAACCCTCACAAACCCCAAAATGATCAGAAGTATACCAGCATATCTAGAAAGGAATAGGGTGACCAGGCCAAAACTCTTTCATTGCCTGGGATTATGGAATAGATACGCAACACCGTGAGCAGAGGCTGATACATATGCAGGGATGCTGGGTTGAAGATAGTGAAGAAAACAAAGTGATTTTTGGGTGCCCTGAGGCTTATATATACTTGCTTCTGATTTCCCTGTTTACCTATGAGTCAGCCAAGATTCAAGCTCAGACATAGTAGTAACTTATTAAGTGTTCAAGGTGTAAAAGTCATTAGCAGCTGCTCTATTATGAAGAATACTCAAAATAAAATGGGAAAAGTATGTGAACAGGAGGGACTTCCCTGGTAGCTCAGTTGGTAAAGAATCTGCCTGCAACACAGGAGACCCGGGTTCGATCCCTGGGTTGGAAAGATACCCTGGAGAAGAAATGGCAACCCACTCCAGTATTCCTGCCTGGAGAATTCCATGGACAGAGGAGCCTGGCGGGCTATATTCCATGGGGTCGCAAGAGTTGAACATGACTTAGCTACTAAACCATAACATGTGAACATGTGATTCCTAAGAGAGGAAACTTGCATCATCCTGTCAATGGCCATAGAAAAGATGCTCAATTTCACAAAGAAATAAAGTGAAATTAAGTTGTGGAAATGGAAAATTAAAACCACATCAGGATACAGTTTCACACCTGTCAGATCGACAAAATGAAAAAGTGTGACAAGACCAACTGTTGGAAATAAAATGAAACAATGAGAATTCCAAGGTTCTGCCAGTGATAGGGTCAAATGTTAGAACTGTTTTGAAGTGATTTGGCCACATAGAGTTAATTTGAAGATGCACAATCTAAATGACCCAATTGTTCTTTTTTGTTTCTTAATGATCTCTTCCAGAGGAAGCTCTTGGTCATCTAAACTAGGATAAACAAGACTGTTTGAAATAGCATCACTTTTAATAGAAAAACATGAGAAACAAACGTATGTTTGTCAAAAAGTAATGCATAAAAAAAGTAACACATGCCTAAATTTCAAATGCTTATTCAACATGTATTCCACAGCAGAGAAAATAAACGTATTACAGTGGAGTCAGCATTGTTACTGAGTCCAAGCTTGGTCTGCTCACCACACAACAGGCCAATAATCTGGAGATGAGGTGTTGAGGCAAGAAACAGTGACTTATTTCGGAAAGCTGGGCATCTGAGAAGATAGTGGACTAGAGTCCTAGAGTACCATCTTATGGGGGTCTAGATCTGTTTCTTTTATTGAACAGATGGGGGAGGAGGTGAAGAAGTAAAGTAAAAGAGCCATGAGTCTTATAAAATTTCTCCTGGTTTGGCCAACATCGGGGATGGGATTTGTTAATTTCTTTTTGTTCTGCAGCCATTTACAGGTGGACATGGTCGCAGTGTCTCCCTGTGAGCTGAATAAAGGTACTTTAACATTCAGGCAGGGGGCAGTTTTCCAGGAGACAGGCCATTATGTATGCTTATAGCTATAGACAGCATCCTTTTAGTGATCATAGTAACAAAAGCAGTGGAAAGTAAAGGTTAAAATAAAAGAAACAGATCCAACATAGAGTCAGGTTTTGTTCTTCCCTGTTGTTAATACAATATTACACTCAATAGTGAGGGAAAAAGGTAAAATTCTAGGTAGGCATGGACAATATGATGTACTTTCTATTAACTTGTGAAATAGTTACGTATAAACCTATATGAAGATTTACGTGTGTATTGGAAGGATAATTATATATATGTGAATGGCAACCCCAAGTACAGGGTAAGAGATGGTACCTGGCTGTGAGGGAGGGGGAAGTGAGGGGGTGAGGTAAAACAAACTGTAGAACAGTAGGAGGAAGAGTTCCCTGGGGACTTCAGTTGCATTTGTAACATTTTATTTCTTCAGCTGAGTGCCAGGTACCTATGTCTTACTGTATATCTGAAACCACATTTTCTAGGGGTAAGCTTTCTCTGGAGATTAGAGAAAAAGAGTTCTATTCATCATAGTTCTTTCACAAAGACTGTAAAGTGATGGGTGATAACAAGTTCACTATGAAATGATAAAAAAGTTTCTGTCTCATCCTATGCCCTGTCTTACATTTTAAAGTGCTTTTTTATGCTTAGGTTGTATTTAGCTAATTGATGACTTTGCAGGGAAGCAGGGGTAAAGGGACATAGGGTATTTCATAGCCTAAATAGCTGACAATGCAACTCCAAGCTTACCCACTACCACCCTCAACATCTGGGGATGGATCACAAGAGAAAGCATTTGGAAGCTAGGTTAGCGATGATTCCCCATTTATCTGACTTATCAGAACTCAGTTTCTGGAAGAAAGATCTTGTTGAATAAGAAATAAAAGCTATGGGTCCTAACTCTTTCACTCAGGGTGTGACTTTAGGAAACCTTCTCCTCTCTGAGTATTTAGTTTCTTCATTTGAAAACATGGGAAAATAATATATATTGTGAGGGAGAGGGAAATTTCCGCCTCTACTCCTCTTGAGTGCTTGTGGCTGGACTGATAATAAAATTGATGCAAGATACATGAATAGGAGAAAAATAAACATATTTGAATCATGCACATGGAGGTCTTGAAGCCAAGTGTGGCCTCTGTACCCTGACGCCAAATTAAACCTCAGAGACAGAGTTTCGAGTGAAGTAGAAAAGAATAGCTTTATTGCTTTGTCAGGCAAAGGGGGCCATAGGGGGCTAATGCCCTCAAAGCTGTGTGTCCCCACCAGAAGAGGGTAATGAGGAGTTTTATCATCATGGTTCAAAGAGGGTATGTTCAACTCATGGACATTCTTCTATTTGGTTGTTGATGAGCTAAGTGGGAGTCAGCATCATCAACCTTCTGGTGCATCTGGTCTGAGGTCTACATGCTTGTGGGCAGCAGACAGCTAACTTCTCCCACCTAGTGAGGGTTTCAGTATCTGAAAAACAGCTCCTCTGAGGGGGAACCAGGACTCTGCTCTGAGACTGCACTCTTGTTCCTTGAGTTCTCCTCCTCTGTCTCTGCTTTACCTCCCTCCCCTGATGAGCATCTGTTTGAACCAGTCCCTCTGGAACTCAGGGAAGGTTATGGAGGCTGAATGAAGCCTAGTTCTTGTGATCAAGAAATGGGAGCACAGAAAGGCTTTCATGCTCAGGCGCCTGCTCGGTTTCAGTCTCATAGAGACTGGGACTTCACAACTGGCCAAAGCAGGCAGCTTTCATGTGTTTTAGGCAAAGAAGCCATGAGTTGGTAAAGCGTTGACAGGACAAACAAACTTAGGTTTTGGTGCTCAATTAATGAGGAATCCAAACAGAGTTGGCGCTGGAGCTGTCAGGTAAAGCAGAAGCGAGGTCTCTTTATGTAGGCTTCTGGACTTGACTTCTCTGTCTCCGGTGATAAGGTGTCCTACATACAGACACACGTCTCCCTCTCATTTGGGAAGATTCACTTCTTGCTTCAGGGAGACAACAGTGCAGGGTTAGAGTGTCTCTCTTGCCTTGGCCATTCCTAAGTAATTCTAATCCAAAATAATATGCTCTTGAGGCACCTTGGGGACAGCCTACCCCAAATTACCCACACTACCTTTTGGAATTCTTGTGGGGATTAAATGAAAGAGGGACCCATTTTCATGTCATTTAAGAGACACCCAGAGTTATGCTAGCCCATGGTAGGTGTTTATATATTCCTTCCTGTCATCCTCACTGATTCCATATGAAACGCGTTTCCCATTAGATTTGGGAGACTTGTCCATTTTGCTTTCTATTCTGTTGTTCTTTCATCCTGGTGTTTTCATTTACCAATTATACATATGGATTTATAAAGGTAAACCCTTATTCTAATAAATCTTGTTGGAGAGAAAATGTGTATCATATGAAAATTTTAGAATGGAGTTTCCCATTTATGTGATGCATTATTCATTGAAATCAAATTATCTGTTAATAAAATGCAGTTGTTTAGACAGGGCATTGAGGATTTGTTGCAAATAAAATTGACTTGTATCACAATTGAACATAAATAGAGGCATCCTTAAGGGAGAAACCAGTTCATCATTAATTCTCATTTTTAAAAGCATAGGCCATGTGCTTGGTACACTATGTGCAAAGTATATGACAAGAGAATCATAAAGCAGACTCAGTCTGAAACAGTAAAAATAACTAAAGATTCAAATAATTAAAGATCTTATGCAAATCATCAAGTAAAAACTGAACAACATGATAGAAAATCTAGCAAATGGCACGAGTAAGCAATTCTCAGAGGAAAAAATGTCACCAGCCCACAAGATGCTCTGTGTCTCCAAGACTCAGGAAAACACAAAATGCGCAATGTCTTTTCACATTTATCATATTGGTGGGAAGAGACTTCTGACAAGAAGTGGGATAATGGGCTTGATGGTTCACTGGGGTTCACTGGGGATGGGTGTGTAAATTGGTGTGCCTCCTCAAGGGAGCAGTTTGGCCATAAAGCCAAAGGAGGGTCTTCCTCTGTGACCGGCAGTTCTGCTAGACAGATGCTTGTGAAATTTTTGGCATCTGGATCCAGAGGCAGCTACAAAGATGTCCACTCATCACAATAAAGATTGTGTGTGTGCATGCTCAGTCATGTCTGATTCTTTGTGACCCCACGGATTGTAGCCTGCCAGGCTCCTTTGTCCATGAGATTTTCCCTGCAAGAATACTGGAGTGGGTTGCCATTTCTCCCAAGGGATCTTGCCTACCCAAGGATCTGTGTCTCTTGCATCTCCTGCATTGGCAGGTGGATTCTTTACTTCTGAGCCACCTGGGAAGCCCTAGAGAAAGATTAGAAACCCTCTAAACTTCCACCCAGGAAAGAATTAGATACAAACCTTGTGACTTATGGGTACAGCCATGCAATGTACATGAGTTAAAATAAAATAGAGCTTATGCATCAAAATGGACAAATTCTTCTCAAAATACAAACAGCAAATAAAGTAAGTTGTAGAAAAGTTATGATATGACCCTTAGCAATTTAAAAAACATGCAAAGCAATACTCTGGCTTGTGTGTATATATATTAAAAACATATGCATACATTTTATATCATGTGTTGTTGTTCAGTTACTCAGTCAGGCGCTGCTATTTATGACCCCATGGACTTTAGCATGCCAGGCTTCTCTGTCCTTACGTGTCATATGTGTGTGTGTATCTGTGTGCTTATATGCATCTATGTGTATGTATGCATGTATATGCATGTTTATAAAATCTATTTATAAGCATACATATATTTGTATAAAATCACATCTAGGAATGATGAACACAAGTTGTGGTGGTAAATGCAAGTTTATGATAGTAGTTGCCTTGAGGGAATGAGAGTCCAAAGGGATCTGGGAGGAGTGTTTCTCTCTAACTGGGTGGTGGCAACATGGATGTTGACTGTAAGACAGTGACATCTCTTGTATTCCTGAAATATTCCCTGATACGAAAGCCCTTGTTCCTCCCTTGTGTGGATATGAAGAGATGCTGCCAAAAAGTCCTACGAAGTGCTGACCTAAATGACTAAAATTATGAGCACCAACAATTATGAGCAGGGCATCCTCAGATAGAATACTTACTTTCTTGGATGCTCAGCATCCGATTCTGCAAGATGGGCAAGGTCATTCCTTCTCAATGGTAGCTGTGAACAATGATGGAGAAATGAACTTTGTCAACTCTGCAGCATGTTTACCATGAGAAATACAGTGTGAGCCACAAGTGTGTGCCATGAGCAGAATTTAAAATTTCCTCCTGTGCAGCAGAGAGAACTCTACTCAGTGCTCTGTAGTAACTTATATGAGAGAAGAATCTGAAAAAGAATGGATACATGTATGTGTATAACTGAATCACTTTTCTGAGCACCTGAAACTAACAGAACATTGTAAATCAGATATCCTCCAACAAAATAAATAAATAGAAAAAATTCTAGTAGCCACGCTAAAAACAAAAACAAACAGAATAAATGAATTTTAGTGAGATAGGTTATTTAATCCAAGAAACTCAAATTATGTTCGTTTCAACATATAATCAATATACAAATATTCATGATACATTCTTCTTTTTTGTACTTGATTTTGAAATCCAGTGTGGCTTTTACACTCACAGCACAGCTCAGTTCAGAAGAGCCCTGCTTCTCTTTGACTAGTGTCTACCTTATTAGACATTGCAGCCCTGGAGGACTGTGCTAACATTGATTGGATATAATTGCAAACAGTTCTAATTACAAACCAGATCTAAGGGCTTTAATCTTGGAATGAAGAAAAAAATCAGTGTGTTACAAATACATTGATTTATAGATTTGTTCATTTAGTTTCAAAATACTCATTGAGTGTGATAGGATGTGCTTGGTGGTTTACCTATATTATTCTTTTTTAACCATCTTTAAATTATATTATAGTTAACTTACAATGTTGTGTTAATTTCAGGTGTACAGTAAAGTGATTCAGATATGTATTTATGTATATATTTAATTTTCTCTTTCAGATTCTTTTCTATTATAGACTATTATAAGATATTGAATATAGTTCCATGTACTATACAGTAAGTCCTTGTGGATTATCTATTTCATAAATAGTAGTGTGTATATGTTAATCCCAGACTCCTAGTTTATCCTTCTCCTCCTTTCCCCTTTGGTGACCATAAGTTTGTTTTTTATGTCTATGAGTCTATTTCTGTTTTGTAAATAAGTTCATTTATATCATTTTTAAAGATTCCACATATAAGCGATGTCATACGGTGTTTGTCTTTCTCTTCTGACTTACTTCACTTAGTATGATAATCTTTAGGTCCGTCCAGGTTGCTGGATGACATTATTTCATTCTTTTACTTTTTTGAATTAGCTTTTTCTCTGGACCTATGTTATTTTTAATTGTCAAAATGATTATTATAATTCTTCCTTCCATAATAGGAACCAGACCTTAGCTCCTGAGGGTGATCACTTGTCCTTGTTCACACTTTCACCCTCTCTTGATTCCCATGGCAATGTTCTTTCCGTGCCCTTCTTGCCCTTGTGGACCTGATAGTCTATTAAAGCCAGGAGATACACAGACAAACAATTAAGGCAGTAAAGAGGCTGTAACAGAAATGGGTTCGAGGAGCAAAGGAAGGAGCTTAATATACACAGGCAAGGAGCTTTATATATACAGCAATGTTCTATGAATTGCATCCATCCATCAGTGCAGGTGTGAACAAACATATTCGGTAAAAAGCCAAATAGTCAATATTTTTGGCTTTGTGGGTCATACAGTTTCTATTGTGACTATTCAAGTCTGCCATTGTGTAGCGGAAGCAGCCATAGAAAATACTTAAATGACTCTACTGGGCTGTCTTCCAATAAAACTCTTTACAAAAGCAGGCAGTGTGGGCATGATTGGATGCAGGGGTTGCAGTTTGCCAACCTCTTCATCAGGGTGTGTGAAAAGATTTGAGGTGGTTCAGTGATTCAGCACACATAAGAGTTGAGCCCAAGTTGAGCGAGTCATTCCTTTTCATACTATTTGTGAGTCCTTTTGGTGATGTCAAGGAGAATTGCTCCATTGTGATCAGAATGCATTTAACATGTCTCTAACTCTTGAAAATTTCTGCTTGCAGCAAGGATAGACATCAAAGATAAGCTGCCAAGCTAAGATTTCTTCTAGAGTGCTAATGGGGTTCCATATGCAGTAATAATATGAGGTTTCTTTTCAAAATAAATGGATTTTTTTTCTAAAGTGAGTTGATTTAAAGGGTAATATTTACTCTATTACAATACTGGTGGTATATATATTCTGGAAAAAAAAAATCACGAAGGCTCTGCCTGAATATCTGAGATGTGAAAGACACAGTTCTTGTCCAAATTCCACATTTTCTGGTTGTTGAAGAAAATGAAGCTCAGCAAGGTAGCTGATCACAAACCATGGAACCAGTTGGGTACAAATCCATCTTAGAGAGAACCTTGGTTGTGAGCTGGGGGCTGGAAGCTTGGCCTGAGTTTGGATGGTTAAAGAACACAGGATGAGCTGGACGCAGGGGTCAGAGTGGAAACAGCGAGAGGATGGAGTAGGAGAGTTGACCTGGTTGGTCCAGGCATCTGTAAAGCAGCAACTCTGGCTACAGTCAGCCATTTACTGTACTTTGTCCCGGGACTGTTCTTTCTCACTGGACATGAACCGGCCCCTGTGTCTAGGGCAAACATCTGTAAAACACTTGCTGTGTGAGGGCTTTTTGCCCTCTTGCGTGGGATCTGCTGAGTTTGTTTTTACAATCATAGAAAGTGAAACTTGGGAGTATTTTCTCTAGTTAAAAAAGGTGAAATAATGTGTTTGCTGTTATAACCATTCAAAGAGTGTGATGAAATTTCCCCCGTCTCTATCTCTCTCTTTCTCACAGCAGAAACCGCTTCAGTTCAGAGCTACCCAATTAATCTTTACCCATATAGCCTATAGCCGTCTAGCCAGCATCTCCTCTGTCTGTTACAACACTGCCATCCCCACACCCCCGAACCACTGGATTTTCTGCTTGGTTTAAGATGGGATGGAGCTGTAATCATGTTCGCTGAGACATGTTCAGTTTGTACTTGGAGAATTTTCATGATATAACACAGCTCAGTAAGCTACAAAATGAGCTGCAATGAGACATTTGCACAGTTAAAATCTGAAAATAGAATAATGGGCTCTTAAAAGGCACCGTTGCAGGACTTGCCATTGTACAAGGAAAAGCATATTCTGAGCTGCTCGAACTTATCTGAAAGATAAGGGCAGTGGAAGGAATCTCAGCCTGTCTTGCTGCCCACCTCCGCCCCTGAACTGCTCCAGATGTCGTGACAATAGCTCCTCAGGTGGGTGTGGGAGGGCCCTGTGTCACCAGAGTCCAGACGGAGCAGGCGCAGGAGAGGGCAGGGTCTCAGGGTCTGTGGCTACAGTCAGCCTTCTCCACTGGAAACTCACTTGAGTCAGGACACAATGGGGTGCAGAGTTTCCTGATGGGTCTTGACAGCTTTACTGGAAATCAAGTGAAATGGAGGAGGCCACCAGGTTAGTTTTTTTTTTTTAATTTCTTTTTAATTGAAGTATAGTTGGTTTATAATGTTTTTGTTAATTTCTGCTGTACAGCAAAATGACTCAGTTATACATATGCATACATAATTTTTCATGTTCTTTTCTGTTATGGTTTATTGGGACTTCCCTGGTGGCTCAGCTGGTAAAGAATCTGCCTACAATGCAGGAGACCTGGGTTCAATCCCTAGGTTGGGAAGATCTCCTGGAGAAGGTAACAGCTACCCACTCCAGTTTTCTGGCCTGGAGAATATCATGGACTGTATAGTCCATGGGGTCGTAAAGAGTCAGGCATGGCTGAGCGACTTTCACTTTCACTATGGTTTATCACATGATATTGAATAGAGTTCCCTACTATACAGTAGGACCTTGTTATTTATCCATTCTATGTATATAAGTTTACATCTGCTAATCCCAGCCTCCCACTCTATCCGGGCACGCTCATCCCCCTTGGCTATCACAAGTCTGTTCTCTATGTCCCTGATTTTGTTTCTATTTCATACATAGGTGAACCTGGGTCTCTTACATTGCAGGCAGATTCTTTACCATCTGAGCCACCAGGGAAGCCCATTTTAAATTCCTCATATCAGTGGTATCACATGATGTTTGTCTGACTTACTTCACTTAGTATGATAGTCTCTAATTGCCTCCTCATTGCTAAAATGGCATGATTTCATTCATTTTTATGACCAAGTAATATTCCACTGTGTATATGTACCACTTCTTCTTTAGCCACTCAGCTGTGGATGGACATTTAGCTTGCTTTCATATGAGTCTTGGCTGTTTTGAATAGGGCTGCTATGAACATTGAGGTCCATGTATATTTTTGAATTATAGTTTTGTCTGGCTGTGTATTCAATAGTGGGATTGCTCTATCACATGGCAATTCTATTGTGTGCGTGTGTGTGTGTGATTTACATTTGTAAAGATGTTGCTTGCTGGTAGCCTTGTAGAATATGGTATTAAGGGCAGTTCAGTTCAGTTCAGTCACTTGCGACCCCATGAATCCCAGCACGCCAGGCCTCCCTGTCCATCACCAACTCCCAGAGTTTACCCAAATTCGTGTCCATGAGTCAGTAACGCCATCCAACCATCTCATCCTCTGTCGTCCCCTTCTCCTCCTGCCTTCAGTCTTTCCCAGCATCAGGGTCTTTTCAAATGAGTCAGCTCTTTGCATTAGGTAGCCAAAGTTTTGGAGTTTCAGCTTCAACATCAGTCCTTCCAATGAATATTCAGGATTGATTTCCTTTAGGATGGACTGGTTGGATCTCCTTGCAGTCCAAGGGACTCTCAAGAGTCTTCTCCAACATCGCAGTTCAAAAGCATTATTCTTCGGTGCCCAGCTTTCTTTATAGTCCAACTCTCACATCCATACATGGCAGCTGGCGTGGACCTCAGGTAGGATGTTCTGACAGCAGCCTAAACCACCAGAGCCATGAGCTGAGCAGAGGGCTATCAAGAATAAAAATGGGCAAGAGCTCAAATAAGGACGTTTTGTGCAGGTATATATGAAACCATAGAAATATAGTAAGTTGCAAACGAGTTCTGTTCTGAGAACATGTTCATAAGTCCAGTTTGTTTGTAAGCCCAACAAAGTTAGCCTAACTACCCAACCAACACAATAAGCCAAATAGCACTATACAGTAATAAATTTATAATACTTTTCACACAAATAATACGTGAAAACAAACAAAAATAGAGCAAACCCTTTTAATCATATAGTACAGGACCTTGAAAAGTACAGTAGAACCATCTACATCACAGCTGCTTTTACATTTGCTTCTGGACTTCCTGGGCTTGAAATAAAGATACTGTCCTATGGTACTTTATACAGTGCTGTACAGTAAGGTACACAAAAGCACAACCACATGTAGACGATGCATGCAAATGACAATGTATGCCAGACATCGGACTAACTTATGTGATTGACACGTGAATGCTCGTTTGCATCTCTGACAGTTTACAACTTGAAGGTTCATGATTGGGACTTACTATAAGTATTTCCTTATGCATAGTATCTCTCAGGAGAAGGAAATGGCACCCCCCTCCAGCATTCTTGCCTGGAGAATCCCATGGACAGAGGACCCTGGTGGGCTACAGTCCATGGGGTCACAAAGCGTCAGACACGACTGAGTGACTGAGCAGTATCTCTCAAAATTATTACTTCCCATATGGTATTAGAAACTGTCAGCTAATTTGAAATCCATTTGTGATGTACTTCTTGCTACTGGAGGGCTAGAATGATAATTAGAAATGCATCTTGTTTTTGGACACATCACCCCTGTGTTTTGTAGTTGCTGTTGGGAACTCCTGACTTACCCAGGGCTCCCGGAATCTCCAGTTAATCTAATGTGCCTGCACCCTTGCCATTTCTAAGTGAGGATGCAATGTGGACACCTTCAGCGTTAATTACATTTTAGAGACATAATTGCAGAGAGCGCTTATCACACTAGGTTTACCCAGGAATGATGTTCACAAGCATCTCACCTGTGTGGCTGATAAATTCCCCGTCCAAAGCCGAGAAGACATTCTATAAAGAGGGACCCACATTATCCACAGTTGTTAAGAGATTTGATAGTTCCACCTCCCATGTGCCTCAGTGATTCAGAAATAATATTTTTGGTTAAACTTTTGGTAGCGTAGGGATGTAATTTTAAACTTCCAGATATGGTGTTTACATCACCTTTACTTTCAGACTCATCCAAGTGGTTGGACTGAACAGCGTCCCCCGCTCTTACCTTAGATGTGCCTCAGTATTTGTGGAGGGTCATTTATCAGCCACTAGCAGCTATTCAGGACTTCCCATGCAATGTGGGTTTGCTCTTATGCCTTGCTATCATGGGAGAAATCATCCTCAAAATTAGATGATTCCTTTTCCTCTAGAACAATGTGTGTCTGTATGGAATTTAAAACCCGGGATACAGGAGGACTGAGAATTTCAGATAACTTGCAATCTGATTGAATTTCACTTATTGGAGCTGTTTCATTCAGGGCTCTCCACTGCTCCAGAAATAAGATAGTAGTATAAAATCAAACTAATAAAACAAAAAATGACACAAGCTTCCAGCTATTCTGTCATCTTCTTTATGTTGTACTGTGTTGCTTTGAAATTTCTATGGGTGGATGGAGAATGTCTTCACGCTCCTGGCTGGCAGGCTAACCCCTGTGCCATTCTGAGTACAGAGAAGTTCTTTGAGAAGAGGCATTATGTTAATACTTGGCTCTTTTCTCATAGTCTACCAAACAAAAACAAACACGAAAACAAAACCAAAGCCACCACAGGACTGTTTTGGAGTCTTTTTAATAGAAGCATCACAGATTTATAGCTAATATTGATTGTTTTTCACCTTGGATTTTGCAAATGAAGAGGAGTGGCCGTCAATATTTATAGTGAAGGAGTTGGCTTGAATGTGAGAATTAAGACATTTAACCTGTGAAATATTTCCATGGAAGCATATCTCTTTAATCTGTGTAGGGAAGGAAGTGTGCTATGGAATTTGGATCTCAACCTGGATTTGAATTGCAAGGGTTACATTTGGTGGGATCTGGGGTAGGTCATGACCCCTTACCTGTAAAACAGAGAAACAGTAGTACTTAGATCACAATTTTGTTGTAGGAAGTAATGAATTAAAACAGATATCTAAGCAGAAACGTTGCACTGGATGGAGTTAAAACAAGCAAGAGGATTTTATTCAGAACTATTGTAACAGATTGTAACTATTGTAACTGGGTAACTCAGAGCATAGTCTGAGCTCAGCTCCACTGAAGAAGGGTGGAAGGGTTTGTATGAGTTGGGGTAGGGAGATTTGAAGCCAGCTGTGTGTGCTAATCACTCACCCAGAGCGAGACATCCTGGAATGTGAAGTCAAATGGGCCTTAAGAAACATCATTATGAACAAAGCTAGTGGAGGTGATGGAATTCCAGTTGAACTGTTTCAAATCCTAAAAGATGATGCTGTGAAAGTGCTGCATTCAATATGCCAGCAAATTTGGGAAACTCAGCAGCGGCCACTGGACTGGAAAAGGTCAGTTTTCATTTCAATCCCAAAGAAAGGCAATGCCAAAGAATTTTCAAACTACCTCACAATTGCATTCATCTCACAAGCTAGCAAAGTAATGTTCAAAATTCTCCAAGCCAGGCTTCAACAGTACATGAACTGTGAACTTCTAGATGTTCAAGCTGGATTTAAAAAAGGCAGAGGAACCAAAGATCAAATTGTCAACATCTGTTGGATCATCAAAAAACCAAGAGAATACCAGAAAAACATCTCTTTCTGCTTTATTGATTATGTCAAACCCTTGGTGTATATGACAACAAGCTGTGGAAAATTCTTCAAGGGATGGGAATATCAGACCACCTGACCCGCCTCCTGAGAAATCTGTATGCAGGTCAAGAAGCAACAGTTAGAACCTGGCATAGAACAATAGACTGGCTCCAGATTAGAAAAGGAGTACGTCAAGGCTGTATATTTTCACCCTGCTTATTTAATTTATATGCAGAGTATATCATGCGAAATGCTGGACTGGATGAAGCACAAGCTGGAATCAAGATTGCTGGGAGAAATAGAAACAACCTCAAATACGCAGATGACACCACCCTTATGGCAGAAAGTGAAGAAGAACTAAAGAGCCTCTTGTTGAAAGTGAAAGAGGAGAGTGAAAAAGCTGGCTTAAAACTCAAGATTCCAAAAACCAAGATCATGGCGTCTGGTCCCATCGCTTCATGGCAGAGAGATGGGGAAACAGTGGAAAACAGTGACAGACTTTATTTTGGGGGCTCCAAAATCACTGCAGCCATGGTGACTGAAGCCCTGACATTAAAGATGCTTGCTCCTTGGGAAAAAAAGCTATGACCAACCTAGACAGTATGTTAAAAAACAGAGACATTACTGTGCTGACACAGTTCCGTCTAGTCAAAACTATGGTTTTTCCAGTAGTCATGTATGGATGTGAGAGTTGGACTATAAAGAAAGGTGAGTGCTGAAGAATTGATGCTTTTGAACTGTGGTGTTGGAGAAGACTCTTGAGAGTCCCTTGGACTGCAAGGAGATCCAACCAGTCCATCCTAAAGGAAATCAGTCCTGGGTGTTCATTGGAAGGACTGATGTTGAAGCTGAAACTCCAATACCTGGCCATCTGATGCGGAGAACTGACTCATTTGAAAAGACCCTAATGCTGGGAAAGATTGAAGGTAAGAGGAGAAGGGAACAGCAGGGGATGAGATTGTTGGATGGCATCACTGACTCGATTGTCATGAGTTTGAGCAAGCTAAGGAGTTGGTGATGGACAGGGAGGCCTGGCGTGCTGCAGTCCGTGGAGTCGCAGAGTCAGACACGACTGAGTGACTGAATTGATACTGATACTGTGTGTGCTAATCAGCTTAATCTAAAGGAGAGTTAACTTTCTTACGTCTTCCCCACAGGAGGGAGATTGACAACTCAGAGCAAAGTTCCCACCCACTTTAGGTTCTTCCCTTCTTAGAAAACCAGAAGGCAGGTGGCACTGTCTTCCCTGATCTTCCCTGAGAAAGACATTGCTGGGTTGCAAAACTGGCAAAAGATTTTGTTTTTGTTTTTTATTTTAATTTTTTAAAAAAATTTACTTGGCTGCTCCCGGTCTCAGGTGTGGCTCCCGGGAATCCTTGATCTTCATTGCAGCATGCAGGATCTTTTAGATGCAGAATGTGGGATCCAGTTCTCTGATTAGGGATCGAACTCAGGCCCCTGCATTGGGAGCTTGAAGTCTTAGCCATTGGACCATCAGGGAAGTCCCTGGTAAGAGGCTTTCAAAAAGATTTTAAAACATCAAAAGGGTGGAGAAAGAACTTACTGGTGACAAGTTTTCTAAAGTGCGTGCTCTAAAAAAAGGAGGAGGGGTTCATTGGATAGGCTGTCTGAATTCAGTAAGGGCTGGGGGCATGAGAGGCCTGGCTAAGGTGTAGCTATGCTGAAGCAAGTATGAAGCCCTCTGGGTCATGGACACAATGCTCAGAACCACACCTTCCACAATGCAAACCTCATCCTAGAATTTTTAGATCTTTTTGGAAAGTAAATTGAAGAGCAATGAATCCATGGTTTTTATTGAAAAAAAGAAGCCTAGAAGACCTCCTAATAATGATCTTCCCAAGGTATTCAAATAATTCCTTTTATGACTATCCAACAGAATAGCAGGTCTGCAAACTCTTTTTTCAGTGTAAGTTTTAGAGAAAAATTATAGATTTGAATACAATGTAACTAACTGAAAAATTTCGGAGTCATTTTCATAGGGAAGGAATAAGCTTGACAAAAAGTCTATTTTAGTTAAATAAAAGCTTTTTGAGAAAAAAAGCTATTGTAGGTTGGCATGGGGATTGTTATCCAAAGCAGTTAGAGTGGTTATGCATCCCTGAGTCATCTTTGCTTTGGAAATCTGACCTGTGTGTGTGTAATTCCATTTAGTGCTGAGAAATTCCTATGGCAGCACTGGGTGTGTGTCAGGGTTGCAGGATATGGTCCCCAGCTGTTTTATGTATGTAACATCTTTGAAGTCCTTTCTCATTATGGGTACTTTATAAATGCAAAGCTGTGTTATAACTGATCCACAATTGCCCTAAATCCTGATATGGTCTTCAAATGTCCCCAAAAAATGGAGAAAAATGAAAAGGAGGTTCAGCTGTGACTTTTGTTTAAAACAAAACAAAACAAAACACGGAATTCAGCCAAATATATTTTAAAAATATACTTGTCTTTACTGAACTATTCATGAATGGGAGACCTTCCTATCTAGCATGGAGAGGGCATCTCCAGAGGGCTAAAGAAAGGGGGAGGTTTCTAAAGGCAAGACAAGGAGATAATAAGCAAAAAAAGAGTATTTCAGGCTTAGGTAACCCACAGGGAAGGAAGGGATCTATGTAGCAGATACTCCATCTACCTTTGGCGGAATGGAAAGAGGCCTTGTGACAGGTGACTTCATTGTTGCTGAGTGACAGGTTAAGACTCCAAGACGGTAATGAGAACCCAGCATGTGAGACAGCAAAAGGAACGCAGATGTATAGAACAGACTCGTGGACTCTGTGGATGAGGGCAAGGGTGGGATGATATGGGAGAATGGCATTGAAACATGTTAATTATCATATGTGTAATCAATTGCCAGCCCAGGATTGATGCTCGGGGCTGGTGAATCTAGACTTCCCGGGGGGAAGGAGGAGAGAGGGAGGAGGGAGGAGGGTTCTGGAGGGGGAGCATATGTAAACCCATGGCGATATCATGTCATTGTATGGAAAAACTAATAAAAAAAATGGGGGAAAAATGGGAAAAAAAAAAGACTCCAATTTTGGAAACTCAGGCTTCACTTAGATAAGTTATATATTAAGCCCCAGTTTCGTGGCCTCACATATGTGACTTCATCTTGGGCTTGTGTTTTTATTTTTTTTTTAAAAATTTAATAATTTATTTATGGCGGTGCTGGGTCTTCGTTACTGCCTGTGAGCTTTCTCTAGCTGTGGCCAGCAGGGACTACTCTTTGTTGCAATGCACCGGTGTGTCCTCGCGGTGGTTCCTCTTGTTGGGGAGTGTGGGCTCTGGAGCACGGGGGCTTCAACAGTTACAGGCCGTGGGCTCAGCAGTTGTGGTGCACAGACTTAGTTGCCCGGAGGCATGTGGGATCTTCCCAGACCAGGGATCATAGCCTCATTGTCTGTATTGGCAGGTGGATGCCTATTCACTGTACCCCCAGAGAAGTCCAGGCTTGTGCTGTTCTTTTTAACAGTTTTGACTTTTGAATTCAAGCCGTTTCCCTCCTGCCCTTTCCTCTTCCTCTCTGTCTCTCTATCTCACATACATTCACTCTGCATCTGTACCAAGATACTTACTTGCTCACCCCTTGGGAAAATGCCAGGGAACAACCAGATTGGGAATTTGGGCAATGCTTTGTGTTGACAGATGACTTCTCCAAATATTTATTTGTCATCTCTGCCTAACGTAATCAATTAAAACTTGCTTTGATTCTGCATGATGAGAGCCCTTTGCCATCAAATGAAAACTAGGCACTTGTCTTCTGAGTGATGGTTTCTATTTTAGCTGTTATTTGGAGTGAAGATACTTCCTTTGGAGGGAAGGTATTTACTGAGGTGGTGCTTGTGCGGAATGTAGGTCGTGGGGATGGACAGGTGACTGGCTGGGTTTCTTTTCCTTTTCTTTGAGGCTCCTTTGTCCCTGTTTGCTTCCATCTCTATGTGGGGCAGTCTGTTTTCCCTTTGCTTTTGTTTGTTTCAGTAATTTGAGGACTTACCATTGTAGAGAAAGCTACAAGGATGATATGACTCGAATTCTAAGCCACCACCACTTTTTAAAACAAATAATGTAGATCCCACATCTAAATACACAGCTGCTGGGACTATGGGGGAAGGTGAGGGTCACTGTCAGATATGAGGTTTAGAAATGTTCTCTGAACAAGCTTATGGTTCCCAGGGGAGAAGGGAGTGGAAGGATAGTTAGGGATGGGCATGTACACACTGCTCTATTTAAAATGGATACCCAACAAGGAAATACTGTATGGCACATCGTGATTGAATATTGTGTAACAACCTAAAGGAAAAAGAATTTGAAAGAGAATAGATACCTGTATATGTATGTTGCTGTACTCCTGAAATTAACACAATATCGTTAATCAACTATGCTCCAATATAAAATAAAAAGTGTAAAAAAATTGCAGACTAAAATAAAGTCTTCTCTTTCATAATTCAGTCTACATTATGTATATGTAAATGCAACCAGAGAGCTACCTTATGGGGAAGCATTTTACTACAGTTGTAGACTTGGTTTGGAAACTTAAACTTTTCAATAAAGGAATAGCAGAAACCCAGGAAATACAAATTCTTTCCTAAACATGGTTTCCGCTGCCCAAAGCAGTAGAACATTCTAAAATAAGTAAATTGCAAAGCAGAGGTTACTGGCTTAAATTTGCTTCTTTTCATAATCTCTTAGGTGTTAATGGAACTCTAATGTACATTTTTTAAGAGGCAAAACCTCTTGTTTTCACTTTAATGTGCAAGCCCAGAAGATGCTAAGAGAATATGAATGATGCCATTTTTTAAATATATAAAGCAAGTATTTTAAACAAATTTTCAAAAATAACATATTCTGATACTGACATGTCCAAATTTTCTTTTCTTTGCGTGACATTTTCATTTAAACATGGAATGATCAGTCCCACGAATCGTTTACTAAAGTCCAAGATAGAGACATGAAAAGCATCAGGTTTGCATCCAAGATTCTGACAGAATTGAAGTTCTGCTGGATAATGAATAAACCTAAAACTTAAAAAAAAAAGTGTCCATGTTGGACAGTTTAGTTCAAGGTACTGAATTGAACAGAAAGGATGCACCTCCAGGAGGGACCCTGTCGCCCCTCTCACAGGACTGAACAACCTCAGGGAAGGGAGAGGTGAGCAGTTGGAAGGGAGCTGGGCAGAATAGATAATATTCTGAGAATCATAATAGTTTCAGCATAAGTTCATTGCCTCTTCTGTAACAGAGACAGATCTTAGGGGAGAAAGGGTTTAAAAAATTTTTTTTAAATATTGTTCTATTTATTAACTTAGATGGGAACCTAAGACTCGGAAGTTTATTGGCTAACCTGCTCTTGACTGAGTATTTTTAAGTTTCAGGGACAAACACCTCCAAAGTGACCATGGTTATGTTTCTCTAGCTTCCTAGCATCCAGGAAGAACGCATTAGTGGTTCTTCAGCAATAAGAAAATGAACCAATTTGAAAGAAGGCTGTCAAGCCTGGGGGAAAACACGAGATGGATGGTGGATGCAATGGGTCTTGACAGTGTGTGAGCAGGCTTCCTGGCTGTCACTCTGCCTTCAGCCATCACACTTCTACCAGGAGCAAGAGATGCCATTTGGATGTACTTAAATTCCCAAAAAGCTGATAAAATGAATCCAGTTAAAAAAGGCTTAGGTCGTGCACTAATCCTGGTCCCCTGGACTCCAAACTGGATTAACCCCATGAAGAAATAGAAGCCACAGAATCTGTGTTCACTGAACCCTTAGCAGGCACCATTTTTTGTGGAATTCAGATGTTAGTGCTTCTGTTTGTTCTCAGGTGACAAATATAAAACATGTTGTGAGTTTTCTTGCAGCTCAGGTATTACCCAGATGTTTCTGCCACAGATCAGATTTCCTCACCAGTCTCCAGCATCTCTATAATTTAGACCAACATCAGATCCCTGGCTGTATATTGTTTCTTGAATTTAAACAGATAAGAAACTCTTTATAAGGACTGGAAGCTCTCTCATTTCGCCAGTAGCACTGACGTATATACACGGCTGCTGTTGCTGCTGCTCAGTCACGTCCGACTCTGTGCGACCCCATGGACTGCAGCCCACCAGGCTCCTCCGTCCTTGGGAGTTTCCAGGCAAGAGTACTGGAGTGGGGGTGCCATCGCCTTCTCCAGACATATATACACTACCATGTATATATGTATAAATAGCTATTGGGAAGCTGCTGTATAACACAGGGAGCTCAACTGGGTGCTCTGTGATGACCTAGAGGGGTGGGATGGGGAGTGGGAGGGAGGCTCAAGAGGGAGCTGACGTATGTTTATGTAGAGTTGATTCACATTGATGTACAGCAGGAACTAACACAACATTGTAAAGCAATTGTCCTTCAATTAAAATAAGTTAAAAGAATTGGAAAGTATGTGACTTTTGAAACCTTGAATTTGCCTAGTTTCAGAATACCTGTAGATGGTTGATTCCTTAATGCATTTAGTGTTGTGAGACAATGGTGAAAAAAATACAGGGGACAAATCAGCCAAAGCCTGTGGGGAGGAAGCTTATCTCTTGGCTCAAGGTTTTGTTTCATTTATAAAGTGTGTAGGTGAGGGGCGGTAGGGGAACAAAATATGTCATCCCCAAATGTCTCTTTAACAAGCGGATTATTTCAAGATGACAACAATCGAAGCCCCAGTAGGTTCAGGAAGAAATTTTGACCTTGGCCCTACCTTACTAAAAAATCTTAGAGGGTTTGTTCCCAGAAAGCTATCACCAGAGATATTAGCAAAGAAAATTGGCTGAATGTGGTGGGGGGAACAAGCCTAGAGATCAGAGTCCTCTCTGTGTCCCAGTCCCTGCCAGGCCCAGCAAACTTTGTTTCCCAAACATTTACTTTTCCATATTCCTGTGAATTGCCTTCTGTTATAAGCTGAGCTCCGTACTTGTCCCAATGTGGGTACTGACTAAAAAAAAAAAAGCACAACCTAAACATTGAGAGTTACATTTTATTCAGTGAATAAAACTGAGGACTTAAGCACAGCACACAGCATCTTAGCTCTGAGGTACTGTGCTGAAGAAGCAAGAGGGGAGTTTCTTCAACAAAGACTAGGTAGTTGGAACATCTAGGGATTATTGTTAATTGAAGAAAATCCGGCATCTCAAGGAAGTTAGCGCTTTTCTATGTATGGGGAGGTATGAGTCTGGGCTCACTGAAATCATTCCTTTGATAAGCATCTCAGCTGTACGGGGCCTGTATCCTGTGGTTTCTCATCTTGAGTCCCTTTGGGTACATCAGCTGGGGTGGCTACAGTGGCTGAGAGCTGGATAGTGGGCATCCTGTTTTTAACCTGAGTTCCCTCAGGGCTCACCATCAGGCCTGGAAGCTGGTCCAGGAGAAGTAAAACACAGCCAGGATGAAAACAGAGTATAAAATGAAAGAGAGATTAGCTCCTAATTATAATAGATTCTGCCTGAAATGCAGGAGACCCGGGTTTGATCCCTGGGTTGGAAAGATCCCCTAGAGGAGGGCATGGCTACCCACTCCAGTATTCTTGCCTGGAGAATTCCATGGACAGAGGAGCCTGGTGGGCTTCAGTCCACGGGATTGCAAAGAGTTGGACAGGGCTGAATGTTTAACATGTGCACATAATGGCTCTAAGATTGAGCTTCAAAGATTGGGTCCAACTCTGTACAAAGGAGAGACAGAAACAGGATCGTAAATGAATTTTGAGTTGAGAGTTAAGATCATCAAAGCTGAGAATAGTATTTCTACTTTTTCCTCTCTCTCTTTCTTTTTCATCTTTCTTCTCTCTCTCTCTCTCTCTCTCTTCTTTTTTCCTAAAAAGCATTAAACAAAATCAAATAAAACCTTCGACCCTGAGGTTGGACTAAGTAAACTTTGCATTTGTTCTGTGCTCTTTTTCTCAGTCAGTCCTTGGCTATAGTGGGCAGGATTTTTATCTCATCATAAGTGTATACAGATACAATTCAGATCTAGCTTTTCCCATTTATATATAATTGTTTCTCAATGTGCTAAACTGTCTAATTATAACTTTCAACGCCTTTAATAATCTTTTGTAAGTAAACAGCAAAATGCTAGAAGGTTTGATGCTGAATGCTCAGTTTCTGTGCACTAGGACTCAAATCTCAGAGACAGAGCTTTGGGTGAAGTAGAAATGAATAGCTTTATTGCTTTGCCAGGCAAAGGGGGACATGGTGGGCTCCTGCCCTGGGAAATGGTGTGTCCCAACCTGAGAGGATTTGGTGAGGAGCTTTACAGCAATGGATCAGGGTGGAGTTGATGATAAAGATTGAGGTGTGTTCCTTTAATCTGGCCTCAGGGGTTCTCCTGTTGAACTTCTGTTGCTCCTTTAATCTGGCCTCAGGGGGTCTCCTGAACTTCTCTGAAGAATGCTTCATCAAGTAGTTAGCATGTTCATTTGTTGGAGGGTTTAGTTCTGCAGAATAGCTCAGATATTGTTTTATGTATATGCCTTGACCTGCAAACAAGAAACCGGAGACAGAGAAAGGACTCTTCCTAGTCACAGTGGATTGATGATGCTCGTCTGATTCTCTGGTTGTAAGTAATGCTGTGGCGAATATCTTCATGTCATTTTCTTTGGCATGTTTTTTTTTTTTTAATTCCTAGAAATAGTTCCTGTTTGTTTTTTTTTTTGTATGTGAATTAGTCTTAAATTTTAATTATATTTGGGATAGGAGCCACCCAGCCTTCGAGGAACTATATTTAATCATTTAATGGTTTCTAACAAAAGATTGATGAACAAAAGGGGGAAATTGTGAAATCAAATTCATGTTCTTGGCAAGACAAGAAAAATTTAAAAGTAAAAAATTATCTGCTCTTTGGCCTCCTCTTCCCCCACATAGTGCACTGTATATTTGCATTAGACATCCACCAAACCTCCCCCATTGGCAGGAATACCAGCTCAGCCATAGAGAGCAACATTCTCTTTGCATCAACATCACAGTTCCTTAACTGAGAACATTCCTTCTTGATCTTAAGGGGCCACAATGATGCTTAGATCTGGATTGTGTAAACTGTTAATGATACATCATTTAAGGTACAGCCTTCTGTCTCAAAAAAATTTATGTAACTGTGCCTTGACTTCTACTGGGCAGAACAGTTCTGAGAGCTTTCCAAGATGCTCTTGCTAGGTTATAACCCTTAGATAAAATTTTCCATTTTTTTCTTAGGTCAGCTCTTTAATTTCTCATAAACAGTGGGAAGATCCAAGAGTCTGGCCTTGTTGAAATTATTCCTTTGATATCCCCCTTAATTATGTAGGGACAGTATACTGTTTTTCTTCACCTTGAATTCCGCTCAGGGTGTACCATGGTGAGGGTGGGGTGGAGTTGCTGTTGAGCCTGATGGCTTTATGGCTGAAACATCCCTTGTTTACTGAAATGGCAGCTGTGCTTATCCACAAGTCACCATCACTGCTATTAACAAGGGATTCTTCCTCAGAATGACATGGCGCACCAAATTTGCATCCTTCTGGCACAATAGTAAAGAATCCACCTGCCAATGCAGAGATATGAGTTTGATCCGTAAGTCAGGAAGAGCCCCTCGAGAAGGCAGTGGCAACCCACTCCTGTATTCTTGCCTGGCAAGTCCCTTGGACAAAGGAGCCTGATGGGCTATATGGGGTTGCAAAGAGTTGGACATGACTTAGCAACTGAGCGTGACTGTCAGTCAAAAAGATGTGAACAGTTTGGCCGCTCTTCAGCGAAGTTTCATTTGTCTGAGAGCTGAGACTTTGTGGAACCCTGACATCTCATTTTGATCTTTTCAAATGATCTTTTCCCAGCTAAGAGTTTGTCAAATACCTTACCAAGGGATCATTAATCTTGTGATTTCCTTCCCACTCTCTTTACTTTACTCCTGAAGAAAACTTCTTTGCTTTTCCAAGTGTGTGTTTCTAAACTCTCAGTTTGGATGTTCAGAATTTCCCTCAATCATTCTCACTCGACATGAATTTGTTCATAGGTAGCATGTTTCCAAAGCCATGTCTGGCTGCGTCTGTTGGTTTGGAGGTTTGTGAGATGAGTACCTTGAAATCCTTTCTGCTTCTTTTGATGGTCTGGTGAAGCCTTTACTCTTAAGGTTGGACTTTGCTGCTTTCTGCTCTTCCTTATGAGATGGTCCTGGGTAAGATGTCTGGATGGTGCAGGACTTTTGTGCAGACCTTTTAACCTTTCACCTCTCTCCAGGAGCAAGCATACAGAAGCCCTGAAGGAAGAGCTGCTTCTGACATCACAGCCCTTGGTTGAGTTTTGGCTTTTCCAATGCCTCCTCTGGTGGCTTTGGGCAAGTTGATGAACATCTCTGAGCCCCAGTATTCTCATCTGTAAAATGGGTGTCATGATCATAAGTATAGTGCTATACCTCATATAGTCATTGGAAAAGAATAAGCCTGGGGTGGACTCACCAGTGGCTTGATATGTCATGGAAAAGAAAGGAAAAGCCACTCAGTCATATACGACTCTTTGCGACCCTGTGGACTATACAGTCCATGGAATTCTCCAGGCCAAAATACTGGAGTGGCTAGCCTTTCCCATTCTTTACCAGCTGATCCACATGTCATGAGCTTTTGGTAAATATCAGTTCTTATTAGGAACTACTCTGATAACTAGAACAGTAGATCAGGTGGCAGTTATTGGACCAGGCTAACTGCCTTGTCTCTATTTGCTTTCCTTCAGTGTTCCAAACTCTTGCTTCTTAGAAATGTTCCAGGAGACCTCATTTTTCTATGACACGGGAAACATTCAGATTGTTTTTGCTTATTCCAAGGTAATCCCTGTACAAAGAATGAACAGCCTCGTCAGTTCTTATTTTCCTGGTTTCCCCATCTGATTCTTGGATGTCTTCTGAACCTTTGCAGTGTAGTTTCCTCTTTTCTTTTTCCTCCATGCCTACTGCCCTGAACTCCAAACATAAACCATTGAGTTGCACTGTTTCCATCTGTCTGTTTTTCTCCAACACACACATGCCGCATATAAATTATGTTCCAAACTAGAGCCCTTTTCAATAGAAAACAGACAGCACCCATTATTTTATCAAGACAACAGGAGTAAACCCAAGCTCCTAGGCCAACTGGGACATCTGGAAAATCACATGTCGACCTCATGTGCAAACATGTTTTGTGTATTTGGTGTGTATCCAAATATGCCACTTGCAAAAAGTATTTAACCAGCTACCCAGCAGATATGCATTAACTTCCTGCTATGTGCAAAACTCTTTTTCATTGCTGTCTATCTAGACCCAAAGATAAATCAGAAACAAATTTTGTTTTTTAAGAATACATTGCACTTTTTAAAACTTGAACTATAGTTGACTTACAATATTAGTTTCAGGTGTAGAGCGTATTGATTTAGTATTTTTATAGATGATACTCCCTTAAAAGTTATTATAAGACAATGGTTTAATTCCCTATGCTGTACAATATATCCTTGTTGCTTACCTGTTTTAGACCTAGTAGTATGTACCTCTTAACCCCATATTGCAATATGCCACTTCCCTTTGAATACATTGCACTTTTACCAAATAAGTGGTTAACTTCATACATTCAACTGTATGTTCCCATATTTTTATACAAAGTGTATCCTAAACACAAGCCACACTACACCATCTGGTTGCTCTCCTAAAACCCAGCAGTCTGCCCCTTCTCTCTGGTCACACCGAGGGACAATATATGGCCACGTGTTTGTGTTCAAATTCATAAATACTGACCTTGTCGGGGAGATTTTCAAGGATGACTTTGATTGTATAGTTTTTTCTTTCTTATGAATTCGTTGGAGGACCTAATTCCTAAGTAAAATACAACAGCACAAATAAAGTCATAGGAAACCTAAGACATGAGCTTTAGTAACTCTAGGGAGGAAGGTGGCAGACAGATATCACGGAAGAGGCGGAGATAAATTAAGGGAATTCAGGATAATGTCTTCCAAGTAGGAGGAGGGAGTGGGAGAAGCCACATGTTTTGATGGATTCATTCATCAGAAACTTGCCCAGCATAACTTTATATCATGCACTGCTCTAGGTGCAGGGGCTACAATGGTGAGCAGACGTGGACACCATTATTCTAAATCATTCTAAATCACCGTTATAATTCGGGTACCTGTCACCAAAGAGCCTTACCTGATACTCTGAGAAGGTCTGAGGGAGTGTAAAGAGAGTCTGCCCAGGGGCAGAGATGATCTAGGCAAGATTTGAAAAATAAGAAGCTTATCTAGGGGAGAGAGGGGGAAAGAATATGCCAGATGATGGACTCAAAATGTGCAAAGCCACTGTGGTGGAGCAGAGGATTGTAGGTGGGCTTCAGCTTGACTTGAGCAGGAGGCATGGAGGGAAAGACAGAAAACGTGTGTTTGTGTGTATATGTGAGAGAGAGAGAAATTAAGAAGAGTAGAAAGAGCCCTGGTGGTCTTCCGTCCTTGGAAAGGAATTCTGACTTTTTTCTTAAATAGGAAGTAAGTGAAGAAGGTTCACTAGAAGATGAAAGAGGGGAGGTGAGGTGAGGTGATCACACCCAGTGTACTCATTTTGCATGCTCATTAAGTGACACAAATCCCTTTCTGAAATTGCATTGTTCATTTACTTATCTAGTTGCCCATGGTATGTTTCCCAATTAGACAGTAAGTTCCACAAAGCTGGGACCAAGTCCTTCTTGTTTACTGCTGAATCTCCAGTGCCAAGCACAGTTCCAGGCACAGAGTAAGTGCTTAGTATATATTTCTTGAATATAGGGAAAGTGTATGAGTGACTGGCTAAGACTCTCAGCCTAACAACCACTTTGTCTGTGATAAAGTCAACTCCACCTACTGGTAAGATATCCAGTGACATCCAGGGGTCACTACTCAACAGACACTCTATCCATCCACCCTTCCTGCCTCCTGCAATATCACTTCGCCCTTTTTCTGGACCTGTCCTTCAAACACTCAGCAAAATATGAAGCATCATATAAATAGCAGCAGCCGATTCTTTCCTGATCAGAGTTTTTCTGAAACTTCTGGAAGTTGATATTCTAAAATCACTTGGAGGAACACAGGCAGCCCATTACATAGGTTATTGGAAAATAGGTTTGGAGAACACTGCATCCTACATCTCTATCCCAGAGCATCTCAAAGCCCTGGACCAGTAGAGCTCTGAGAAGGCACACAGGAGAAACCTGTGTAGCTTTATTTAGCTCCGTGTTTCTCGAAATTAACCGACCATGGAGCTCTTTTGTTTTCAGCCTAATACTGATTAAAATTCCATTAGAAGCTAGTGTTCCAAGGAAAGACAATTGGAAAACAACTGTAAATTGATAAGTTTATAATAACCATGGACCACTTACAGCTACAGTGAATTATATCCTTTTCAACACGAAGAGCAGTGCTCCAAGTTAAATCATTTAAAGTTAGACAGTTATTTATGTAATTTGCAATAACAGCAATCTTCTTTAAACATCCCAAATCGAGACTTCACATACCCCCTCTGAGTAGGTGTTGTTTAAATGCAACCTCACAAGTGGAGGGGGTAAGAAGTTCCTGTGGGTGTACAGTAACTAATTGTGTTGTAAGTAATAAACCCTGTCTTTAAATAATGCAACTACTGTGCAGGGCTTTCTTTGAAGTAGCTCATGTTTGACTAGTGTTTCTAAAGTGTGGCGGAGCCCATCCACACTCTGACTGTTGGAGACATGGTAATTGTTTTGCAGGTCTGTGGGCTGAAGCAGTTGCAAAAACTGTAAGACTAACAGCAGTATGAAACAGAGGAGGTGCTCATTATTGGGAGACCAGAGTCATGCAAACATTCTGATCCTGGAGATAGAATTGGCTTCTCTGATTTTGTTTTTCCCTTTCAATAGCTCCTCTGCATACTGACAGGACAAAAGCAAACCTTTGGAGTGTGGGTTCCTAGGGCAGAGTAGAACAATGATTTTTAAAAAGTGAAAACCGGTTCAAAGAATAATGCCACTTGATTGAGGAAAATTATGTTTCTGTATCTTTTTCTTGAAACTTTAAATAACACTGGGTACCAGTGCCAGAACTGGATGATTTTGAAAAACACGGCTCAGTAAAATCTAGAAAATATAAAGACTTCCTCACAAGTCATGGAAAATTGATGGATACCCAAAAGATAAATGGGCAATCCCCCAAAGGACATTGGAGTAGTTTGTGATGAAACTGTGCACCTCAGATTGGGACTTGAACTCGCCTTCTTCCAACTGAGATCACCCACCTGGTTTCAGCATTTAATGAAGCTCAGGTTCTTGAGGCCTTTTCACAGAGAGAATTCAGTGACAGCAATAGGTAAGAAGTAGCTTTATTAGAGAAACATACTCCACATGCAGAGTGTGGGCCATTTGAAGGCAAGAGTAGTCTGGAAATCTGATGTGATTAGCTGTTATGGGCTGGGTAATTTCATAGGCTAATGAGGGGGAGGATTATTCCAACTATTTTGGGGAAAAGGGGCAGAGATTTCCAGGAATTAGGTCACCGCCCACTATTTGGTCTTTGATGCTTGGCCTTGGAACTGTCATGGTGCCCATGGGTGTGTCATTTATTTAGCTTGTTGGTGTGTTGTTTGTGTGTTAGTCACTCAGTCTTGTTTGACTCTCTGCAACCCCATGGACTGTAGCCTGCCAGGCTCCTCTGTCCATGGGATTCTCCAAGCACGAATACTGGAGTGGGTTGCCATTTCCTTCTCCAGGGGATCTTCCTGACCCAGGGATTGAACCAGCATCTCTTATGTCTTCTGCATTGGCAGGTGGGTTCTTTACCACTAGCGCCACCTATTGATGCGTTACAGTGAGCTTATTTTGTTGTTCAACCCCTTAGTTGTGTCCGACTCTTTGCAACCCCATGGACTGCAACACTCCAGGCTTCCCTGTCCTTCACCGTCTCCCAAAGCTTGCTCAGACTCATGTCCATCGAGTCCGTGATGCCACCCAAACATCTCATCCACTGTTGTCCCTTTCTCCTCCAGCTTTCAATCTTTCCCAGCATCAGGGTCATTTCTAATGAGTCAGCTCTTTGTATCAGGTGGCCAAAGTATTGGAGTTTCAGCTTCAGCATCAGTCCTTCGAATGAATATTCAGGATTGGTTTCTTTTAGGATGGACTGGTTTGTTCTCCTTGCCATCCAAGGGACTCTCAAGAGTCTTCTCCAGCAACACAGTTCAAAAGCATCAATTCTTTGGTGCTCAACATTCTTTATAGTACAGCTCTCACATCCATACATGACTACTGGAGAAACCGTAGCTTTGACTTTACAGACCTTTGTTTTGGTTGCTGTTAAATAAGAGAGAAATGGAGAAGGCAATGGCACCCCACTCCAGTACTCTTGCCTGGAAAATCCCATGGACTGAGGAGCCTGGTAGGCTGCAGTCCATGGGGTCACTAAGAGTCAGACACGACTGAGTGGCTTCACTTTCACTTTTCACTTTCATGCATTGGAGAAGGAAATGGCAACCCACTCCAGTGTTCTTGTCTGGAAAATCCCATAGACGGGGGAGCCTGGTGGGCTGCAGTCTATAGGGTTGCACAGAGTCGGACACGGCTGAAGCAACTTAACAGCAGCAGCAAATAAGAGAGAAAACTTAAATCCAGTTGATTTAAGCAAGAAAGCATGCTTCTGGCTTTAGGGACAGCTGGATCCAGTTAGTCAAGTGCTATCATTAGATCTCTCTCTCTCTCCCCCCGTCTTCTACCTTCCTCCCAGCTCTGACTTGTCTGTGTGTTTTCAATTTCCTCTATTACTGATGAACTTCCTTTGCATCATATATCCTGCGAAGATGCCTATGCCAGCCTTAACTTATATTCCCCAACTAGCCAAATCCAGGCTTACCCCCACTATCTGTAACAGAGTCCAAAAGAAGACTCTTACCATTCTGGGTCAGGTCATTTGTCCATAGCCTAGCCAAGCACCAAGACAGTGAGAATGAGTTATTCTGATTGGCCACCCCATGCCACGTGATCACTCCCGTAACTAGCAGGCAGGTTTCCATGACTGACTGCCCTGCCAGTGCCACATGGATAAGACAGGGTGGTGTTGAGATAATGCAGGCACGCCTCCCCTACAAAAGTAGACAATGACTCGCGATATTTACAAGAACATTTGGTAGAGGAGTGCAGAGAAGAGGGAAAGTCCTATTAACTGATAGAGTTATGGAGTCCCTCCCACCTGAGGGCACTTGGAAATTAACTGTTATTTTTTTTTCTCCTTTTCATATTTTGAGAAGAGGAATCTGGCATAGGATATAGGTGGTCAGAACACCTTTTTAGTGTCTGACATTTGAACCTTTTCCTAGATATACTTTCCCCCAAATTTATTCACTGTCAGTTACCCATGTGATAAGTTAAGATTTTGAACAGCTCCTCTGTGTTTGCATATAGAGATCTCCTGTGTGCTGGCAGGTCGGCAGACTTCCAGGATCACAGCTATTTTTAATGTATTTGCAGGTTTCTGGTCCTGGCCTGCTTGTTGAGAATGAAGATCTGAGAGCAAAGCCTGCCTCCCTTGGTGGCATTATACCTTCAGAGTCTATCAGACTCCTGTTGTCAATATTTCCATCTTCATTGGACTCTGAGTGTAGCTAAAACAAAATCCCTGTCTATGGCTCAGAGCATCTCTTTCTGAGAACAGACAACCTTTCAGGGTTTTAAGTCACAGAAAGTACAACCTTCTTCACTTTTCCAAAAAGTCAAGTGGGTGTTGGGTAGAGGATGGAACCTAGCATAGACAAATACAATGAATAGATAAATAAAATAACAGCACTCAGCAGGAGTGGCCCTGGGCAGTTACACACAAGCACCCTGGACCCAGACCACCTGTGTTCACAGCTTGCCTCTGCCAAGCAGCTGTGTGTCCTCAGGCAAGTTTGCTTGCCTCTCTGGGCTTCAGACTCTTTGTTGGTAAATGGGATAATGAACCTATCTCCCACAGTTGGAAGATGTAATATGCGAATCTTTCAAAGACTTGGGACCATGCCTGGCACCTGCTAGCAGGCCCTCAGCATCATCTTACTTTATTAGGATGCTAAAGCCAGAGACCAGGGGCCTCGTTCATGTGCATCATTTGTTGAGTACAGACACGGTGCCAAGGATGCAGTTATGGCTGGTGGGGATCCAATACTGAAAAGATAGGCAAGGGCCCTACCTCATGAAATGTGCATTCTAGTCAAGAGAGAAAATAAACTCGTGAAGGCATTTGCAGGGGAACAAAACTTGGCAGCCCCAAATGCCTCTGTGGCACGTGGATATTTCAGGCTGAAGGTAATCAAGACCGAAAGTACACAGGAAGAAACTTCCACTCCATCCCCGCTTAACTGCCTAAAAGAACTTAGATAGAAGCGCTGTTTCTGGAATAGAGTGATCACCAGAGATCTTTGTGAAGGATAAGGTCTTGGCATGATGAGGGAGAGATGGGGTCCACTCTGTGCCGCATAGTCTCTGAACCAGAGAACAGTTGTTCACCAAACATTTGCTTTCCATCCCCATGTGAATTGACTTCCTTCCTTCTGAGATCCTAAACCACCATCCCCAGCATCCTCTTTTGTCGTTAGCTGAAGATGGTATTTAAGGTGAGGGCTTCAGCCATCTCAGCAACTTATTCAGTTTTCCTGAGTCCCTCCCAGGTATGCATGGTATACACCTAATGATACTTTTGAGTTCTTCTGCAGGAATTCAGGCCCCCACTCAGATGGAGGATGGTAGCTTCGGGCTGAGCACAAAACTGCTGAAATAGAGCTTTGTTACCTCAACACCAGCCAATCAGAAGAAAATCACTCCCTGCGGCCCTCACTCCAAATTTTGCCTGTGAAAACTTCCTAAAAATCCCTGGGGAGTTCAGGAGTTTTAAGCAGGAGCTACTCATTCTCTTTGTGATACCCTGCAGTAAACCTTTCTGTGCTCCAGACTCTGACGTTTGGGCTTGTTTGGCCTCGCTGTGCATTGGGCACATGATCTTGTGTTTGGTACCAAATGGAAGAGGCTGTTACTGATCTCAGGTGGCCTCAGCATGCAGCTCCTTGAAACAGGTCTTTGGTTCCCAGCCAGAGACTGAGGCTGGGTCATGGCAGTAAGAGAATCAAATCCTAGGAACTAGACCAGTGGTCAGTGACCAGGCCTTGGCCCTTCGACTTTGCAGAAAAGAATTCCCACAAAGACGTAAAGTAGTGAACCAAGTAAAGTGTTTATTAGGAGGGAGTACAGTATGTGTAGTACACAGGTGGGCTCAGAGAGTCCTTGAGTCACACCCTTGTGGAAGTTTGCATCACTTTTATGGAGCATTTCTTTCCATTTTCCTTGGCCAATCATTTTGATTTGCCTGGTTCTGGGTCCATATTTGGTAGACCTCGGAATCCTCCCACATGTGCACCTGCATCTCTCAGCCAAGCTGGAGTCTACCCCAGAGGCATATGGGTATTTAGTGTCACTTAGCATCATTCCTCTTTGACCTCTAAGAAGCCTTTCTGCACATGTATAATCGGGGAGGTCTCCTGATTTCATGTATGAGAAATATGCGATCTTTTATCTTCTATCTGGGCAAGGTCCTCCTCCCCTCAATTGTCCTGCTGTTTTCATCTTGGAACATCGATCGATCCACAGAGGACAAACCCCAACTCTTTGTGTTGGGGCCCTATAAATCTCCTGCCTCAATGCAATGAGGTGAGGGTGGCTCTACCCAGGGTTGTTCAGGGGAGGGGGAAACAGGTAGCTGGATGTTGGGTCAACCTCAAAGGGTAAGTTGCCAGAATTTGCCAGTGGGTTGATTGTGAGCGAGAAAGAGGGAGCGTAGTCTAAGATGACCCCAAAGATTTGGCAGACGGTTCTTGTAGGTGGAACAGGATTGGGGACAAAAGTAGAAATGAATATGTATAGAACAGAGACACACTGCTGACTTGGATTGGGTAACTTGGGGTAATTTTAGGGTTCTGTAATCAAATACAACTAATTCTGGATGTCTTTCTAGAGGAGAGTTTGGTTTTTATGTCCTAAATGTCCCTCTCCTGTTAGGGGAATACACTCAATTGTAAAATGAAATGTCCTTTAAAAAAAATCTTGACAGTGTTTAAATTAAGAAGAAAATGATGACTGTAACTCAGTTTGAATCAAAGCAAGTCGTTTAATGATTTTCATTAACACTACTGATGGAGACCTTTACACCAAATGTCAGATGATCCTCATATTTAAAACACTGAAAACAGGAATTGGTAATGGGAACATTAAGAGAATTTAGTTCAGCAAATGGGATTACAGTGATACCTTTCCTTGCAAAAGTTAATTGAGTTTAAATTAAGGCAATTTGGCTGAAGTTAAAAAAATCAAACAGTGGTGGAGAGGTTGCAATAACCCAGAACAGATTAATGCCTATGAATGGAAACACTTTGGGACATTAGCTAAGCATGGGGAAATGGGCTAAGTGTTTGCATATTTAATTAAATAATAAGTCCTCATTGGCAGAAACATTCCAGTACATACACTGTGTCTTGGTGGAGTCCCCTGCTAGAGGTGATGTGGGTGTCAGAGAGCAATGAAACTTGTCCCTTATAGGGTGCTCTGTTCATAATGAATTTCTTTGGGGACATAGGTATATCTGTTCTTGTGTGTGTGTCTGAGTTTGTATTTCAAAGTCTTAAATCCATATTGCCTTAAAAAAATGATACAAATGAACTAGTAAATAAACAAACCAGAAATAGACTCATAGACATAGAAAACAAACTTATGGCTACCAAAGGGGAAGGTGGGGGGAGGGTGAATTAGGAGTAAGGGATTAACAGATACACACTACCATATATAAAATAGATGAACAAGCTACTGTATAGCAGAGGTAATTATACTCAATAGCTTGTAGTAACCTGTAGTAAAGAAGCTGAAAAATAATACATATAGATATCACCTATATTTCAATAAAAATAAAAAATAATAATAGTAGCAAGTTTACTGCATACAGAAAAAAACCTATGTTGTCTTAAATTGTTATTGAAACTGCACAGATTTTAAGGATTTGAATATTACTCTTTAGATGTTTTTCTCTATCAGTTATTGAGTTTAACTTGAGTACAGTAGTTACAACAGAAACTGTGTGAAACGGGAGGGAAGTGGACAGGGCACAACCTTTAAAGGATGACATGGCCATTGTTGTTGTTGTTGACTTACTCAGTCGTGTCCTGACTCTTTGCGACCCCACGGACTACAGCACGCCAGGCTTCCCTGCCCTCACCATCTCCCAGAGCTTGCTCAAACTCATGTCCATCGAGTCAGTGATGCCATCCAACCATCTCGTCCTTTGTCATCCCCTTCTCCTCCTGCCTTCCATCTTTCCCAGCATCAGTCTTTTCCAGTGAGTTAGCTCTTCGCATCAGGTGGCCAGAGTATTGGAGCTTCAGCTTCTGTATTAGTCCTTCCAGTGAATTTTCAAGGTTGATTTCCTTTAGGATTGACTGGTTTGATCTCCTTGGTTTCCAAGGGACTCTCAAAATCTTATCCAGCACTATAATTCAAAAGCATTAGTTCTTTGGTGCTCAACCTTCTTTGCATCCATGTATTTCCTACTTGTGTCCTTTTGCATTGTTTTATCTAATTTAGAAATCATCACCTGCAGGCCTTATTTTGGACAGTTTTCCTGCTTTCTCTGTGGTCCTCATAAAAGCAGTACAAAGTAGGTTTCTTTTCTGCTTTGTTACAGGCTGGGAAGTTAATACACAGGGAAGTAAAGTGACTTGCCAAAGGCCATACCTCCTAGGGAGGTGTCAGGATGGATCAGATTTGAGATGTTGAATGAAGCTGGCCTGCTTCCCAAGCCACATCCTCATCCCATAGATGGAGAATGAGGTGTAAGGGGGCAAAGGGGAAATCTAAGACCTGATGCCAATGATTGGGTTGGAGGGTAGATGATCCCTCTCTTGCCTGAGTCTGGGGTCTAGAATCTCTTTTCATAGATTCTTTTAGACTTTCTATCATTCATTTTCTGCATTAACCTTGAAACTGTACGTTTCTAGAATGTCAGAGCAGCTGGCACCCTGGTCTTGCTTTGCTGCATGAGTGCGTATCTGAGGTCCAAGTCTCACAGGCATGGAATTCAGGACTCAGTCACTCCTTAGACGTTAGGCGAGGTGATATCATGGGTTCTTTGCAAGTGACTCTTTCAGTATCAGCAGATATCTTGGAGGTCCTTTGGCCTGGGTTGTAGTTTCAACCCCCAATTCTAACCTTGTTCCCTGTCGTTAAGCACGATCTGCCTGGCTCCAGTAGTCCCTTAACAGGACTGTGATCTTAGGACTGGGGGTGGGGATTCCTGTCCATCAGAACTTTTGTCCTTCTCTGAATCCCAGCGGTCCTGCTTGATCAGATTTATTCTGTTAGCATCTCAGCTATGGTTAGGAACACAGAACCTTTCTAGGTTTGGGGACCAAAACGTAAATCACAAATTAATTAGGAAGTGCCAACCATTTAGAATCAGGATATGTCACACAAAAATCCCCATTTCTGCTGTCATTTGCAGCCCCAGAAGATTTGGTTTTGCCTGCCCATGACCTGCTGACACTTGAGAGCTGCCACCTGCCATGTTTAATTTTCCCCACCCAGTCTGTTTCACTCATTCCTTCTATCCACCTGGCCCCTGTGTGCCCTTGAGTTTGTAACTCCTCAAGTTCAGCTCACTTTTAGCATCATCTGGTACCATAGTTCACAGTGGCCAACATAGTTTAGATACATGTGATTGGAATTTTAGCTCCAGGGATAGAAGTATTCCAACCAAGAGATCATTCTACTTCTCCATGCCTCAGTTTCCTTACAAATGAACTCCAGAAAGTAATAGTATCTAACTCAGGGGTGCTGCAAGAGGGAGTAGGACAGAATGACTGGATATGCCCCTGCTGACTGCCAACTGTTACGTTATCTTCTTCCTCTGCATCCCAACTCTGGTTGACCCAGGTAACTCATGACAAAGTTTTCACCCACCTTCCCAGCCTCCTTACAGCTGGGGTGACTCAGTCTGGCTTTGACATCAAAAGCTATTGAAACCGCCATAGAAATAGCTTGCTTCTGGACTTTCTGTCTTGTGAGAAAAAGAAATGCCTCTTTGGTTAAGCCACTCTGCTTGTATTCCTGTTATTTGTACCTAAACACACCACTAACTGATGAATGTCCAAGAGCGTTGTCTCTGGAGCCACATTGCCTGGTATCAGCACTGGCTTTTCTGCATTCTAGTTGTTGCTGAGATAACAGTGTATATCTGCTATCCATCTGCCTGTCTATATCCCAGGCCTCCTTTGTGGTATGAGGTGGGTCAGTGGGACTGAGTTCTGGCAAGTAGGGATGTAAAAAGACAGTACATCACTTTGGATCCCAGGTATATAGGTCCAGAAAGTGCCAGCATCTGTGTGCCTCCCCCATCCCTCTCTTCCCATAGTGGGATGGACTTGGAAGCCGTGAGTTGATAAGATAGCATCACAGGATGGAAGGAGCCTTGAGTCACTGGATGGAGGACAGCGCCAGTCAACACACACTGGACCTGGTATAAGTGAGAATGAAAGTTTTGTTGTGTTAGGCTTAAAGTAAACCTTGTGTGCCCCAGGTTCCAGGAAGAAGGAACAGCTTTGAGAGTTGTGCAGCTCTTCACCTTCTCCACCTTCATTTCAGATGTACTTGGGAGATACCTGAGAGGAAAACCCGCCATGATGCAAATCCAGAAGCAAATGTCAGCTACAGACAAGAGAATAGAGTAGCACACTCAGGGCAGAAAGGTGATGGCAGCTGATGTTAATTACCTTTGAAAGACACCAGCATTATGGTCATGCTTGAGTAGGTCATTCTACCTCTCCTTGTCTGAGTTTCCTTATAAATGAAATCTAGACTTTAATACAGAGAATTAGATGGATTAGATGTAAATCTAGACAGATGATGAGATGGTTGGATAGCATCATGGACTCAATAGACATGAGTTTGGGCAAACTCTGGGAGATAGTGAAGGACAGGGAAGCCTGGCATGCTGCAGTCCACAGGGTCCCAAAGAGTTGGATACAACTTAGCAACTGAACAACAAAAATAGTATCTAACTCAGGGGAGCTGCAAGAGTTATGTAATGAAAATATGAAGAGCTTTGGACAGCATCTCATACATGGTAAATGTAGAGAGAGGGAGGAGAGGGGAAGAGAGACCCACAGAGAGAGGCATCTTCTGGTGCTTAGTAAGCAATCCTGCTTTGAATTCTGCTGCGTTGTCTGCTGGGGTGCAGCTGAGATCCCGACATGGGATTAATGAGCACTGCTGTTCTTCCTGGACCTAGGTGAACACGAGCTTCCCCTTGGGTGGCAATTTGGACCAATGCTTCACAGGTCTGTTATCAGAACGTTAGTGCAGTGTCAGACTAATGCACTTTTGTTGGTACTTAACCTAATCGTCCTGTAAATCCCTCTGATTATGTGCTGTTTACTTGCTAACACATCTTACGAACACATTTGTAATTCACTTATGGATGAACAGAGCCACCTTCTAATAGTTTTCTTTCTATTAACATCATCCATCACTTTCCTTCTTGTAACCTGAGGAATACAGCCCCCAAATTCATACATTTGAAATTTTAAGTGATGCTGGACATGCACTGTGGAATGAAGTGGTCAGAACTCTTTGCTCCATTCTGCTTGGCTGGACAATAGCTTTTCAGGGCATTTTTTTTCTTTCTTTTTTTCTTAATTAGTTTTGCCATACAATGACATGATATCACTATGGGTTTACATATGCTTCCCCTCCAGAACCCCCCTCCTTCCTCCCTCCCCCCGGGAAATCTTGTTGCACCAGCCCCGAGCATCAATCCTGGGCTGGCGATTGATTAGACATATGATAATTAACATGTTTCAATGCCATTCTCCCATATCATCCCACCCTTTCCCTCATCCACAGAGTCCACGAGTCTTTTCTATACATCTGCGTTCCTTTTGCTGTCTCGCATGCTGGGTTCTCGTTACCGTCTTTCTAAATTCCATATATATGCGTTAATATACTCTATTGTTGTTTTTGCTTCTGGCATTTTTTTAACAGAATCCCCGAGCCTCCAGGAAACTGACTGCCTTACTGCTAGAAAAAGGATCTCAGGTGTTTTGAGTTATTTCAGTGTTTTATTGAACTGGGTGACAAATAAGAAAAAGAAGTGGAAGTTCTGTATTGGAACAAGGAATTGATCCATTATGTGTATTCAGCTGTTGCTGAAGCTATTTACAGGTATTGGGTTACAAGTTTTAAGATGCAAAAAGGACAACACAGGTGTCCATTAAAGATGACAGCTTACTGCATTCCACCCCTCTTTCTCTTTATCTGGTTTTTAAAGGAGAGGAATGTGCGTTTGTCTTCATGAGCTCTAGCAGAAGCTCCTGTCTCAGGCAGGAATTGAGAGTTCAGTTCCCACTGGAGGGCATTTCCTTGGTCTCATGACTGTGTCTTATTCATTTGTCTTTTTGCTACCAGGCCCACTGTCTGACCCAGGGCAGACATAGAATAAATAGGTGAATTAATGCTGATCAGTTCATACGATACCGAGACCATAGAAAACTCTCTATTTGGTTAAGTGGATGTAAGAATTATTTATGTATTTTTTAAACTTCGTTGAAGTATAGCTGATTTGCAGTGTAGTGTCGATTGATGCTGTGTAGCAAAGTGACTCAGATATGTGTGTGTATATATATATAGTCTTCTTTTCCATTATGATTTATCACAAGACATTGAATATATTAACAGCTCCCTGTCCTGTGCAGTAGGACCTTGTTGTTTACGTTGTTTATCCATCCTATATATACTACTTTGCCCCAATTCCACACTCCAATCCATCCCTCCTTCACCCCCGACCCCGCTCCCAGGCAACCACACCCCTGTTCTCTACGTCTGTGAGTCTGTTTTTGTTTCATGTGTGTGCATGCTTAGTTACTTCAGTCATGTCCGACTCTTTGCAACCCTATGGACTGTAACCTGCCAGGCTCCTCTGTCCATGGGGTTCTCCAGGCAAGAATGTAGAAGTGGGTAGCTATTTCCTTCTCTATGGGATCTTCCCAACCAAGGGATTGAACCTGCATCTCCTGTGTCTCCTGCATTGCAGAGGTATTCTTTACCCACTGGGCTAACCTTCTGTTAGGAATTCCCTTCTGTTTCACAGAGAAGTTCATTTGTATCATATTTGGGATTCCACCTATAAGTGATATCATATGGTATTTGAGTGAACATAAAAATTAAATGCTACCCATTACATTTTGAGTGCTTTCTGATCATGTGTGCTTTCCCATTTACAATAAATTTTTCTATTGTGATAAAATATACACAACATAAAGCTCACCATTTTAACAATTTTTAAATATACAGTTCAGTGGCATTAAGTACTTTGACATTTTTGAACAGTCAGCACTATCCATTAAACTTCACTGAAATATAGTTGATTTACAGTGTTGTGTTAACTGTCTATTTCCAGAGTATTTTTATCATCCAAAAGTTAAACTGTGTGTCCATATTACTCATCTGTCCTTTTCCCCTGGCAACCACCATTCTGTTTTCTGGCACTGTGAATGTGACTGCTCTGGGGACCTCACAGAAGTGAAACTACAATATGATTGTCTTTGGTGTTTCATTTCTTTCATTACTATGCTCTTTTTACAGTTCATCCATGTTATAATGTGTGTCAGAATTTCCTTCCTTTTTAAGGCTGAATAATATGCCGTTGTCTGTAAAACCTACATCCTGTTTATCCATTCATCCTTTGATCCATTGATGGGCACTTGATCAATAAGATTTAAATCCTGTGTCATTATCCTTATTATTCAAATTCAGAGGTGAAATAACTTGCTTAAGGTCAGAAACCTATTGATTTCTATACTCTGACTTAGCAGGTCTGATTTCTAGGTTTCTATAAAACTTCTTGTGATAAACTCTTTTTATGATGCTAACATTTCAATGCTGGTCAACACAGATTTATTTAAAAGCAATGACTCAGGACATGAACTAATGATTCTTAATGCGGTCCCTTTAATTTCTCTTGAATTAAGAGGATGGGTGCCCTCTGCCTCATCCATCAGGCATTTTAATTTTTTTCGGAGCAGCCCTGATTCCTTCAGTGGAATTACTTTCACCAACTGAATATAGTCTAGGGAGATAAATCAGGGGCTGCTCATCTTCCTGTGTGGAGCAGGCATATGACTCAAACCAAGTCAGCCAGACATCCCTTCCATGAACTAGGAATATGAAATGGAGGCATGAAGAGATGATGGTTAGGATGCCCTCTGAATGACAAGATTCTAAGCAGACATTTCTGCTTCTAATCCCTCCCTATTATTCCTTCTTTTAACCTCCTGCACATCCTCAAGTGTGAAAGTTAAAGTTGCTTAGTCATATCTGACTCTTTGCAACCCCATGGACTCTACAGTCCATGGGATTATTTCCAGGCCAGAATGCTAGAGTGGGTAGCCTTTCCCTTCTCCAGGGGATCTTCCCAACCCAGGCATAGAACCCAGGTCTCCCGCATTGCAGACAGACTCTTTATCAGCGGAGCCACCAAGGAATCCCAGGAATATTGGAAAGGGTTAGCCTATCCCTTCTCCAGGGGATCTTCACAGCCCAGGAATTGAACCAGAATCTTCTGCATTGCAGGTGGATTCCTTACCAACTGAGCTACCAGGGAAGTACATCCTCAAAGCTCTCTTCAATTCTGTAGACTCTTAGGGTCCTTATAATTGGCTATTTCTTGTTGCAGTTAACCAGCATTGGTTTCTGTTGCTTGCAACTAAGGATTTCGACTGCTTCAGAAGTAGAATGCTTATATATTCCTATTAAAGACATGTTTATTGAATTTGGGGCCTACTGTGTACTAATTATTCTTCTACAGTCATGAGATTAAAAGAGAAAAATGTGAGCTAAGACCATGCTACGTATGTTTGGACCACATCACCTGGGAGTTGGTTAGAAACATAAACTTTCTGACCCCACCCCAGACCTACAGAATCCAAATCTCCATTTTAACCACAACATTGAGAACTGTTGAGTGAGCACATAATCTTTACTCTTAAAAAAAAAATCACTGTGTTTGAAGATATAATTGCAGTTATAGTTGTAGGAACAAAATGACCATGGAGAAAAACCTGTTAACTTTGCTGTTGCCTCTGACAAATGCTTTGGATCATACTTTCATGTTCCCCAAAAAAGGATCATTGTTTTTCCTAGTTGTCTTTAAAACAATGGCAAATGGGTGAGAGGCTCAAACTGTAGAACACGGCTTGTCCAGGGGAGGAGGGGAATCACAGAAATAGGAGACGTGGCAGGTGTGGGGGTCTTGGTTAGCTTTGTATTAGCAGCACTGTGGTACTGGTAAGCCACTCCAGTATTCTTGATGGAAAATCCCATGGCTGGAGGAGCCTGGAAGGCTACCGTCGGTGGGGCCGAAAAGAGTCAGACAGGACTGAGTTACTAACACTTCGACTTTCACTTTCACTTAGCAGCATATGGAGACCTAGCATGGTTACCGAGTTAAAAGGGAGGGGTCCCAACTGTTCAGCTTCAAAGATTAAACACTGGGTCCGCCTGCAGCATGATCTGGGACAAGAGCCACAAGTGATGGCAGAATCTCATGCCGAACCTGCCAGCCCAGCATTTGGTTTGGGGGGATCAGACTCTTCCTGGTCTTCCCCAAACAAGGCTTCCCTTGTAGCTCAGATGGTAAAGAATCTGCCTGCAGTGCAGAAGACCCAGGTTCAATCCCTGGGTTGGGAAGATGCCCTGGAGAAGGAAATGGCAATGCACTCCAGTATCCTTGCCTGGAAAATCTCATGGACAGAGAAGCCTGGTGGGCTGCAGTCTTTGGGGTTGCAAAGAGTCGGGCATGACTGAGTGACTTACAGACTCTTCCTGGTGTGATCAGAGTGATACTGACCTGGGTTCTTGGCCTTTCCCAATTAATAGAACTTGACTAGGGGCCAGAGATGATTCCAGATTGTGGATGAAGCACAAGCTGGAATCAAAATTGCTGAGAGAAATATCAGTAATGTCAGATACACAGATGACACCACCCTTATGGCAGAAAGCCAAGAACTAAAGAGCCTCTTGATGAAAGTGAAAGAGGAGAGTGAAAACTTGGCTTAAAACTCAACATTCAGAAAGCTAAGATCGTGGCATCCAGTCCCATCACTTCATGGCAAATAGATGGGGAAACCATGGAAATAGTGAGAGGCTTTATTTTGGGGGCTCCAAAATCACTGTGGATAGTGACTGCAGCCCTGACATTAAAAGATGTTTGCTCCTTGGAAGAAAAGCTGTGACCAACCTAGACAGCATATTAAAAAGCAGAGACATTACTTTGTCAGATAGGTCCATCTAGTTAAACTATGGTTTTTCTAGTAGTCATGTACGGAGGTGAGAGTTGGACTGTAAAGAAACCTGAATGCTGAAGAATTGATGCTTTTGAACAGTGGTGTTGGAGAAGACTCTTGAGAGTCCCTTGGACTGCAAGGAGATCCAACCAGTCCATCCTAAAGGAGATCAGTCCTGGGTGTTCATTGGAAGGACTGATGCTGAAGCTGAAACTCCAATACTTTGGCCATCTAATGCAAAGAACTGACTCCTTGGAAAAGACCCTGATGGTGGGCAAGATTGAAGGCAGGAGGAGAAGGGGATGACAGAGGATGAGACGGTTGGATGGCATCACCAACTCGATGGACATGTCCAAACTCATGTTTGGGAGTTGGTGATGGACAGGGAAGCCTGGCGTGCTGCAGTCCATGGTGTCACAAAGAGTCGGACACGACTGAGCGACTGAACCGAACTGAGAGGCCAGAGAAGAAATTTAGTCAAGGCTTTATTGCAACCCCTGCTACACAGGGGGTACTAAGAACAAACATAGGTTCACTTGCTTGTTTGCTCCTCAGGATGGTGGCTGCAGAAAGAGGGAGAAAGACAGGAGCTGATGGGTCAATAAATTGATGGGTTTATCCATTAACAGAAGTCACCTGGTTTTCTACAGGGCACAGTTTTTGTTCTCTAACTCCAAATTCTGTATTTTCCCCCCAGAAGCAAAGTGAATTAAAAGGAGACTCTCTGTACAGGTTTCAGAAGGAAAATCTTGGACTTCCCTGGTAGTCCAGTGGTTAAGACTATACCTTCCAATGCTGAAGGTGTGGGTTTGATCCCTGGTCAGGGAGCTAAGCTCTCACATGTGTTGGAGCCAAAAAACCAAAACATAAAACAGAAGCAATGTTGCAACAAATTCAATAAAGGTTTTAAAATGGTCCACATTAAAAACAATCTTAAAAAAAATCAATTGCATTTCCATTTAGTGAACAGGTCTCTTATTAAGAGCATCCATCATTTGTCAAATGTGAGCTGTGCTTATCTAAGAGCTCTCCTGCCTCGTGGTTTTCTTATCTTTTCTGGTGACATTTGAACCTTCATCCATCATCGACATAGTTAGGCTCCATCTTTGCAGATGAAAAACAACTCTGGATCTGGATAGAATGAAGATGGGTTTCAAAAGAGAGCTTTTAGTCTCCCCAGCTGGGTATCTCAGCCCACTCCCTGCAGAATCATTGGCATTTTGTTAGCTTTTACAGACTCCTCTACTCTATTAAGTGGCAAGTCAGTGTGTCTCGAGTGAATAAACATCAGCGTTCTTGTTTCTGTCACTGCAGGGTCAAGAGTGCTGAATTAAAACTCCTTAAACCACACTTCACTGTTCCTTCACAGTGATTTTCATTTAAAAGCCAGGGATTCGTGGGTGATTATTCTGTTCTTCTTGCAGTGTGTTATCTGGTTTCCCCATATCAATCAATATCTCATAGAACCTAGTAGAAACAACTGTTTGTCCATCAGCCTCCCTGACCCTATCCGGTATATCCAGTGGGGTCTGGGAATCATTATCTGATACAGTACACTTGGACAAAAGTGATTCTGGCCTGGTAAAGTATGTTATAAGCTGATTGGTAGAATTAAAAGATGAATTCATGCCTTCAACATCTCAGCAAGGAACCTCTATATCTTGTGAGAGTTGTGGAGAAAGCTTATGTGACATCTGAGTGCCCACAAATACAGAAAGGGGCTTTTAAAAATACCTATTTATTATAGAATTGTATTTTCATACTGGTCATGCCAGTCAATCCTAAAGGAAATCAACTGTTAATATTCATTGGGAGGACTGATGCTGAAGTTGAAGTTCCAATACTTTGCCCACCTGATGTGAAGGCCGGCTCATTGAAAAAGATCCTGATGCTGAGAAAGATTGAGGGCAGGAGGAGAAGGGGACGGCAGAGGATGAGATGGTTGGATGGCATCACTGACTCAATGGACATAAATTTGGTGGGTAGTGAAGGGCAGTGAAGCCTGGCATGCTGCAGACTGTGAGGTTGCAAAGGGCTGGATACAGCTTAGTGACTGGACAGCAACAGTGGAATTATCATTCATTTATTCATCACCCATTCTGTTTATTAAACAAATACTGAAGGGTTCACTAAAAGATTAACCTCTCCAAAAGACAGGTCCTTCGTCCCCAGATCCTGGGGTTTAACCTTTATGCCTTTGGAATGTGCTGCCTGATAAGTGTCTTTGTTTACCTGAGGACCTTGGGTCATGCCAGCTAGTCAATGGCAGCAATATGATTTATGGTGGAGCCCTTGATTCATCCGAAAGATACCAACTCCATCTTTGGAGCAGCTAGAGACTAAGGTCAACCGAGCAGGTGATCAGCCAGGCCTATAGGAACAAACTCCAGTCAACTCTCTGGACACCAAGCTTCCCTGGGCTTCCCTGGTTGACAATACTCTGTGCATATCATCACACATCACTGATGGGAGACATCTGCATTGTCTGCATGGCTCTGCTGGAAGAGGACCACAGAGAGTTCTACACCTGGTCTCTCCTGGACCCTGCTGTTACGCATTTTCCCCCATTGCTGATTTTAGTCTGTGTTCTCTCATTGTAGTAAACCATAACTGTGAGTATTATAGCTTTACTGAGTTTGCTGAGTTCTAGTTAATTCTTATTCAGGATACACCTGGGGAACTCCTGTATTTCAGTGCCTGCCCAAAAAGTCAGGGACTATGTTAGAGCTGGAGACACAGAGATGAGAACAAAGTCTCTTTCTTCATTTCCAAGAGAGAAAAGGAAACCAACAATGGCTTAAGAGCATAATAAAGGCTCTCTGTATACCAGGGAACTGGTACACTTACTGCCCTTTCTATTCCAAATGCATTGTTTGGGATAAGGCTGCATTCTGAGTTATACTGTACGCTAAATATTTTGTAGAGGGTGCTTACATCAAGTTATATACTCAGGTGTGTAAGAAATGCAATTGTATTCCTCCGAATTTAAGGTAATTTCTTTTTCTTCTCCCTACTGTTTACCCAAACAGCAGAAAATTTATCTCAGTCAGTCATAGGTAATTCAGTATGGTTTTAATGGTCAATTCTGAGTTTTCTTTGCCTTTTCTGGGTAGTTGCTTCTAAGATTCAGGCAGTTTAGTATTATCTGCCTTTGGGTGAGAGTGATGGAGAGTGAAGTTGGTATAGTCTCGGGTCCTTGGGTGTTCATTCACTCCCACCAAAGCTATGACCTTACTCAGTTTCTCTGCAGGCTTCTCTCTAGCTGGGCTGGTAACTGAACAAGTCCACACTGTCTCTTGGAAACAGGGGAATTTTAGCAGCTTTCCCACATGGCTAGGGAACTCTGGCAAGCTCTGGGCCTGTCTTAGAGTCTCTGCACCTAGGTATGACGACTTGTCTCATCCTTTTATATCTTTCTCATCAGTTTCCTGCATCTTCCCAGGTGTTATTCAAGAAAGTCTGTAGAGGCGTCTGTATTTTGTCTTCATCCATACCCACTGTGACTCACTTCCAACTTTCCTTTTATACTGTGAAGGGTGAAAAATAGGCTAAAATGATATTTCCTAAAGGCCTTTTTAGTTCGGGTTCCATCTATAACCTGTTCTCCCAAGGAGACACAACTCACAAGGTCAAGGGGGAGAGATGGGTGGTTACTATACAAGCACAGGTTACTCTTTGCAGGGAAATTACCAAGCTGGGTGGCTGAGGGTCTAGTCCTTCCTAACCAGCTTTGTTGGTTTGTGTGTCGTCCAATCCCTAACATGGACAGATGCACAGAAGTAGGAGCATCTGCTGTAATATTGTGACAACAGCATTGGGGCAGAGTTGAGCATGTTTTCCTGACTGCCTTGTTTCTGGCTTCCAAGCAACTAAGCCTGTTTATCTGGCTTTCACAGATTCAATATGGCAGCTGTTGACTGCAACCAAGAACATCAACCCATAAAAATAAGGATATCTTGAAAAACTGCATTGCCTAGTTATTAATTTACAATGGGCAATGTGATCTTCAAGGTTTCCAAATGAATGTTTGCCAATCAGCACATTTTCTCCCTAAATACAACTACTCTACATGGAGCCCTGATTGCCCATAATCATCAAAAGGCTATGTAGGAGGCATGAAGATATTGTAAGAGAAACTAGAGAATTTTCTAGCCCTTAGATCCAGTGTCACTCAAGGACTGTTCAGGAGAATATAAGATGAGACAAAGTCTTTTTTTCCTGGAGGTGAAAGAGAGGCTAGAACCCTCATGACTGTTGAGAAGTTAAAGCGAGGGCATCTGTATTCTTTTCCAGTTGCCTGTTACTTTGTATTTGGTACGTGCCCATTTATGGATGACTCGGTAGGAGAGGAAATCCACAATGCCATGATAAAAAGTCATGTCTCCACAAGTGCACATCATTTTAATAATCACACCCATCATGTTTAAGTCTTCAGTAACTCAGTGATGTGTGTTTGTGTGTGACACAGCAGAACACAAACTACAAAGTATGTGAGAAGAAAATCTGGAAGGGGACCAATGATGAGAACCTTTAAGAGTAAGCCCCATCAAGGTAGTCTTGGACTTATACCTCTAGTGTATTTTAAGGGCAAATGATTCATTTGTATAAATACCTACAGTATGAAGAGGAAAATTCTGAAATTTATATGTGGATAGGTCACTCCAGTGTGGGGGGGGAAACTTTACTCTGAAATGGTTATCTCACATCTCAATGTGTTCATTCCCTACCCTGACTCCCTCAAGGGCAAGGCTTGTTTTAATTAAAACTATTTTCTTAGGAGGGTATGCATTTGTATTGTTTAATATTGTCACTAACAGAGTCTTCATTTTGTGCCTTGGCTGGGTACCTGGAACTTGAAATTCATTTGCAGCTAGTCAAGCTTAGATAATGATAATGATAATGAAATCTCATGCTTCAACATCTAAGTATGATAGTGCTTCAGGCATGAGGGAGGGATTTTTTTTCCTGTCTGTGTCATTTTCCAATTGGTTAGTTGCATTATAGTGATTTGAATGCATCCGTTCTTTCCTCATTCAACTGTAAACAATTACCAGAGGCTAGACAGTTGGGTCAGGTCTGGAAATGATGGCATCTGTGATGTTCTGAATCAAAAATGGCATTTGCCCATGTGACTAAAATCAATACGAGGCCCAAAGAAATGCAGTCAGTGGGCCACAAAATTGATGTCATGAGAGCTGGAGGTGACTTGTATAAACCTCTGGTATTACCTCAACTTCTCTTTTCCCTCTCATGTTCTTATTATTTCCTGTTCTTCACTTATTTTTTCTAATTCTTTTTTTCTCGTACTTTTCATTTTATCATCGTCTCCTCCCTACATTTGAATAAGCCAGTAGCATCCAGGCATAACTACTGTCTGCTTTTAAAAACAAAATTTGCACTGACTGTTGATAGCTTCATTAATCTGTCCTGGAAGCAGTATTTGTTTTTTGGTGCACTGTTTGTAGAAATATGGGGAGATGTTTGCACATTCTTAACTTATACAGTGTGGTTGTAATAAACAGAGATAAGCTGCTCAGGTTTCGCCTTTAACCTCTCTCCCTGGTGGTTTTTAATGTTATCAGTTGGCCCTTGAAGATGTTCTGACAGCACAGGCTTTGCCAGGTGCTGTCCTAGGTACTGAATTTACAAGTTTGACTGGACTCCAACTGGGGAGGCAGAAATAAATAATTATAATCCATTCAGTACCAGTGATCATGACAACATTCACGAGATATAGATGGAACATTTAAAATGCACGAATTATAAAATACAAGAGAAATTCCACTGATTCATGATGGAGAACTTTTTGGTGGGTCTGAATTGTGGTTTCAAATGCAACATCTTGGGACTTTTCTCTTGGTGCAGTAGTTAGGAATCCTCCTGGCAATGCAGAGGGCATGGGTTCAATCCCTGTTCAGGGAACTAAAATCCTACATGCTGAGGAGCAACTAAGCCACAAACTCCAACTACTGAGCCCACATGCTCTGGAGCCCATGCACCTCAATTAGAGAGTCCATACACCACAACTAGAAACTCCGTGTGCTACAACAAAAAACCCTGCAGAGCACAATGAAGATCCTGTGTGCCACAACTAAGACCTGACATAGTCAAATAAATAAATAATTAATTAAAAATAAAACTAAAATGTGACCTCTTTGGGGTCAATTATACATTCCAACTGATGAAACAAATTATATGATAGCAGTAGTCATGTATTGTTTTAAAATTCTTTCTTATTTGACTGGAAGGGATTTTTTTGTATGAATATTGTATAGTCACTGGTATGTAAAAGCTTCTGTAACTCCAAGTTACATGTTTATTGTTACTTTCGCCTTGGATCATACACAAAGAATGACAATCATTTGCAGCAAAATATATCAGTTGTGAATGTGTTAACTGCAAGGGACAGAAACCCTCCTGAAACCAGATTAAGCAGAATGGGGGATTTATTGGTTCATAAAACTGGGAATTCCAAGGGTGGCCCTGCTTTCATGCATGGCTAGTTCTAGGATTAGGAGCCAAGGGCAATAAATCTCTGCTTCTCAGCCCTGCTCTCCTTTCTCCATTGCTTCCCCTTCTTGATAAAATATGGTTTCCAGAAACCCCAAGCCTGCATTCTGTTCCTGAAGAGTTTCAGGGGAAAGTCAGTAGTCCCCAGCATCCCTCAGAAACCTAGGGATTTCCTGTGGCTGGTTTAATCACATCAGGTATCCAAATACATGGTACAAAATGAGTATTCAAGTCAAATACGATGCAGTGCTATGAAAAGGTATGATGGCCCTGCCTTAATCACATTCCCAGTCTAGCTTGGGATAGAATCACTCCACCAAACCACATGGACTTTGGATGAAGAAGAAGTGGAAACTGATGCTAGTGGCATCAGATTTTTATAAATGTATTTATTCATTTATTTTTTTATATTTTTAGCTGTGCTAGGTCTTCGTTGCTACACTTGGGCTTTATCTGGTTGCAGCAAGTGGGGGCTGCTCTTCATTGCAGAGCATGGGCTTCTCAGTGTGGTGGCTTCTTTTGGTGCTGAGCTCAGGCTCTGGGCATGCAGGCTTCAGCAGTTGTGTCCACAGACTTAGTTGCCCTGCAGCACGTGGAGTCTTCCCGGACCAGGGTCAAACCCATGTTCTCTGCATTGGCAGGCAGATTCTTAACCAGTGGACATCAGTGAAGTCCCCAGCATCAGATAAAGAGAGAACAAAGTCTTGGAAAACAGGGAAACTGGTATCCAGTACTCATGGCCACCATTATCTAGAAATCAAAGCAACGTTTCTGTAAGCTGTGACTTTTCCATCCATCTTTGTTGTTTTATATTTTTATTGTTCCTCTGTTGGCGGTATTCCTTTGGCTTATGTTTATCTTGGTTGTACCATTTCTTGTTTATTTTCTGCCATTAGTGCCAATACACACCTAGAACTATAGTGACAGTAGAAAATACAAACACATACAAAGCCTATCTTAATTTTGCAACGTGGTAGGAACCTTTGGCTTAGAGGGAGAGTGTGTTTATTCTATTTGAGGCAAAGAAAAATCGTAGAAAATCCAGATCTCAATGCCTTGCTCTGATGTCATTCTGGTTTGATGTGTTTAGGTGGTCTGAGGGTTGACCTAAGTAAGTCTATTTTTACAGCCCTTTTTCAGCCACTTCTGAGAGTCATTCTGGGCTACACTGTGCTCAACAGCCCAGAAAGGGATGAAGAGCATTTTGTAGAATGCATTTTTCTCATGGAAGTTTGAAATGTGTGAAAACACTCCTGTGTTTCCTAAGAATCTATCCTAGAAATCTGGCTTACCTTGTGCCAGGATTCTACACCTCAAAAATATGTGTAATTTATATTTATGATCGAATTTTTTGTTAAACTTTGTTTGGTGTTGACAATTTTTTAAGTCTTTTTTGGAATTTGATACAATATTGTTTCTGTTTTATGTTTCATTTTATTTGACCTCAAGGCATATTGGATCTTTTTTTTTCACCTGTTTTTTTTTTATTATTAGTTTTGCCATACAATGACATGATATCACCATGGGTTTACATATGCTCCCCCTCCAGAACCCCCCTCCCTCCTTCCTCCCCCCGGGAAATCTCGTTGCACCAGCCCCTAGCATCAATCCTGGGCTGGCGATTGATTAGACATATGATAATTAACATGTTTCAATGCCATTCTCCCATATCATCCCACCCTTTCCCTCATCCACAGAGTCCACGAGTCTGTTCTATAAATCTGTGTTCCTTTTGCTGTCTCGCATGCTGGGTTCTCGTTACCGTCTTTCTAAATTCCATATATATGCGTTAATATACTGTATTGTTGTATTTGCTTCTGACTTACTTCACTCTGGATAATGGGCTCCAGTTTCGTCCATCTGAGTAGAACTGATTCAAATGAATTTTTCCTTAATGCTGAGTAATATTCCATTGTGTATATATACCACAGCTTTCTTATCCATTCGTCAGTTGATGGGCATCTAGGTTGCTTCCATGTCCTGGCTATTGAAAACAATGCAGCAATGAACATTGGGGTACACATGTCTCTTTCAATTCTGGTTTCCTCGGTGTATATGCCCAGCAGTGGGATTGCTGGGTCATATGGAAGGACTATTTGCAGTTTTTTAAGGAACCTCCACACTGTTTTCCATAGTGGCTGTACTAGCTTGCATTCCCACCAACAGTGTAAGAGAGTTCCCTTTTCTCCACATCCTCTCCAGCATTTATTGCTTGTAGATTTTTGGATTGCAGCCATTCTGAGTGGTGTAAAGTGATATCTCATTGTGGTTTTGATTTGCATTTCTCTGATAATGAGTGATGTTGAGCAAATTTTCATGTGTTTGTTAGCCATTTTTATGTCTTCTTTGGAGAAATGTCTGTTAAGTTCTTTGGCCCACTTTTTGATTGGGTCGTTTATTTTCTTAGAATGGAGCTGCAGGAGTTGCTTGTATATTTTTGAGATTAATTGTTTGTCCGTTGCTTCATTGGCTATTATTTTCTCCCATTCTGAAGGCTGTCTTTTCACCTTGCTTATAGTTTCCTTTGTTGTGCAGAAGCTTTTAATTTTAATTAGGTCCCATTTGTTTATTCGTGCTTTTATTTCCAATATTCTGGGAGGTGGGTCATGTAGAATCCCGCTTTGGTTTATGTCAGAGAGTGTTTTGCCAATGTTATCCTCTAGGAGTTTTATAGTTTCTGGTCTTATGCTTAGATCTTTGAACTTAGATGCAAAAATCCTTAATAAAATTCTAGCAAATAGAATCCAACAACACATTAAAAAAATCATACATCATGATCAAGTAGGCTTTATCCCAGGGATGCAAGGATTCTTCAATATTCACAAATCAATCAATGTAATACACCACATTAACAAATTGAAAAATAAAAATCACACGATTTTCTCAATAGATGCAGAGAAAGCCTTTGACAAAATTCAACATCCATTTATGATAAAAGCCCTCCAAAAAGCAGGAATAGAAGGAACATTCCTCAACATAAAAAAAGCTATATATGACAAACCCACAGCAAACATTATCCTCAATGGTGAGAAACTGAAAGCATTCCCCCTGAAGTCAGGAACAAGACAAGGGTGCCCACTCTCACCACTACTTTTCAACATAGTTTTGGAAGTCTTGGCCACAGCAATCAGAGCAGATAAAGAAATCAAAGGAATCCAGATTGGAAAAGAAGAAGTAAAACTCTCTCTGTTTGCAGATGACATGATCCTCTATATTGAAAACCCTAAAGATTCTACTAGAAATTTACTAGAGCTAATCAGTGAATATAGCAAAGTTTCAGGATACAAAATCAACACACAGAAATCCCTGGCATTCCTATACACTAACAATGAGAAAACAGAAAGAGAAATCAAGGAAACAATTCCATTCACCATCGAAACAAAAAGAATAAAATACTTAGGAGTATTTCTACCTAAAGAAACAAAAGACTTGTATAGATAAAACTATAAAACACTGATGAAAAAAATCAAAGAGGACACAAACAGATGGAGAAATGTGCCGTGTTCATGGATTGGAAGAATCAATATAGTGAAAATGAGTATACTACCCAAAGCAATCTATAGATTTAATGCAATTCCTATCAAGCTACCAGAGGTCTTTTTCAGAGAATTAGAACAAATAATTTCACAATTTGTATGGAAATACAAAAAACCTCGTATAGCCAAAGCAATCTTGAGAAAGAAGAATGGAACTGGAGGAATCAACCTACCTGACTTTAGGCTATACTACAAATCCACAGTCATTAAGACAGTATGGTACTGGCACAAAGACAGAAATATAGATCAATGGAACAGAATAGAAAGCCCAGAGATAAATCCACGCATCTATGAACACCTTATCTTTGACAAAGGAGGCAAGAATATACAATGGAGAAAAGACAACCTCTTTAACAAGTGGTGCTGGGAAAACTGGACTGCCACTTGTAAAAGAATGAAACTAGAACACTTTCTAACACCATACAGAAAGATAAACTCAAAATGGCATATTGGATCTTAGCTCCCCCACTAAGGATCAAGCTTGCACTCCCTCATTGAAAGTTGAAATCTAACCACTGGATGCCAGGGAAATCCCTGTGACAGACTTTTATTGTGGATATATATATATATATATATATATATATATATATATATATATATATA